>JANHGO010000041.1:13864760-13882606 GCA_024606505.1 Aquila spilogaster | reverse complement strand
AGAACCTATTTTTGTTTTGATTTTGTTTTGTTTTGCTCTGTCACTTACAAATATGACTTTTAAATGTGTGGTAAATATAGAAAAATTCAGGTGGCTTCTTCAAGCATGTGTTTAACCAGGTTTCAGTTTAGCAGAGGCATATTGCAAAGGGGATTAATTTCTGTGGCTTTTGGGCAGCCTAAAAATGAGAAGTTTACTGTAATTGAACTGAAAGACTATCTGTAAACTAGCATCTGGATTTAGAGCTCTATTCACCGCACAAGCCATGCTGGAATCGCTGACTCTTTATAACTGCTAGAGGGCAGTTACATTGCTCTGCATTCAGCTCTGATAGTGCATATACAGACTCAAATCCAAAGGCTATATCCAATGCTCAATTTTTATACCTACACATCCAAGGAAGGAGTAAATTTTAGATGACATTAGGATTGAAACAGAAGGCTTGGTAGATAAATAGAAGAATGGAGTTTCAGTGGGGATTTTGCGTGGATGAGGGTTTGACCATGTTAAAGTGCCTACAGGGCTAATGATCTTCACTCATTTTTAGTGTGATTGGAAACAAAAATTCATGTTGATGTTTAAGGTTTCCTGTAAAAAACAGGATATGGCACACTGCTGTTATTCTGTAAGAAATTCAGTGCAAGGAGTTTTATGACATAAAAGCATTAAATTGTACCCGTCAGGCAACATAAGCAATTCTCTCACTCGGTGGTAGCACTGCCTTATAAAAAGCTTTCTCTGCTTCCAGCAATTAGAGGTGGATGAGCTGCAGCATCTGGCCGCTTGTCACCATGCTGGTGGTGTGCTGAAAGTCACCCTGGCACATCCAGCCAAGTGACAGGAGACAAACCTCCTTTCGGGGCCGCTGTCCTGCTACCAGAGACTCCTCGCAGAGGAGACACCAGAGGACTAATTGTCTTCAAGGACTCAAGATCAGTTAAGAACATTTTCTGTGTATAAAAGGCCAAGTTTTGCAACCCTTTCCCTACATAAAATACAAAGTACTGATTTATCTCCCTCAAGAGCAAGGGCTACAAAATCTGCTCCTCATCTTCTTTTGATGATTTTGCGGTATGTTTCTCTGATCCTTAGTCTGATCCTTTTAATTTCAAAAGCTTTAATCAAAACCTCTTAACAATACATTCACTTACTGGTTTTGCGGTTTACATTTAATTCTGATTGATTTTTTAAAAGGATGGTTGCATTAAGATGCTAAGGCTTCTGTTTGAGTGATTCATTAATATATGCCTGGGATGGCACAACCCCAGTCAGACTGAAGCTTTGTGTTGACAGACCACTAAAATAATACCCTGTGTGTGACTTCCCAGGGAGTAAATAGCGCTTTTACCAGTGAGACCTTAAACCCTTATAGTATCATGCAAACGTGCTCAGTTAAGGCCTGGAAACTCATAGGTATAACACAGAGCCATGTGTCAAATGGGGCTGTCAAACACTTGCGCAGTGTGTTTCTGCTGACAGCTTCGCGGTGGAGTTTGGGTTCCCTTCGTCTGGGCCGAAGCGACATATCAATTTGTACGGGTGTGCAATTAAACCGGGGCGAGCTACTGCCAGATGAATTAAAATAATAGGATCTGGTTTTCAGGTTTAATGACGGGATTAGTGAGGGAGAACCACTTTTGCAGGAATGCTGCCTTGTCAGATGGAGGAGCGCGGCTGCATGTGATTGCATTTAACTGGGCTTTACTAAAGGCAGTTGGCTGGTGTCTCAGAGAGCTGGTCTGCTTGCTGCCCTGAATATAAAAAATGTTGAGTAACTGCCTTATTTTTATTAACTGAAATACAGATCTGATTGCAAAAGTCTGAACAATGCAAAAGATCAACAGATTATGCAGTTTGAAATCACAGCTTCTTCCTTTCACCGGGGCTCTACAGAGTCATAGCATCTTGACAAACATATGAGTCAATTGAAACTGTATTATCTTTCCAAAATTGACTTTTGGCATTAGTTTCTCTAGAATCAAAAATATTATTCATTTCCTCCAAGCTCCTCTCTTAAGCATCTTTGCCAAGAGTCATGGCTAGCATGGAGAAGAAAGTAGGTTTACTTAGGAAAAAAGAAAAAAGCCTTTGTCTTGGTTAATCTAAGTGCAACATTTTGATGACAAAGGAGGGGTTAGCCTGCATCCAAATTAATGGCAGGTGTTATCATGGAAATGAAACAGGTGGTAAACAATTTTTAAACGGGATAATAAAAACGGTCATGAAAGTTTAATTTCTTTCAGCCTCATATGATAGGAAAGGCTCTTTCAGGAACTGCAGGAGAGAATTTAGGGACTAGGTGTATGTGAGTTAACATAACTAGGTGCAGGTTTCTGCAGGGGCATATGCAAAATTGCAGGTGCCCGCCTGCAACCTAGTGCATGTGCTGCACCAGGTGTGTGCTCAGGTGCGAGGGTTTGTCCTGCAGGAGATCACTCACAGGGAGTTAGGGCAGCCGCTGAGTTGAGAGACAGGGATTAAAGTATGCAGAGAGGTGGTAACGCTCCCCGAATGTGGCTGCTGGTGCACTGGGGGGTCACAAGTAATAAAGTTGTGAAGGACTAGATTTGTGCACCTGTGATATGAACCAGCATAGGGCCGTATTTCAGTCTTTGATACTAACGGAGCCTGGTGATAGCAGTGAGAGGCTGTATGCTCAAAGCTAAGACGTTTGTGCCTTTCATTTTCCTGCCCATCCCAGATAGCAGCGTGTCCTACATGGGGAGCCCTGTGTGCCAGAGATGCGGGGGAAGAGCCACGATAGGGTGCACAAAGACATCTTTTCTTCCATTTACAGAAGAACTTTGTGGCATGGTGTACCGATATAACGAAATAACTGTCACTCATGGTGCAACTGTTGTCTTTACAGAAACACTCAGCTGTGGCCTTTTATCTCAGTTGGCTGGCTCTGGGGCTCTTCACAACTCTTGCAAAGCAGAGTGCTATTTAAATCTGTCTCTAGGATAATGAGGGAGGAGGAGTAGTTTGTACTAAAGGTTTTCTAGTGACTTTGGAAGAGAAGAAACCCTTGAGTTACTCAGGAAAGTTTCATTTTGCATTTTCTTTCTGTCTGTTGATCCAGATACTACAGGTGTCTCAGCACCTTTGCACCTTCCTACACTAGGGCTGCTTGGGCAAGTGAACACTGCCGCAAGATGCTCCAGTCATTAAAAAACCATAGTGTTCATGAGGAACTGTCTGTTTCTGCCAAATGTAAGGATTTTTTTTTTTTAAAGAAAAAGATCTTTTCTTAAAAAAATTCTTTTACTTTGAAGAGAGGTCTGAACACTTTTTACAGCAGGGTTAGAAACTTGATGCGAGGAGACATTCACTTGCAGCCATAGCTGAAGGACAATTTTTAAAAAAACATTTCTGAATAGATGTTTTTCTTTTCCAAATGCAGTACTGCTATAAGTTCGTGTGAGAAAGGATTTGGCTGGCTTGGAGTGGGGCAGATTTGGAAACTGTCTTCTCCAGGTGACCACTTTGAAGCCTCTTAAAAGTTCTGTAAAATGAGCCCATCTCAGCCCAAATCCCAGAATAACTTTGTCCACATCAGAAGAAAGTGATCAAAATCAGTGCTCTTGCTGGCTGTCCCTAAAGAAAAGTCTCAGATTAAATGAGC
Source organism: Aquila spilogaster (assembly GCA_024606505.1). Taxonomy (NCBI): domain Eukaryota; kingdom Metazoa; phylum Chordata; class Aves; order Accipitriformes; family Accipitridae; genus Aquila; species Aquila spilogaster. The sequence goes on along the minus strand of JANHGO010000041.1, from coordinate 13,878,981 downwards.
CATGAAAACTGAGCTCTTTCGCCATGCTTCATCCAGCCAAGCATTGCACCATGTTTTTTAGCAAAGCACTGGGGAAGTTTGTTCTGCATATATACAGAGTGCTTACATCTTCATAACTGTCCAGCCAGCCCCTTTCAGGGGGTCTAAACTCTCTATATGGAAGAAAATAATTCCCTCCTGTACTATACCTAATGCCATGGACCTGAAAGATTGAGGGAGCATTGCACGCTGGAAGAAAATAAAATGATGAAAAAGCTCTGAAAAGACGTTTGTGTAGGATCTTCTCAGGTATTTCTGTCTTCATCACATATATTCGTGACTTGTCACTGCAAAATTATTCATCATGCCCCTGCTAAAATACTGCTCTGCTTCAGATTCCCTTTTCCCCAAAGGAGTTTTCATCTCTTTTCAGCTCAATTACTTGAATTAGTATTCAGATAATATATCTATTAACTAGAATGGGCTTGCTTTCTTCTCCATTGCTTCTAACAAAGTTCACTGCTGGTTCTTTGATAGACCAACTTGCTGTGTTAGTGAAGTTTAAGGAAGCCTGAACTTCATTGCTAAGCTTGGATAGGGGAACTCAGATTCAAAGGAGCCAGCTGACTACATTTTGGATCCTCTTTCTTCCTAAAACATGAAATAGCTTTCAGCTGGGGCTGCCCTGCTTCACTGACTGGAACCACTCGAGAAGAAGCATCAACACACAGCTGCACCCTCCAGCGGCACCTCTCCCTGTGCTCAGGTGCACCTTGTCTGGCCATACAGTTTAGCCCAATTAGCAGTCCTTGCAGACCAGAGAGCTGTCAGGTGGCTGATGGGAAAGCTTCAGGTGTAATAAAAAAATTAGTCTGGGGAAACATCATGCCGGCACTGGTTTCCGTGAAAAAGTTCTTCTGAGGCTTTGGGAGAGGCAACGGGAAGCCTTCCCCCGGCCGTCGGGTCTGGGAGGTGAGAACTGATGTCCTGTTTTCCCGGTGACAGGCGGGACGCTTAAGAGAAGCGCCGGGTAGCACCAGGCAGCTGGAATGGCAATCGCGTGCTCCTGGTAGGAGTGAGACAATAAAACTTCCTCCCGTCTCCCAGGCTCCGCAGCTTTCTGATGTCAACAACAGCAGCAGGAGGCTTCAGGCACGTTCCCGGCAGCTGATCATATTTATCAAGTTCATGTTCCTTGCTTTTTTTTTTTTTTTTTTTTTCTTTTTCCTTAAATATCAAGGTCCGGGAGCCACAAGATGGCCACATTCCAACTCCGGCCCCTTTGAGCATAAAGAAATGTGTGCTGGGGGCTGGAGCAGGGACATGCTTTCTCCATGTGAGCCAAAGAACAAACAGCAGAGCCCTCCACGGGGACTGATTGTTGACATGTTTATGATGATGAAGTGGGGTAGAGCTCTCAAAAGGGGGATGCTAGAAATGAAGAAGTAAAGTGTGGCACTGCTGAGGGCCTATATAATGCTAAATATTGTAGGAAACTGCAGTTTCTTCCTATTTGTGACCGCTTCGCCAAGCAGTTAGAAAAGTCCCTTCCCAGCCGTACATCACGAGTTCCCCATTTGGAGCTGTAGCTGTAACAACAACAACAACCCAGCAGGCGCCAGGAGTACGGAGCGATCGGGCTGAAGTTACAGGGACTCTCGCCATGATTTATAGCCCTGCTCGAAAAGTGTGAAAGATATGATGCTATGTGCCTGGAAATCCTACCCAGAGGACAGCTTACAAATGCTAAGTGGGTATTGGAATACCCCGGCCAACTGGGGCTTGCCATTTCACTTGGGGTCACGGGCAAAAACACTTCATCTTCCTCTGCGTGTGGACATGTGTGTCCGTGCCGTGGGACGGTCCCTGGATCCGCTGCCCAAGGTCAAACCTCCCACCTGGCATTTGAAGGATGAGGGAACCGGGTTAAATTCTCCCTCATGGTGATGCACATTCTTCTGTCTGCAGCAGCCCCAACGGGCCACTCTCCATGGCTAGCTCTGGGGGCCGTGCTTCCCCTGGGACCAAGCTGTTGCAGAGTACATAGCTTTGGTGGGAGCATCCATGCACATCACACTGCCCGGCACCGGAGCCCTCAGTGCTGGCTCCTCGTTGCAGAGCAAATCAGGCTCTGGGTGCTTGTTTCAGTCTGCTGGTCTCCACCTTGCACCATGCAAGGTCTCCAGCTGAAATGTCTGCAGGGGAGTAGCAGCTCTCCCTGATTTCCAGTTACACCCCTTGGGACTGTGAAATAGGAGATCAGCCCAACTTCAGCCAGGGAAGGTGAACCTCTCCATAGCCAGGTCTGGCCAGAGATGGTCAGCTGAGACAGTGTCCAAGTTATGATGGCTCTAAGAGTTCTGGATTAGTCTTGCCTTGTGTTTGGTCAACCCAAAAGATGAGAAGGGGAAAATTTAGGTCTATTTGCTCTTGCCTGTGTAGACATGAGTTTAGAAAAGCAACTTCTCCAAGAAACTCCAATTCCTTCTGCTGGGTTACCCACAAGCTGAGCAGATCTAACCGGTGCATAAGCTCTGACCCTCAGCCTGCTCAGACTGCAATAGCTGCTTGAAAGCAAAACCAAAATGCATGTTCACAGGCCATGTTTTTCAGGATCACTGGAGCTGTTATCTTTCATGAATCCTGCTGGCTGACTGAGCACACCTTGTCTGTGGGCAGAACAGCTTTCACCCTGAAGAAAAAAAAGAAAACATCTTTTTCAGACAATATTTCAGTGTCTTAACCTGCTGTGGGTTTCCCTCTGGGCCTCTTGAATGTATGAGGTGGGAGCTGATGGCTTTGCCTCAGTCTGAATTCTGCTGCTACTGTGCTGGGGATTGTGTGTCCCTTGCTGGGATGATAGGCTTTGGACAGGCGCTTTTGCTCCCACAGATAAGCTGGTGTTTGTTTTTTTTTTTTTTTTCCAGAAAACTTGTTTCTGGGCTTTTTCTCCCTAGCAGAAAATTTATCTTCTCAACGATTAAATGGAATTGTCTGTGGGAAAGGGATTGTTGGGAGAGGTGGTAGTGTTTCTCAAAATAACCACTACAGGAGGACTTGTAATTTTAGTGCATCACAGGGTGATGCATTTTCCCCAGAAAGCAGAATAAGCTTTGGTGTTTTATCTTTATTGTAGCGTGGTAGCACCTGTATTTCTGTATCTGTCTTTTGGTCCACCAATGTGTTATTCTTCATTGATAAGAGCATGTTTGCCTTGCTAGAAGCCACTGTGTTTGCATTACCACTTCCTATCTACCAGCTTCTGGCCCCACTGCAGGGCTCCTGATTTTCCCATCTCTGGCTTCTTTCATCTCTTGAATATTCCTGAGCTATATTTACTCGAGGCTCAACCTCATGTCCCAGCCCCTTATCTTATATCAGGAACCGTTGTGTCGTTTCAGTCCAGCTCTCTTTCCAGACTTGTGCATGGGAAGCACCACCTGAAAAGCTGTAACAAGCTCACCGTTTTCTTTTCCTCCTTTCCTGTGCTTTTCGCAGCATCTCCAGTTTTATGATCCTCTGTGAACTATAGCATTTCTCCTAGATCTTTTATGTTGATGTTAGGGGATTTAGACCTGGATTATTTCAGTGGTTCCTTCACCTTTTAAGAAACATGACTGCTGAGAACTCTGCACCCTCTGTTTATAGTCCTGTCAAGCTGAAATCCTCCCATACCTTCCTGTATGAATGAATTTTTCAGCTGTATTTCCATGCCGTTGAAGGCCCTCTCTGAGTCCCAGAGGTACATAAGTGTGTCATTTGCCACGTGTCCAACATCGCGCAGGAGTGCAATGCAAGGGGAAACGCGGACCTCCCACGGGGCGGCAAAGGGTGTTTTGGCATATCTGTGTATCAGGCCAGGAATCTGGAAATCCAGGAGAAGTGGGGCTGCAGGATGCTTGGCTGGCTTTGTTTTCTCTGAACCCGCTGGTGCTGGTGGCTCCATGCTACTCTCTGCATGTTTTACATTTCATACCTGATTTGCTAGAAGAAAGTCACCAAACAGAAAATCTGACAAACAAACCACAGAGAACATCTGATCTGATCAGAAAATACGTAAGCCTGTTAGTGAATGTAGGCACGGCAAGAGCTAGCATTAATGGAGAACATATTTGTTATTAAATCCTATCCACGTAAACCAATCTGAAACAGATGTGAATGTTAGTGATATTAATAAGTGGGCAAACTCCAGGGATCCTGAAGGTACTGCTGCACGGGGGGAGAAGGGGCAAAGACACATCTTTGCTATGAGATGAGTTTTAATAAGGAAGGACTGTATTTTTACACTGTACCTTGCTTTGCTTTCCTTGTTGGGACTGAAAAATGCAGCATGTGGAATATGGAGAGAGGGGTGCCGGATTAGAGCGAGGACAGCTGCCTTTGGGAAGGGAAGGATAATGGCTGGCAGTAGAGTTGGGCTGAAAGAATACCAGGTTCTCTGCCCCTCCGTCTGAGTGCAGCTGGGCTATGATGGAACAGTCCCAAACAGTCCTGTCGTGGCCAGGAGGGTGAAAGGCTAAAGTGTGCCCAGGAAAGATTGAGTCGCAGAGAAGTGAGAGGTACTGCTTGGGTGAAAAAAGGGTTTTGAGAGCAATTTTGCTCTATCAAATTTGACGAGATTTTTCACTACTTGCAGATTTCCAGTCCTTTCTCTAAAGCAGGAGGTGTCTAGACCTTTGCAAGATAAGATTGCTAGGATTTTTTTGTATTGCAAGCCGCTGTATTTTCCCTAGCCATCTTCCCTGAAACAGCTGAACCTTTTTTTGGCTGATGGCTAAAAAAAAGAAGGCATAACAAAAAATTCAGCCCAAGGCAGACACTTGGCATGGAAAATTGCAGCCCAAGTGGTTTAAGTTTAATAAAGTTATTAGCAATTGAAAACAGGGCTTTATAATTGGAAATGTTTGGCAAGCTTAATAATAGGTTGTGCTACCAGCCCTGCCTCTTAGATGTGTGCATGTACAGGGATGTGCATACACGCGACACGAAGACATGCATCTGCGTTAAGATGCTTCTGGCTGGGAACATGCACCAATGCAATGGCACACCGACATCCCGTGCTTCCAAGACACCACTTTTTATTCACCTCTTTCTTCTCAACCTTAATTCTTCAAATTTTGGTTGTCCTTCCTCCTCCAGTCGTAATTAAAACCAGACTGCAAATGCTTCTTGTCCTCACTGGAACAAAACACTGACTCTTCTCATGCTCTGAGAATTATTATTAAGAGGAGAATTCACAATGGCTTTGGGGTGGCACAAAGCCAGCATCCAGGGTGCTGGGAAAGTAGAATAGATGCTTCGTACCTCTACTTTCTTCTTGCGCATTGCAGTGGGAGTGGCGTTGGCTTCGTTGTAGTGCGGCTCTGAGGACGTTCTTATTTTTCAGGCTTTGAAGTACCCGAGCCGGGGCTACGCGTCGCAGCGCACTTTGAATGTAAGTGTAACGCTACGTCTGACTACACATCACTGGTGCTCTGTCGGAGCTGTGTGTGCCTTCCGTGTAAAATGGTGCAGCTGGAGGTGTGTGCGGTTCCCTCAGTGGCTGCCCAGAGCAGCCGGGCTGTGCTGGGCAGACAGAGATCTACAACGTGCATCCTTCTGCTGCCAGGCCCTGTGCCGCCCCTATGGGGTGAGCAGGTGGGCATGACGAGGTCACATTTAAGCCAGGAGGCAGAATAATACTAACTCTGTTTGGAGGGATTACCAGGTATGACATCAAATGTTGTACCGGGGCTTAAACTGCAGCTACATCTGTAACCCGATGGCGCTGTGGCAAAGCCTGGGAAGATGCTTGGTCTTCTGAGGAATGAGGTATTCACTCTCTGAGTGTAAATTGTTCATTAAATTGTAGTGATGGTGCATTCTGTGTTCTGTGATGTGCGGACCATGTCAGTGCAGCAGTACGTAACTCCTGGCACTTGGCATGATGCCTCTGTACATCAGTGGAGCTGAGTCAAAGACTTGACCAAAGGGACATTGCTCAGGCGAGGTCACACATTTCCAGATGGGTGTGCCATCACCTTGCCAGGTATTGAGCCAAGGTTGACTGGCCCGTAGTTTCCTGCGACCTTCTTGAGGATGGGAGCAATACCTGCTTTCCTCCTGTTCTCGGGCATCTCTCCCAGTTGTTGTGACCATTCAAAGATCGTTGAGAGTGACTACACACTGACAACAGCTAGCTTCCTCAGCACTTCTGAGTGTGTCCCATCAGGGCCTATGAACTTAGGAGTGTCCAGCTTGCTCGAGCATTCCGTGACCTGATTCTTTTCCACCAAAGATGCATCTTCTTTGCTGCAGCCTTTTAGCCTGGCCTCCAGGACCTGGGATTCCCAAAGGGCAGCCTTGCTGGTGAAGGCTGAGGTGAAGGAAGCATTCAGGAGCTCAGCCTTTTCCAGCTTGGGGCCCTTCTTCCCACCAGGCCCTGGGATTCCTTCAGGCTTCACCCATCCCAAGGCAGAGCTCTGTGCATTCCAGCTGTTCCTTCATATAAAGAGCAGCTCCATCTCTTTGTCTTCCCAGCCAGTCCTTCCTAGGGAGCCTGTATCACTACAGTCCTCAGAGCCATTCTGTCACACTCTGTCATCCCAACAAGGTCGTAGACCGGCAACAGTGCACAGATCCCAAATTCCTTGTCTTTGTTCTTCATGCTGCGTGCATTCATGAAGAGACTTTTGGTTATCTGAGCTGCTTGCAGAGTAAAAGGGGAGTGGTGACGTGAATGAAAGAGTAAAAGGATAAACTTAAAAATATTGGGGTATGTGTGCATGTGTAAAGATACTGTGACTTTTACTCCATGCTTGTCCTCTTAGGAAGTGGTGATAGTGAGTGCTGCAAGGACACCCATTGGATCTTTCCAAGGCTCTCTTTCATCATTGCCAGCTACTAAACTGGGTTCCATTGCAATTAAAGGAGCAATTGACAGAGCAGGTACATGTAAATCTGTTTGCATGTGAAAACCCCATACAGCTCTGAGCAATGTCAGTCTGTGTGTTTTGGTTTGAAGTTGCTTGGTAAAACAAACTTTTTTGTTGGTGTTCCTCCCCTTCCCCCATAGCACTTTTAAGGCTTTAATCCGTAAATGGTATTTAAGTAAACCTGCCTGTTGGACTCTGCTTCCATCTGTAAATGCTGCTTCTAAGAGCAGAATATTACTTAGGAATATCCATGGTGTTCCAAATTGCGTTGAACATGCTGATTGCTTGTCTGGGGTGTAGTTTTATGACACAGCTCAGCTGATACGAAGACTGCTTGTTGCTGAAACCAAGGGTCCTTCCTTTCTGTGCCCATTTTTACATGGTACTCACCTGACAGTCTTGTGAACCTATCTATAGCTTTAAATCAGACAAAAAGTCATTGTGGAGGAGAGGAGAGTTAGTTTTCTTTGGCTTCTTGAAACAGCATATAACAGCAAGTTGAACACCAGGGCTGTTGCACAGGCAGCAGAGGGAGAGCATGCCTCTTGTGTCTGGGGGCAGCTGGCTGCTCACTGCATTAAACAGAGCTGTTCCTTTGGACATTGTTGTCACAGGTAGGAAGTTCTGTGCGTTTAACCATCCATGACAGTTTTGTTGATCAGGTGACTGGTGAGACTTGGAAATGTTTGCTTTGTTAGCTTGTTCTGAGAGATAGTAAGGGAATTCTGATGTGAAGTCCCCAGTTCAGCATGTCCCATGAATATGAGGATAGAGATCTGGGCATGGCATGTTTTGTCCTTTTCTATAGGAAACTTCTAAACTTCTATAGGGAAGGTTTGTAAGAATCTGAAATCAAACTAGTTTTGTTTTCTAGGAATCCCTGCGGAAGAAGTGAAAGAAGTGTACATGGGTAACGTCTTGCAGGCTGGACAAGGACAAGCTCCAGCAAGACAAGCGGTCCTGGGCGCAGGTACGTGTTGTCTCCATTCTGGGTTTAAAGGTGGTCCTTCCTTCACGTGGACAGCTGCTAATGCAATTGTAGGCGATTGAGCTGTGAGTTAAAGCAGAGAGGTGCCCAGCCTCCCCCCAGGACAGGCTGCATGTGGGAACAATCCCACGCAGGCTGAAGGCTCGCTCTGTGTTGTAGTGTAAGTGCACCTTGTGGCACGTGCTCAGGAATCAGTCACCATGTGCACGACGGATGTTACTGCCTACAGTGTTTGCAGAATCTGGAGAAGCTGAAACCTTCCAGAGCACTTCATGCTAATGATAGATTAGGGTTCTAAATGATCTTCTTATCCATTTTATCACTCAAATCTGTTGTCTGAAAGGGAGGAGCAACAACAGTCTCCAAGAAGGAGAGTAATGCGGGGTGAGGGTGGATAAGTTTCCCGAGCTGGACACTTTGGGCTTAGGTAAAATTGGTCCCGTATGAAATATTGTCAAAACACCAATATAATGTTAGTTGTCCGTTGAAATAATGTACTTGTTTGTACAACTTCCCTGACTTAGGTTTACCCATCTCCACTGATACCACAACTGTCAACAAGGTCTGCGCTTCAGGAATGAAATCGATCATGATGGCAGCCCAGAGCCTGATGTGTGGCAGCCAGGTATGGGGGTGTCAGTGTTGCTCTATGGAAGGGACACACAGCTGACCTTGTGGATTCTGTCCTGCGATGGCCGTGGTCTTGGATTTGTGACTCTGTTTTGATTTGCAGTAATGAAGCTAATTAGTGAGGTTTTGTTTAGGTTATGCAACTTTGATTTCACAGTAACTTAAATATGTTTTGGTTTTAAGCAGAAAAAAAAAAAAGGTATTATAGTGAGGGAACTGTCAGATTGATTTTCAGAGCTGAGCAAATAAGGTGGGTTTATTTTGTGTATAAATCCTCTCTACTGCCTTCCCCATAAAACATAGAGAATTTTTCAAGCGTTCTCATCTGAAAAACAAAAAGAGTTTTTTCTAAACTCGGTGTTTGTTGGAAGAGATTCCATCGTGACTTTCACATACTTTTAACACTTAAATGAATTAAATTCACACGTTAAAGCAATGCTGTTTCGAAGTATGTTAAAGACGTTTCAGGCTTTTCTGTTGATTTCAAAGAGGCTGAAACTACCTGTTGTTGCTGAATTGTGTTTTCACTGAAGAGCTTGATGGAGGAGAATTACTCATCTCTGTCAACTGTATTCTAAGATTCTCTGAAGTAAAGATATTGTCAGTTCAAGGTATATTTTTAGTTACAAAATGAATGGCTCATGAGTGGGAATTGTACTTAATAATTATATTTTCTTGTTTACCCAAGAACAAAAGTAAAATATTTGATTTTCTCCCATGTGAAAATACCAGTATTCTTCAGTTAGGCAACTACTTATTGCTTAGGCCTTAACTATGCACAGTGTGACACTTTACCCAGTGCCTGCTGAACTTGGTGCAAGGCTTTTCACTGGACTTTGAATCAGGTCCAGCACTTCTGTGCAAACAGCTCTGCTTGGATTTAGTAACTGACATCTGCTGAGTTCATTGGAGTGGTCACTCGCGGGGTTTGTTGGCTGGGTGCAGCCATGTGCTCTGAAGGGAACTGGAATTTTCAGCTCGGCTAATGACACTGAGCTGCCCAGCTCGGCAAGTGCAGGCTGCCCATTGCTGGGTTCTTTGAGCTGTATGCTGTGGCTTTTTTGGATGAGTTTTGTTTCCTTTTTCGTGGCTGTGGGTTGGGAGGTATTTGTGGTGTGAGTCGGTGATAGTTCCCAGAGGCTTGAGTCAGCGTGCATTAAGGGCTATATAAACAGCTGCCTTAGCTCCAAGTCTTTTGCCTGATGGAGCTGAAATGCCAGGGAGTCCCATTCCTCTGGTCTATCACTGCCATATCTCAGATACCTTTCCAGTTTACTGCTTTTTTCTCAAAGACTCGCTGGAAATGTGAAGTGTCCAATCTGAATCTTTTGTTAGCATCTGTTCCCAGATGAAGTCATGTAGAACACAGCATTATTAATAACTTCAGCTTTTGTTTGAGCAGGATGTAATGGTTGCTGGTGGAATGGAGAGCATGTCCAATGTTCCCTATACAATGAGCAGAGGATCAACACCTTATGGAGGAGTTAATCTGGAAGATCTGATCGTAAAAGATGGACTTACAGATGTTTACAACCATATCCATATGGTAAATATTCCTGCAGAGTTCTGAAGTATCAACCATAGGCCTGATGTAGCTTTGAAGAACTTGCTTATTATTGAATGGCATAATTTAGCAAACCTAAAAATGAGTAACATACCTGCAACGGAGAGACTGGATGGAAGGCCAAAACGGGGTGGGAAATGGTGTGTTCATTTTTCCTTCTCATTGAAGTCTGAATAGCTTAGAGCAGGGGTTAAGAAAAACAGTGGGATTTCTTCCACCAGCGGGTGGGTTCTGCTGTTGCGGTGGGTGGGAGCAGTCAGGTTGCACGATGCCTTTGGGGATAGCCACTTCTGCTTCGGCAGATTGGTGCATGTTTACCCTCCCCCACTGTACATATCCAGTATCTTCTGTTAGAAGGTTTGAGTTAGCTGGTATGCTTGGCTCATCAGCATGATAAATTGGACAATTAAGTGCGAACTGAGGAAGGGTTTAGAAAAAAAAACAACCTGGTATGGAGATAGTAAAGAAGAAACGTCAGGAAGGAACAGTTTGAAAGGATAATGACTCTTCTTGGTGTACAAATATTTCTGACCTTTACCTGTAATAATACACAACTGTAGGGCATCATTTATGGATCACTTAGTGTTCTTGCTGCTGGTTATGAAAGCATCTCAGGAAGAATGTTTTACTGTGTTTAGCCAATCTAGTTACTCGATTCAGCCCTCACTGCTTCTGTGGGTGCTTTATTCCTTATCGATAGAACACACTCTACCTAGGCCGTTGGCTGAAAACCACTCGTGCATTTCAACTAAAATGGATTTTGATTGTGAGGCTTTTTGGAATAGACAAGCTAAGAATGGCATAAGAACACCAATAAGATGATGTGAACACACTGTTCTGTGGCGTAACAGTGTTCTCCAGACCTTGGAGAAGTCAGCCTTTAAAACTTCTTCAGTTTAAAACTTCTTCATTAACATTTCTCATTTGCATCTCCTGAAATACCAAATGTAATGTGTCTGTGTGTCTCCAAGGGCAACTGTGCTGAGAATACGGCAAAGAAGTTCACTATTTCACGAGAGGAGCAGGACACTTACGCCATAGGCTCTTACACTAAGAGCAAAGCAGCGTGGGATTCAGGAATTCTCAAAAAAGAAATAGTTCCTGTCACTGTTTCAAAAAAAGGTATCATGGAAGGGTATGATAACATGGATTGTGTTTCTCCTTTGAAAGCTGTAACAGGGTCTGTGCTCAGTGCAAGTCATGCTCTTTAGACTTGCGTGTCTCAGGAATGTGCGCACTCACAGGTGTGTATGTGTGTATTTATGTCCCAGATGCTAGGAATTTGCTGTTATGCAGACTTTTTGCTGACCAGTCATCTGTATCTGCTTGTATACTTCTTTTCCCTTAATGCTGCATGGCGTAACTTCTTTGAGGGGATGACTGTGTACTAAATTCAGGTGGAACAGCTTGATGTCATGTGTTTGAATCTCTGTGAATTACCTTAAAGATACGTTCTTTGTCCCTTTCATTCGCCCATCAAGAAGTAGAAATGAATTTGCTGTGAATAAGTGACATTAAGGAATTTCTTTCATTTTCATAAATGCATTTTTGACATGCGTAAGGAAGTTCACATTTTTTACTGAAATAACGTGTTTAAGAGAACATTTAATCCATGTGCTGTGTTAGAATGTTTGAGAAAGGACTGCACGCATAAAACTAAACCAAATCTGAATTTCAGGGAAGCCGGATACAGAAGTGGCAGAAGATGAGGAATACAAACGGGTTGATTTTAGTAAAGTTCCAAAGCTGAGAGCTGTTTTCCAGAAAGAAAATGGTAAATATTGCCAAATCAGGTGCTTAATTTTTTACAAAGTGCAGGAATGCTCTATCAGAATGAACAGTGCTGTTCACAGAGAGCCTGAATACCCAGCAGTAATCAGTGACCTTTTCAACACCTGCTAAAGAAATATCCTAACAAGAAATCCAAGCCTGCTGTCACAGCAGCATGAACTGGCTTAGAATGAGAAGAACCTGCACAGCAGTAAAAACCTCTGTTTTGTGCATTTACATTAAAGACCGAAACAGCTGGCCTTGGTCACCGCAGGTACAACCTCCTGGTGTGCCTGTGCATCGTGCCCTCTTACCTCCCTGCATGTGCTAAGGAATCTGGCCAAATGAAAGCTGGCATTGCAGCACTAACAAGTTAGCGCTGGAGTTCTGCGTTAATACCAACAGCGCTGCCGAAGTGGAAGGCACGGCCTAACCTGTTGTTCAGATGTAGGTTCTGAATACGTGTGATAATACTTGTTCAATCAAACCAATTTAAAAAAAAAAACGCTATCTCAGCGCAACAGCTGTTACCGTATGGTTGAGACCTTGCAAGGCCAAAGGGCCTAAAGGATATACCTGAGCTGTCTCATCTGCCCCTCTGTTAAAACACGGCACCTTTTCTAGGAACAGTTACGGCTGCCAATGCCAGTACTTTGAATGATGGAGCAGCTGCTTTGGTTGTGATGACTACAGAGGCAGCCAAGAGACTGAAAGTTAAACCATTGGCACGGATAGTTGGTAAGATTTTTCTTTCCTCCTCTTTGAGTACAGAAGTGGAAAACATTCTGATGGTCACTCTGACTGGCAGTCCTGTTTGTCCTGTTCTCCTTCGTGCATGGGACAGAAAATGCATGGCTCTAGGCGTTACTGCTGCATCTCCTCAGTAGTGACTTGGCAGTTTCAAGTGGCGTAGCAGCAGGATTTTGCTCATAGAGTTTTCTATGTGGAATAATACTAAACATCTGAAAATGTTATGTTGTGCCCTTAAGGCATGGAGCTTTATGTTTATTATTTTCAGTGACCGTTATATTCAGAATTTTCCTCTCTTGCCTGGGTTTGCTGCTTGCATAAATGAAAATAATGTATGGCAAAAACAAGAGGCATTTAAACAACAGCTTTTGTGACTTTGTAAATGTTTTTACAGCTTTTGCAGATGCTGCTGTTGATCCTATTGATTTTCCCATTGCACCTGCGCACGCTGTTCCCAAGGTAGGAACAGAACAGCTGCTTCTTCAATAGACAGCAAACTTCCCCAGCACTGCGTCATCCCTCAGTGCACCTTCCTGTAGTCAGCACTGAAACTAAATAGGTTTTTCAGAGGATGAAGGCTGGAGTGTGGATTTTAGAGGAACAGACTTCATATGTATTCTGACAGAGTGTTGTTTTACACTGCTCTCACCAACTTTGGCCTTCTTTTCACTTCTGAAGTTTTCAAGCTATTATGACTAAAAGACAAAATATCTATGATTATGGAGGTACAGACTACCCCAGAAAGGAAGTAAAGGCGACTGTATGCAGTACTGCATCAACATACAGTGTGTGGTGATGGTCTTACTTAGTATAAATATGATGAAAATGTGTTCTTGGGATAGAACGATCTCCATTTCTTCTTTCGTGAAAACTCAAGCTTGTGCTCCAGAACCTCAGCTTTGCTTTTTCCCTGTCTGACAAAGCGGTTCTGAAATATGAGCTCTGCTCCCTTGCTTGGCATGTAGTGTAGAGCCTTGCTATCTGCAGTTTGACTTTGCAACAGTCTGAATTATTTCTGTAAAGTACTTTATCTTCCTAGTTTTTTCACAGCAATAATCATTTTTATTACTGTTTCTAGATTCTAAGTGAGACAGGCCTGAAAAAAGAAGATATTGCAATGTGGGAAATCAATGAAGCCTTCAGTGTTGTGGTGCTGGCCAATATTAAAATGCTGGGTATTGATCCACAAAAAGTCAATATTAATGGCGGCGCTGTCTCTCTTGGGCATCCAATAGGGTACGTAAGTGGTGTTCTTTTTTGTCTGCATAGAGGCACTGTTTTCTACATGCTGTTATAATCTATTTCATTCTGTCATCAAACTTAATGCAAGTAGGAAGGCTAATAGAAATTCAGTATCAAGTATGTGCTGACTTAATTCAGGTGTTAAATTTCAGGGTACCTTGAAAAAAGTATCATCCCATTTTTCTTATCACAGGTAGTTATCACCTACTGTTATGAAAAGCTTGCTGGGATCAGCAAATGGGATCCTGGGCTCCATCAGGAGACGGGTAGTCAGCAGGGATAGGGAGGTGATTGTCCCTCTCTACTTGGCTCTTGTGAGGCCCCATCTGGAGTACTGTGTCCAGGTGTGGAGCCCTCAGTACAAAAAAGACATGGAGATTTTGG
>JANHGO010000041.1:13848295-13864660 GCA_024606505.1 Aquila spilogaster | reverse complement strand
TTTCATGGACCATTATATTCAGAATTTTTCCATCTTGGCTGGGTTTGCTGCTTGCACGAAGAAAAATCATGTGTGGTAAAAACAAAAGGTCTTTAAACAGCTTTTGCAATTTTTACAGCTTTTGCAGATGCTGCTGTTGATCCTATTGACTTCCCAATTGCACCTGCACATGCTGTTCCCAAGGTAGGAATAAAACTGAGTGTTTTTTGAAAAACAACAAACTTCCTTAGCACTGATCATTGGTTCAACCCTCTGCAGATCTTCCTGTAATTAGGATCAAAATTATGATTACTTCATAAATATGAAGGAACACATGTTTTTCAGAGGATCAAGGCTAGAATGCAGTTTTTGGAGTAACAAATTTCTCACACCTATTTTGAAAGAGAATATTGTTTTATACTGCTTTGGGCTTGTTTACACTTTTGAAGCTTTGCAGCTAGTATGGCTAAAAGGGAAAATAAATATGGTTATACAAGTATACACTAGTTCAAAAAGGAACTGAAGACAAGTATATGGCATGAGGCAATACTATATCCGTTTAAATGTACTTACTGTAGCAGTGGTCTTAGCATAAGTGTGATGAAAAGGTATTCTTGGCACAGGGTACTCTCCATTTCTTCTTTTGTGAAAACACAAGTTTGTGCTTCAGTACCTCAGTTTTGCTTTTTCCCACCTGACAAAGGGGTTCCAAAATGTGAAGTTGAATCAGACTATGGGCAGCCTGAATCACCGACTTCAAAATAGACCTAATTATTTCTATAATTAGCTTCCTAATTTTTTCACAGTAGTAATTATTTTTATTTCTAGATTCTAAGTGCGACAGGCCTGAAAAAAGAAGATGTTGCAATGTGGGAAATCAATGAAGCATTCAGTGTTGTGGTGCTGGCCAATATTAAAATGCTGGGTATTGATCCACAGAAAGTAAATATTAATGGAGGTGCTGTCTCTCTTGGACATCCAATAGGGTAAGTAAAGCGCTGGTTTCTGTTCTGCACAGAGGCATTGTTTTCTAGACATACTGCTAACACATTTACCTTTATTCTCAAATTTAACGCAAGTAGGAAGGCTACTAGAAATTTGCTATCAAGTACATGGTGACTTAATTCAGGTGTTAAATTTCAGGGTACCTTGAAAATAGCACGATCCCATTTTTTCTTTTCACAGTTAGTTATCACCTACTTTTGTAAAGAGCTTGCTTGTTACCATAGCTATATGGATTTATGAAGTATTAAAACCAAATCACTGTTAACATGACAGAATAAACAATAATAATTAATCAAGTAGTTAAGCTAATAAAATTTACAGGTAAACTTGGGAAAATAGTGAAGGATATGGTACAGGGACTTCTATGTTTCTTACATGAGCAAAGTGAAATTCCAGGTCTTGTCAAAGCATTTTTGGCAATGAATCCAAAAGTCTCCAAGCACCTAATGCAGCAGACAGGGATAGTCTGGGGGATGGTGGTGGGTCTGTTGTTTGAAGTTCTGTCATCTGGTTAGAGGAGTTAGGTCACCTGCTGTAACTGACTCATGACTTCAGTATATCCCATTCATCCTCCCTAAGAGTGATCGTGCTGCATGGTGCTGCTCTATGAGGAAAAACCCATTCCAAAACCTCTGAGTAAATATAGATGTGAAGTAACCATGGTGTACATCAGGAACAAGTAGGAGTACTTCATGGTTCATAACAAGCTGTAATCAAGGCATAATCCTGCAAGACATGCTGACATTCTGAGGAGGGAATATTATTTTTTTTGTGTGTGTGTGTGTTAAAAGTTAATTTTGACAGTCTAATGACAGAATTTAAATGTCTGATTTTGCACATTAGGTGGATCAAAGTAGGATACTGCAGTATATCAGGTTGTAAGCAAATAAAAAACCTGTTGGAAAGTAATTGTTACTATTGATTTGATTTTTGTGGTAGATTTGTTACCTTGTTTGGGAGGGCTTTGCTACATGTAGAGATACTTTGTAGTATACAGACTGACTTAGAGGCCACTTCCAGAAGGAACTTTTGATAAACATGGAGTTTCTGTATGTATAAGAATCTTTCTTTTTGTTAAGTACTGCAGCTAGAGAAGAATAACCTGTATTACATCTAAATGTAGATGAAAGGGTTTGTTTGGTCTTTTTGTTGGTGGTTTTTCCCCCTCCAGTGAATCAGTACTATATTCTACCAACTGTCCTGTGTGGGTCAAAAAAAGATTAATTTCCTTTAGACTAAGCTATATACATTTTTTTTCTTTTATTTAGAATGTCTGGAGCAAGAATTGTTGTTCACATGACCCATGCATTGAAACAAGGACAATATGGTCTTGCAGGAATTTGCAATGGAGGAGGAGGTGCTTCTGCAATATTGATAGAGAAGTTGTAGGCCCAAATTGTGTTGGGAACAAAGCCTTAAACACTCTCTGATCAAAATGATGAGTGGTACCTGTTACATCTTATTTATCAGTAAGTGGATGAATTCCTTAACTGCTATTCTAAAATTTCTTAAAACATCATTATTGATACAGACAACTGGGCTTCTATTACTTTTGACTCAGTGCAAGTTTTTGTACAGTACAAATAAAAAATGTCTCAAGACATTATCGTAATTTGACAATAAAGAATGTTTGTTAACTGTAGCTCTTTGTCACTGATGTATGGTTTCTCAAATGCCACTGACAATGAATTCTCTTGGTAACTCACATAGGACTGCTACTAGAGGCAGCTAGTTTCTTACAGTTTTGTTGCTTATTATTCCTAACTACTAAGTGATTTTCATGGAAAAAATAACTTCACTCAGAGGTTGGTTTTCTACTGTTGTGTACCTTGAAGGCAGGTCACATGCACAGAAGGAGCCCTGCTGTAGCACTCGCTTACCCTGGCCTGGGGTGTAGTACCCAAGCAACCTAGAAGAGATAGTGGCGTAACTTACACATGCAAGTACTAATATGGCCTCAAAAGCTACTGCTTTTTGTTCATTTAAACCTCTGTGATGTATAGTTTTGTCAATATGCTTTGAAGTACAGGCAGATTCAGGACCAAAAGAGTACAATTGCCGTTACTGCTTCTTCCCTAGGAGATGCCCAGTCACCTGGCTGTGCTCTGGAATTCACAGTTAAGTCTTCAGGAGCAGAGGGTTAAGCATTCCTATTGCTGGTATGGGGAGCTAGAAAAATACTTTCCTGGGATAATCTTGTTCAAGACTTCAGTGAGATGCTTACGCAGTTTCCTCGGCAGGCTTTTTACCAGAGGGCAAAAATTGGCTATTTCACCAGTATAAAGCCTATTCCCACCTCACCCTTTTCACAAGGGATAAATATCAAACACTTTTAAGTTTCTTAGCTGGGATTTAGGACAACTGCTTTCTTATTTTGACACTGATTTCAGCAGGAAGTCATCTTCACCCACTGATTGTCCTTGCATTTTCCTCCATAAAGTAGGGGTAATAAATACTTTGACTGGGATGTAGTGGGATCTGTTTCTTCTGGGAATGAATGTACTTGTAGCAAATGAACAGTGGCGTTTAATTTTCTTAGAATGTAGCATTTAACCTTCATTCATGCTCTGATACCTATTCTTCTGAAAATTATTTGCCATATGACAGCAGCTTGGAACTGAAGATGCTGCTTCCTTTGAAAGAGTGTAAGTAAGTAAGCGAACTGATAATTCACATCTTTAGTACTACTGGATCACCTGAATTGAAAAAGAAAGATTATGGCAAATACTGGCTGTCCCATGAAAAGCTACACTATTGTCTCAAATAAATAGCAAATCTATTTAAAAATATCACATATCAACTGTCAGAATACTATTATGCATAAAACGCCACCATGTAGCAAAGAGACAATTGTTTTTGCCACTCTGACAATTGCTGCTATTAGAACTTTGTGTTTAATACTGAGCTCTTCCTCTTCAAAAATGACTGATCAACATAACTTTTCTATACAGTATCTGCAAAGCTGCTTAGTGGACTTGCTTACAAAACATTAGGCAAGGCACACAATTTTTTTATTAAAACAAAAATATTTATTCAAGCTGTAAATGCTATGCAGTATTTAGTTATTGGATGGGTTTAATATAAACATCTACTGCATAATATTGGTTCCTTAGGAATCCTTGTACACTATTTATCTGAAACATTGCCCTGTTGCTGTACAGATCTCTTACAAGAAAACTTGGAGTTTTTTAAGACCTCAACAATTTGAGACCAAAGGAGGAAATACCAATAGAGAAAATTCTGCAGTACTGGAGCAAGGCTTAGTGTGGTAGTTTTCACCCATGCTAATTATTACTAAAATGTAGGCTGAGCTTCTCCTGTGCCTGTTTTGAAGAGAGTTTGTATAACAGCTATGACAAATTCTACATTAAGCGGAAAGATTAGATGCAATTTCTTCCATGTCTGGCTAAAAGCATAAGTGGTATTAACAAAAGCTTTCTCAACACAGTACAAAAGGCAGTTAAAAGAATTGACTTTTGCAACAGAACACACTGAAATTCTTGTCTGGCTATTGCTACAGTGTAAGTATTCATACTGGAGTATGAACACAGGGGTTAACCCACAACAACGTACATTGTTTGAAAAGAGCTTTTGCATTCAAAGGACATCCTATGTATGCAGCAAATACCGTAAACAGATGAAGCCCTTCCAAATTAAAGTTCTTACCTGAATGACTGGTTGGGAAAAGCTTCATTAGATGAGAAATACTTTTGGAGGTTTTATTGGCCTTAATGTTTAGTTACTGGTATTTTTGTTAACTCGTTCAAAGCCTTACAACATGGTTTTGACAGTTGCAGGAGAAGAGAGTGTTAGTACAAGCCAGTTACAGCTGAAGATTTAAGTCCCTTTTGGATTCAACAAGACAACGGGAAGCGGCCAAGTTGGCTGCCCGTGTCTTACAACAGTGAACTACAAACACCGCCTTCAAATTCACCACCTTTTCACAAATCAGCTAAGCGGTTCAGATGGGTAAGTAGAGAATGCAGCAGAACACAGACAACGTGGTGTAACAGGAAACATACAACTTCTCTTACATTACATTTATACAAATTTACAATTTTGCAAATTCAATGGCTCTATAATTACGCAAGTGCTTTTTCGAAAATAAACATATACCAACTCAAATGATATTTACACTTAGCAACCTGCTTCAGAAACAGCATGATTTTGCTATAAAGTGAAACTTCAGTGCACTGAAAGTGCAACTCACCCTTTAGAATTAACTTCTCTTTCCATGCAAAACCTCAGCGTAACACCACCTAGCTTTAGACAGTCACAGTTCAACTTCTCTCTTTTCATTCATCGTAATGCAAAGACAACAAGAACTTGTCCACATCCATTCCTGCTGGAAAAGAATTTGGTAGCTTCTTTTTCTGTAGGAGAAGAAAAGAACAGTTGTGTTTGATACTAAGAACCTGGGGATACTGAAGAGTCTGTAAGCACTCCTTTCTTCCTCATCCTTCCATCTACCTTGTAGACATAACTGCACAAAGCTCACCTAGAAATCGGACACTGCGATGCATATACCCCCCAGGGTACAAATGGCATGGTTATGGGACAGGAGTAGCTGAGCTCTCGGTTTCAGCATTAGCCCACCCAGACCAGACTGGCACAGCCTCTCCACTCTTGTCATATATGCAGTAGAGTAAGCGAGCATTTTCCAGTTACAGTATTTCAGGAGTATGCTATATCTAAGTGTGGTGAATTAGAAAGTTAGACTGTGTTTCCTTTTTGATTATTTACATACGTCACCATTTCATGTCTCCCACCTTTGCTATTTTCCATTAAATCCCCAAGTCAAAGGCATGGTGCTCTAGACTGTGGAGACTGGGAACACATAAAATGTGGATTCCTAGTCCTGGGGGTAAACGAGGATGCAAGAATAGCTTGAATTCTAGTAAGGCCTAGTTTGAGTTTGGCTTAATTCCTACATTCCACCTAAAAACTTAGTCTGAAGTTAGAATTTAGAAACTCATTCATGTTTTAAGAGAAATAATTTGATTTTCATAGGTATGTGCAGAGAGTCAGTAGGAGTTGCTTGTGTGTATCTGAAGACTATACTAATCTTAAGAAAACTGTTAGTTCAGAGCAGGCTCAAGAGGCAAAGTTAGTAAAACTGACAAATATAAATAGGATGTTGGGGATGTGGACTAGCATCTCTGAACCATCCCATTATATATTATATCTAGAGAGCTATAAATAATATATATGTATGTCTAATGTATATTTAGAATTTTAAATTAAAAAGTAAATGCCTGTACTTGCCTTTATTTTCTTCTTCTTTGATGGTGTTGGAGAGCTTTGAAGGTCTTTTCTATTTGCAGAACGAGAATTTCTCTCACCCTCATTCAAGTCCTCTAGTTTCCTTTTCTTTACTGTGCTCCTTAAAGATCTGAACTGCTGAGTATTGTCCTTCAGGGGCGTTGCAGTGCTAGTCCTTGCAATAGCTGCCCGTGACAGTATCATCAGCGTGTGAGCAGCCATGCTGACACTATTTTCGCTACCTGTTTCACTAGCCGGGCTGCAGGCAGGCAAGTCTGGCGTAGCAGGGGGTACCATTATTCTAGGGGTCGTGCTATCCTCGTTGAAGCGCCGACAGGTCGGTGTCCGTACACTGTCTGTAGTATCATCTGTATGTCTGTCCCCAACTCCAGATGGCGTACGGGGTACCGGCAATTCTCCATTTTCAACTGTTTTACTAGTCGGGCTATGCCACTGAATGTCTTGCAACATTTCCACACATTGTTTAGTGAACGGACTTGACAGGCAAAGGCCTTGGTTGGAAACTTTAGCTGGTTCCCGCTTTGGCTCCTTCGAAGCTAAAGAAACGGACACTGAAGATTTGCCATTCCCATTTGACAGCGACCCTTGCTTTTTGTTCAGCTCTTGCACCGAAGCAACCGTTTTCTCATTCCATAAGCTAACAGTCTGTTGGCCATTTGAGAGTTTGGCAGTGTCCTGGTTCTTCTGTTTTTCATCAGTATCCCTTCGTAATTCATTTTCTTTATTTGCTGTAGTCTTGTGGAAGGGATCTAACGGAAGCCCTGCAGTTGCCACCTTCCGCTCGGGCTGTGGCTCCTTTGCAGCTGCGCTTCTGTTGCTACCAACTTCTGGCTTACACAGAATTCTAGGCAATGTTTTATCTTTCTCTCTCTTTGCTACCTGTGCTTTAGCAGAGGATGATGCAGAGTCAACAGCAAATAAAGTATTTTCAGTTCGTTCTTTTTGGGATAAACTCTTAGTAGGCTGAATTTGGGTGTTTCCTCCTGGAGTGGGTAGGACATTATCAAAGCAAAGCACTCTCCTGTGACTTTCACTTTGTCTTGAATTTGAGCTTATGCTCTCTACTGGTGCAACAGGTAAGTTCTCCTCCACTTTCCTTCCTAGTTCTGCAGTGATAATCTTGTCCGAATTCCCAGTCCTGAAAATGAGATAAAAACACTTCAGCGACATACTTGTTCTTACTAGGCAAGTAAGTTCATTTCAGCTGGCTGGAAGTCCCCACCCACCCCTCAAAACACCTGTTTAAAGGTCTCTCCATTCTCTAAATGTAAGTATTTTATCAACGCGCAAAGACCAAGAGCGAGGGGTGACAACTGCAGAAAGCTCAGGGAAGGCCAAAAAGGATGACAAAAAGGTATGAAACAGAGTCTGTACAAAGAACAGTTAGGTAGACAGGGGCTCTTCAGCCTGGAAAGAGAGATGACCGAGAGGAAATGCAACAAAAATCTGGGGGAAAAGCCAACAAAAAGGAAACTATTTACTGTATCTTCTAGTGGAAGAACTAGGGGCATCAAGTAAAACTAGTGTCAGGTTCAAAACAAAGCAAGGACATTGGGACACTGCATGTAATTAAGCCTGCAAACTTTTTTTACCCTGGGATATTTGTGGATGCTGGTAGTTTGAGTTCAAAAAGAAACTGAGCACATCCATGACAGGATAGTCCATCCCAGAATACTGCTTGTGGCTCTGGAAGTCCTTGGAGCTGAAACTGCTAAGAGGCTGCCAGAATATTCTGGGCAATATCATCACATGTGTGCCTTGTACTCTCCCCTATGCATTTGCTGTAAGTGACGGGATACAGAGCAAGACAAAAAGCTTTCAGTGGGCATCGCGATAAGAACATACAAACTCCCTAGGGCTTGGTCTCCACCTGACAACCAGCCACATCCATGTGAAAAGGCCACCACTGCACTGTAGCAATGTCAAAAGAAAAATGCGTCTGCGCTGTCAGCTCATACCACTTATGTCTGTGCCCTCTTCCTGGCCTATGCTGCATTTCCAAGAGAAGCTTCTGCTTATTCATCTATGCTAGTAAGACACTCCCCATGCAGATAAGCCTTTATGTTTGTAAGAGGAAAAGTCAAATTAACTTTGGGATGGTAACTTTGTTACCTTTGGGCTGGTAAAGATGGTAGGGGTGGTAGCAGTTTGTTTTATTTCTGTGAAATGTGAGATGAGACAGAGGGTAGAGAGTAGAAATGAGAAATTACATCCCTTTACAGGGAACATTTTGCTCTATTTGCTGTGCAAAACATATGTCTGGAGATCGGTTAAAATTAACAGAAAGCTGAATTATCAAAGTGATGTTATCCAAAATCTTGCTTCTGTGGCTTTTTAAAAATCACTAATTTTTCATGCATGTATACTGTATACCTTGGTATGTGGTGGGGTTTTCTTAGGAAGTTTACTTCATACCTGTTTTCCTCCACTTTTCCATCATTTTAACTGAGTTCTGAATATGTAGATTTTTTTTTAAAGTATGTTTTATTTTTACAATAAAAGAACATTTCACCTCTAATATTTAAACTGAACTTCCTATCTTCTCCTACACTCTTTTGCTCATTCCAACATCCTTTTGTTTCTGAAGTCCATTAACGATAAGGAGAGTTACTACTGAAGCCCTGCTTTGTTCTCTCTCACTTGCCCAACAGAAAACTAGTACCTATCTCAATTAGCAATTAAGTTATATTCATCAGTATGAAGTTAGCATGCTGTTCTCCTCGCCATCTTTCCTTTGACTTTTCACTTTATAAATGACGAAGCAGTGTTCTAATCTATACAGCTCCAGAACCCAATCTAACAAGCCCTACTGGATTTGGACCAGAGAGCAGTAAAGGCAATGAGGCTATACTACAAAACCATGGGTACCACTCATCTGAAAAGAAAAAGAAAAAAAAAAAAAAAAGAAAAAAAAAGAAAAAGGTTTTAGTCATTAAAATATCCCAGTAAATGTAACAGGCAATTTCTCCTAGCTTGGACTCGGCTCACACAATTTCTATTTGACAATTGAGACAGGAGAAAATAAACACAAAGCCATACAAAATTAACATAGGAACAGCAACAGCAAAATTCTAGCACAGGCACCAGTACTAGCACACATCTGTGTCGATACTTCTAGCAGACAGACAAGAGGATATAAAGGGGGTACTGCGTATGCCATTGTTAAAAAAAGCTGCTCTCCTCTACCAATACTGTATGAAGACATTCACGGCAAGAAAAAGAAAGCAAGTTTGAATACCAAGCACTACTGACCTTTGTGTTCGAGAATTTGTATGGCTCAAAGGCTCAGCTACACTTGATACCAATTTTCCTGGAACAACAGATGAAGTATTAATAAACTACAATATTCCAAGTAAATCATCTCACTGTTAGTACAATGACATTTCACCTGACAGAGCATCAATAAAGAAAAACCCAGCAACAAAACTCCACAATTTTTTCGTAATTTTAAAGTTTACAGATTAATAGATTAGCAAAGGTAACGAGCTAAGTATAAACAAGAAGCTTGCTGTCTACGCTTAGATAGTACGTAGGCCTGGCAAGACAAAACCAACTATATTGGACTTACAAATGCACAGCAGGGATTTCCAAGTAGAAGGGAAATAACCACAGGGAACTCTCAGTTATCCATCAGCAAACCAGAGTGCAGACTAACTATATAATCCTAGCTTTTTTTCTTAATTTGCAACTTCATTCTACTTTCCTTTTTATGTGTAAGCCTACTCTTTTTAAAAAAGGTAGATAGGCTAAAGCACAAGTTGTCCTTATAACTCAATTTATTTTCTATTTTGAATCATTTTTCTTTAGTCCCTCCCAACACTGAGAAATGAATGTAACTCCAGTCTTGTTTCAATTTACTATTTAAAGAAGCAAGGTCTCAGTGAAATGAATATACAGAAGCATATACCTGAAATGGCAAACAGAAAACAGCAGAGTGCATTTTTTTTATAAATACACAACAGTTCTACTAAATATTTTCCTTAATAAATGTTTAGAATTGCTGACTCTTCTAATAACTTCTTTGTTACCACGTGGCTTGGCTTCAATGGCAGCAGTAAACTGTACTTATAACCGAGATGAAAAATAATCAGAAATAATGAAGAAAAGTAAACTTTTAAAACTGCATTAGAGCTTGAAACATTAAATTTTGTTAATAAGCTTGATCCCAAATCTGGAATTATTTTATATGCTGGGAGTTATTCTTTGTAAACTGAGCAAATACAGTTACTAACTGCAGGTACAGGCCTCTCTCAAAGCCATCCCAGTGGTTACCTGGCAGAGGAGCATTGGTGTTTATAAAACTTTATTACTCAGAACTGACATGTCTTCAGAACCCCTACTTTTCTTCTGCCCTTCTCAAGAATGCAAGGCGGGTACCTGTATTAGACTTGTTTCTTGCTCCAGGAATCTTTTGTGATTTGGGAGGGATGGGAAGTTTTGGGACACTTCTGTTGCACACTGGATTAGCCACAGGCATATGTAGAACCTTGAAAGAATCAAAATATTCCATTACAATTTACCTATAGACTCCTTATCACTTCAGATTTAATTTTGAAAAGCTTTATTTGTGATGTGTTACCTGGCGGGCAGGTGCTGAAAATGTATTTCCATTTTGTCCTACTACTGAGAGAGGTATCATTCCCACCATTCCTTGCAAAACAGGTTGCACTGGAGATGCAATTATAATGGCAGAACCTAAAAAATATCAAAGTGTTAAAATTGTACAGAAACTAAAAATACTTCAGTGAAAAGAAAAGCTTCAAGACAGGATTTCTTAAAATTACACATGGTCAAACCTGTGGCGAGAAAAGCTCTGGCTTTTTGGAAAAACTTCACTGTCCTTACTATACATCACTACTAGAAAACATGGTAAGTACCAGTGTTATTTTTAGTTTATATTGAATTCTTTAGCTAAAGTCTGTTTTCCTCTTTAAGAAATGGTTCAAAATTAAGCTTGAAATATGACAAACCTATGTTAAGGCTTCAACTTTGAATTAAAGTGATTTATAAAAACCAGTAAAAGTAACATCAAATAGTTTATTTTGCTTCTTAGTAAAAACAAACTATTATTTGCATCCTATTCTCTACAATTAGCATGCTCGAAAGTCATTAGCACAATTATTTCTTTTGTTCCAATGCACCTATAACACCTTCTCCTTCCAAGCACACAACAAGCTGGGAAAGGCTAGCTTTGTCCGTATGTAGGTATCTAATGTATATTCCTGGCTGGTGGGAGGTGTTAAACGTAGTACACCAAGCTTCTAGTTAATTAGTGGGTTTGAGATTAATTATTTTAAAAAAGTAAAATAAAGCACAATAAGACTAATTTGGAATAGTTAAGCCAAAGTTTCCTATTTAACTATTTAAATCATGGTTAAACCAGTTGTTTTAAAACAGTTATTCTAACAGGTTGTAAGAGTATCTGGCTGCCAGACATACAGGAATTATAAAACAGGGAAACTATTATAGCACATTAATTGAAAAGTGGAAGAAAAATTTATTCCACACACTTCTTCAGTTACATGAGCACTACCAGGAAAAATATCAAATGCAGAAGAATGGGCAAACTTCTATTTCTCCTCTACGAAAAAAAAAGAAAAAAAAAATAGATAACAGTTGCATAAAGAAATCCTAATGATGGAAAAGACCAGCACTCTGAGACCTTGCACATACTGTTGCACCAGTCTCTGCCACAATGAAATGACTACATGCAGAATTTCAAGGATAACTGCAACAAGTTTTTAGTTTTGGAAAGAAATCTAAATTTGTTGATTACAGCTGGATTATAATTAGGTTTAACATTTTAAAAAGCACTTGAATTTTTTACTGCTGTAGTAATAAAAATGCTTATACCAGGAAAGATTTTATATTATTGAAAGAAATAATGTTATACTTTTATATTTGTCTAAATATACTTCCAGTGTAGAATAGGTTTTTTGAAAATAAAACAAAACAAGGAAGTAATTTTGGAAGGACTATCTACATCTAGCCAGTTATCTAAACTAAATATGGATACCTATAAGACATAGCATTCTATTTATAACAGAAATCTTACTAAAACAAAAACAAAAAGCCTGCTTTATTTAGCCAAAACAATGGAATCTTTTCTGGTCTAAGCCAAAATATGCTTCCTAAATTTATCACTGCTAAAATTACACAGTTTAAGCTTCTGAAATATGAGACTATTTTTTTCAAAGCAGCCCGGTCAATGACTCTTTGTAGTTTTTATTTCATTTTTAGTAACACCTAATATACCCCCAAAATACATTGCTAGTTTCAAGGGGCAGACAGAGCAGTGTTTAAAAATTGTTTACTTTTAATGCACTTACAAAAAAAGAATAAAAACACTATATAAACACCACATTTTCAGTCATTTTCTAATAATGAGATTACCTTGTGGGAAGTTTGGGGAGACAGTCTGGTTTGCTGCAAATGCATTGCTGGATCTGGGAGGAGTCCGTAACTGTTGTACAGCTGGAGTTTGGGCAGCAAGCGGCATAGAATTGCCAGGCAATACAACTACATTTGATGGTGTTACAGCTGTGCCCAAAGTAGCTGGATCAGTCACACAGGTGGCTATATAAAGGTTGTTTGAATTCCCAAAAGCTGTGCTTGTTGCTGGCATCAACTGTATAAATCCCCCTTCCTTGGAAAGATTTGTTGCACCTGCAACTGAAAAAACAGTGCAGTCTTCATTCTGAGTGTTAGCTGAGGTGACCACAGGATCCTTAGGTCTTAGCACAAGAAGATTTTGCTCTGCCAAAGCTGAATCCACGTTTTTTTCTGTGTCTTCTGAAGTTAGACATTTGGACAGGCCTGCAGTTTTGGTTGGGGATTTGGCTGGAGAAGACAGAATTATAGTCGGCAAATTTTCTCCCGTGATGCTGGAAACAGCATTATTTAACTCCGTGTCTGATGAAATAAATGGATCATCGCTGATGATGATCTTGAGGGACATTATATTAGAAGGATCAACATCCATTGACTGACTACTAGAAGATACACCGCTTATACTTTTGGCCTCGGTACCCGACTCATCTGTTGAGGATGCAGTTTCTGGGAGAGGAGAGTGGCATATTTCAGATGTAGTAAGATTATTTTCAGTGGATACTACAGAAATTTCTGTACATGTATCATCACCAGAAGAGAAATATATATTATCAGCATCTACTTTTGTAGAAGATGAAGGTTCTTGCATTTCCCCTTGTGTTCCCTCTGAGTTTGACAGACCCGAAGGGACGTTAAACTCTTTCTTACAAGGCTTATCAAGTGTATGCTGATCATTTGAGTAAGTTTTGTTAGAAGTATCAACAACTTCAAGCTGCAACTCTGTCTTGTCAAGTTCTGAAATCTTCACTGCAGATCTTGCAGCAGCACAGTCTGACTGCGTACTCTGTTCCTGTTGGTTAGAGTGGTGGCTAGAGTTCTCCTGAAAGATACCAGGTAAGGCAGCTGTATCATTTGTTGCAGCCTGTTCTTTTCCTGCATCTGCTGATGGGCTAGAAATTGATGAATTGTTTTTTCTCAGCAGTACACTGTGGCCAGGGGTCCCATCAGAAGGGCTTTCAGTAACTGTTTTTTCAGGCAGTGATTTATCCGGTGATAAGTGACATTTACTTCCAGAATGTGTTTTGTTTTCACTGGCTGTAGTACCCTCTGCCAATGAAATCAAAGAAATCTGTGGACTACCAGAATGAACATATTCTAAATTAGGACTATTTTGAGCACTATGACTTAGTGGGCCTTTTTCAATTTCCATGGCTCTTTCACTTTCAGATACTAATGCAGAGGACTCTTTTTTATGATAAGAATCTCCACAGTGTTCATTACATTCACTATCAGAACTCTGTCTCTTGTTAGGTTCAGTCAAACCAGGAACAGAGTCAAAAGTGATTTCAAGCTCTCCAATGTGTTCAGGGGTAACAGTTTTAAGTACTTCAGTCTGCTTCCCTGGCCTACAATTTCCATGCAACTGTTCATTGGTTGTATTTTTCTTAGCCGTATCATCATCGTTAACGCTGGCCTTCAAGACACATGATGCTTCTCCTAACTGAAAACCTTTACAGGATAGTGATTCTCTAGAATTATCACCTGTAAAACAGAGAATAAATTAGTTCCATAATTATTAGAACAGATGATCCTTTTACAGCATTTCAGAAGCAACTTAGGAGTTCAGTGGAAAACTGTTTCACATGAGACTACGTGGGAATAATGCTACTCATCCTTACTTTCAAGCTAAGTGGAAAGTATATGAAACGTATGGTTACATACCTTAGGCAATCTGGCAAATCAGTTTGTACATAAATAATAAGTGTACACATAATAAGCAAATGTCTCAAGTCACTAAACCAGATTTCCAGAAGCACAAAAACCATCTCAGGCTAAAGACCTCTTAGCTCTATTTCTCATATACTTTCACTAAATATCTGCTACTTACTGACTATTGTTAAAAACAGGGTAGACAGACTAAACATATCATTGGTCCAGAGGAAGACTCTTTTTGTGTGTTAAACAATACATTACAGAATAGAGAGAAAAGATTAATATGGTTAGATGTAAAATATTATCTTTGTGTTCCACAATTAATACTGCAAAGTATCTCTGTTTTGGATGAGAAAACAGATTTGCAGATATTCTGGTTTCATTTAGGAGCTTATCAAGTACAACTTGTAAGTACACTGATGGACTACTGTTAAGTTTAATAAACTGAAACTTTCTAACAGAGTAGGTGTATCCGTATGTTCATGCAATGGAAAGTCAGATTGGATATTACCATTGAAAACAGGAAGATTTCAAAATGTACAAATTGTCTGAAAATATTTTCATAATGAAAAGTAAACAGTCTAGAAGATATCTTAAAGAAAAAAAAAACCAACCTACATCTACTAGTTTCTTCTGTTCCTAAAGAACTTTCAAGTGTTTCCAGGTTATCCTCATCCACCAGGATTGAATTTTCTACTCCACTCTGACCAGAAATACCAGCAGGTAAGTTCTTATTTACCTTGCTCTTTCCTATTTTCAAAATAAAGCATGAAGAATGATTAAATATGTAATTTTACACACAAATGTGATTAATACATTTTAAATGAAGCACGAAGATTTCAAATTCAAGAAATGCCATCCTAAACTCAAAGAACTATTTGTCTATATTCATTACAAATCCAGAAATAGCATAAAAACGTCCTTATATTTTATGTGAGGATATCCCTGACCAGACAAATAGAAAAATTTTACAACAGCATAGAAAAACAAGTATGAACTATCATCCTTTAGACCAGAAGAGTCTAAAATAACAGTAATAAAACAATCAGTCAGCAAGCACAAAACCAGAATTTCAGCCACAAGAAAATGCTGTACTGTATAGTCATGTATAAATGTATATAAAAATCTAATTCTGAATTGAGGGGGACAGATGCCATAAAGTCCATTTCTCTTGCAAAAGAGGCCTGCTGAATTACCTTTGCTTCTTCAAGCAATACTTAGGAAAACTCATCATTCATGATGCTTTATAGTAATGGTACAACAGTATAATACACCCACCATAATCAAACAAGTCAAAGAGTGCCTGAAAAGCTGGATCTGATTCTGTCTGTTCTAGAATGTCCTGTATAGCCTCTTCTGACATATGAATTTCACCCTGAGAAAAGACAAGATATACAGAACTGTGAGACAGTTACTTTCATAACTTAAAAGAAAAACAGACAAGAATTGTTTTCTTTTCAGGTTGTTTTTAGTTCTAGTGCTTCTGCTCAGTACAGAAACATAAAGACTAATGCTGCAAACATTTCTGCCACAAATTTAATGGCAGAATGTAATTTAATGTTAAAAAATATTAGTAATTTAAGTTTAAGAAATAAAGCCCTCCAAAACCCAAGTATCTTTGTCAGACATTACACCCTGCACATGCATACTGGAGTATTCTCCACATAATGATCAGCATTGTTTAAGAAGGACTAAATCTTGGGCTACACTGGAAGCTTATGCAGATGGTGTGAATGAATGCCATGAGCCTGCACTAGCCAATCACTGGTAAAAAAAATTCCCCAAATTAACCCTAATTTCTTGGTTTTGCATATATGTAGAAGACAATGCTAAGCA
>JANHGO010000041.1:13822612-13848195 GCA_024606505.1 Aquila spilogaster | reverse complement strand
TAGGCAGGGGGGTTGGAACTACATGATCCTTGAGGTCCCTTCCAACCCGGGTCATTCTGTGTGATTCTGTGTGTGATACCACAGATTAAAATAAATTGCTGACATCAGCGAATAAGCAGTAATAATTAATCAACTAGTTAAACTAGTAAAACTTACAGGTAAGCATATGAAAATAGCATAAGATATGGTATAAGGACTTTTCCTCCTATCAATCAGCAAAGTCAAATTCCAAGTCTTGTCAAAGCATTCCCAGCAGTGGATCTAAAACACTGCAGTCACCTAATGCAGCACATGGAGTGGTCTGGGGGATGTTTGCTCTGAAGTTCTTTCGTCAGGTTCAGGGAGTGACGTTTCCTGCTGTGTTCCCCAGCAACTTCGATCTGTTCGTGCCTTAAGTACATCCCAGTAATCCTCCTTAAGGGAGGGTGAGCTTGCTGCAAGGTCCAGGCGGACAAATCCCTTTCCAGTCTACTAAATAGAGAAGTGACCACGTTGTACTTCAGGAACCAGCAGGAGTACTTCATGATTCAGAATTCTGCTGACAAAGCTGTAGTCAAGGCAAAATACCTCAAGATGCACTGTTATCTTCTTCATAGTAACAGCTGTGATAAAGGAATATGACCTTTGTCTTAAAAGGAAATTTCTACAGAATCGTGACAGAATTTAGATGTCTGATTTTGCAGGAGCTGGATCAGCGCACCATATATTGCATTACATCAAGTTGTAGCCAAAGAAGAAACTGAAATGAGTCATTAGTATTGATTTGGTTTTTAGTGTAACACATGGAGTACTTAGAAGTAATTTTCTTTACCAAGAAACAGGAGGTTATGGTTATGCACACATAAAATCTTTCCTTTTAAGTACTGTACCTGAAGAGCTTGTGTTGTTTCTAAATGTAGACAAAAGGGTTCGTTTGATCTTCTGTTGGTTTTATGCCCTTGTTTTTGTTTCCTTCCAGGGGATCGGTGCTGTATTCTGCCAACAATCTTGTGTGAGTTGAATTCAGAATTTTCTTCAAATTAAGATGTACATGTTATTTTCTTTTATCTAGAATGTCTGGAGCAAGAATTGTCGTTCACATGGTCCATGCGCTTAAACAAGGGCAGTATGGTCTTGCAGGAATTTGCAATGGAGGAGGAGGTGCTTCTGCAATATTGATAGAGAAGCTGTAGGCCTGAACAGCTGATGGAAAAAAAGCCTTAAAAAAAAAAAACCTGTGATCAAAGCGAGGAGCAGCACCTGTTCCATTTTACCAGTAAGTGGATGAATTCCTCAACAGCTATTCTAAAATTTCTGAAAACATCATTGATTATTGATACAGAACAACTGGGCTTTTATAACTTTGACTCAATACAAGTTTTTATACAGTACAAGCAAAAAATGTGAAATCATGATAATGTACCAAGAGCTGACAATAAAGAATGTCAACGTTAACTGTGGCTCCTGTCACTGGTGGTTTCTCAAGTAAGTCACATTGCCTTCTGCAGTGCTCTATGAGCTGGCTAAGCGTACAGTACAAAAATAAGTTAGGAGCCAGGGTGCTGTGACTGAGACAGGCAGGTACTGACAGAGCACAGCTAAGGGTGGCCAAACCTTAAAATGTTGCTGCTCCGGTTTTACTCACGTGACCAGCTGTGGTGTACACTTCTGTCAGTATGCTTTTGAACAGAGGCAGGTTCAGGCCTAGAAGTGTGCCAGCGCTCCTTCGGTAACCCTGCTCTGTGGCTGGCTGCACTCAGGAGCTCAGTTATGTATTCAGGGAAACTGAGTTAAGCGTTTATTTTGCAACTGTGGGCAAATAGGAAAACACCTTCCTGCAGAGTGAATCTTGAACAAGACTTCAGTGAGTAGTTAGTTGATGCAGTTTCTTCAATGCTTTTTTTCCAGAGGGCAAAAAATGGGCTATTTCACCCATATGTTCTAACCCTAAAGCCTACTCACCGTTGGCAGAAGAAACACTCAAAACACCTCCACATTTCTTAGCTGAGATACGGGACAGCTGCTTTCTTATTTTTACCATGTGTTTCAACAGTAAGTCAACCTGTACCAGATGACTGCCTTTAAATTCCCTTCCACTGAAGAAGGGGAATGAATACCTTGGCTTGGCTGTGAGGGGTACTGGTTTTGTGGTGGTGGTTTTTTTTCCTCTGCAAAGGAACATGCTTGAAGAGGTAGCAAATGTACAGTGAGGTTTAAATAGAAAGAAGAAAATTAACCTTCATCCACACTGCGATATCTGTTCTTCTAAACAACACCTGCCCCAACAACAGCAGCTGGGGAACTTTTGTTTTCTTGAAAGCATAAATAAGTGCACTGGTAACTCATGACTTCAGTACTGCACTAAAAATGAAAGATGATTGTGGATATTGGCTGCCCCCTGGAAGGGCAACACTCACAAACTATTTAAAAATATCACACATCAACTGTCAGCACTACTGAGCATGAAAGGCTGGCTTCTCACAGACATCTTTTTTGCTTCTCTGTTCAGCCCCTGGCAATTAGTGCTATTAGAATCTAGTGTTTAATACTCAATTCTGTCTTCAGAAATGACTGATTAATACCACCATAACACATCTGTGCAATATCGACCAAACTGCCTGGCTGACGTACAGAACATTAAACAAGGCACACTTCTTATTAAAACAAAAATATTTATTCAAGCTGTAAATGCTATGCAGTATTTAGTTATTGGATGGGTTTAATATAAACATCTACTGCATAATATTGGTTCCTTAGGAATCCTTGTATACTATCTGAAACATTGCCCTGTTGCTGTACAGCTCTCTTACAGGAAAACTTGCATTAAGAACAAAGGAGGAAACACCAGAAGAGAGCATTTTGTGGTATGAGAGCAAGGATTAGAGTGCTCATTTTCTCCCATGCTAATTAGTACTTAAAAATGCAGGCTGAGCTGCTCTCCTCCTGAAGAGTTTGTGTAACTATAGCAAGTTCTACGTTAAACAGAAAGATTAGGTGCAAATTTCACCGTGTCTGACTAAAACGTAAGTAATACTAACAAATGCTTTCTGAACAATACAAATGATGGATGCAAAAAATTCTCTCTGCAGTAGAGCACTTGAAATCCTTGTCTGGCTGTGGCGACAGTTTAAGTATTCATACTGGAAGTAATTTTGCATTCAAAAGACAGCTTGTGTAACAAATGCTGTAAACATGTGAGGCCTACACAAACTGAAATCCCTATCTCAGTGCCTTGTTGGGAAAACTTTCAAGAGATTAGAAATACTTCAGGGTGGATTTTTTTTTGCCTTATGCTTAGTTACTGGGTATTGCTGTTGGCTCACTCAAAGCCTTACAACATGGGTCTGACAGTTCCAGGAGAACAGAAGGTGAGTACAAACCAGTCAGAGCCAAAGGTGAAATTCCTGCGGGATGCAGGAGCACAGGGAAGCAGGCAGGTTAACTGCCCGGGGCTCAGAACAGCGAACTACAGACGCCGCCTTCAACTGCTGTGCAAAGGGACGGAGCAGTTCTGATGGGTAACAGAGAATGCAGCAGAACACAGACAACGTGGTGTAATGGGAAACATACAACTTTGTACATTACATTTATACAAATGTACAACTTTGCAAATTAAATGGCTCTGTAATTATGCAAGTGCTTTTTCAAAAATAAACATACCAACTCAATATTTACACTTAGCAACCTGCTTCAAAAACAGCATGATTTTGCTATAAAGTGAAACTTCAGTGCACTGAAAGTGCAACTCACCCTCTAGAACTAATTTCTCATGCAAAACCTCAGCATAACGATACCTAACTCTATACTGTCACAGTTCACCTTGTCTCATTCATCATAATGCAAAGATAACAGGAACTTGTCCACATCCATTCCCGCTGGAAAAGAATTTGGGAGCTTCTTTTTCTGTAGGAGAAGAAAAGAACAGTTACGTTAGATACTAAGAAGCTGCGCTACCAAACCAGTCTGGAAGCATTCCCTCTTCCCTCATCCTTCCATCTGCTTTGCAGAAAGATCCACACAAAGCTCACTCAGAAATAAGATACCGAAGTGCATACAGACTTCTGTATACCCACGGCGTACAAACCACGTGGGCAGGACTTCAGTTCTCAACTTCAGCAGCAGCCCCCCCTACTTCCAACAGACACCTCTCAGCCCTGGTAACCTGCAGGATGAGTAAGTGATTGCTTTCCATTTACACTATGCCAGGATTATGTTACAACTAAGCACAGCAATCACAAAGTTGTACTGTGTCTCCTTTTGGGTTACTGACATACATCACCTTTTTGTGCCTCACTTGCACCATTGCTATTTGCCAAACCCCCAAGTCAAAGGCAAGGTTTTCTGGACTACAAAGTGGGAGAATACACCAAACGTGGGCTTGTAGTCCTAGTAGTAAATAAGGATGCAAGAACAGTCTGGATTTTAGAACGGCCTAGTCTAAATTTGCCTAACTTCTAAATTCAATCTAGAAACTTAGGTTGAAGTTAGAATTTAGAAACTCATTCATTTTTAAAAGAAATCATTTTATTTTCATAGTTATGTCTGGACAGTCAATTGGAGCCATGTATCTGAAGAGTACACTCCTCATAAGAGAACTGTTAGTTCAGAATGGGCCCAACAGCCAATGCTAGCAACTGACAAACATAAATAGGATGTCAGGGATTTGGACTAATACCTCTGAACCACTATAAGTAAAATACCTATCTAATACATTTACAGTTTTAATAGTTCCTGTACTTACCTTTATTTTCTTCTTTTTTGATGGTGTTGGAGAGCTCTGGACGTCTTTCCTATTTGTGGAACGAGAATTTCTCTCACCCTCGTTCAAGTCCTCTAGTTTCCTTTTCTTTACTGTGCTCCTTAAAGACCTGAACTGCTGGGTGTTGTCCTTCAGAGGAGTTGCAGTACTAGTCCTCGCAATAGCAGCCCGGGACAGGATCATCAGCGTGTGGGCAGCCATACTGACGCTGTTCTCGCTGCCAGTTTCGCTAGCTGGGCTGCAGGCGGGCAGGTCCGGTGTGGCAGGAGGGACCATGATCCTAGGGGTTGCACTGTCCTCATTGAAACGCCGGCAGGTTGGGGTTCGTACGCTATCTGTGGTATCATCTGTATGCCTGTCTCCAACTCCAGATGGGGTACGAGGTACAGGCAATTCGCCGTTTTCAACTGTTTTACTACTAGGGCTATGCCACTGGATGTCTTGCAACATTTCCACACACTGCTTGGTGAACGGACTTGACAGGCAAAGGCCTTGGGTGGAAACTTTAGCTGCTTCTCGCTTTGGCTCCTTTGAAGACAGAGAAACAGACGATGAAGATTTGCTGTTCCCATTTGACAGCGACCCTTGCTTCTTGTTCAGTTCTTGCACCGAAGCAACTGTCTTCTCATTCCATAAGCTAACACTCTGTTGGCCATTGGACAGTTTGGCAGTGTCCTGGTTCTTCTGCTTTTCATCACTGTCTCTTCGCAGTTCGTTTTCTTTATTTGCTGTAGTCTTGTGGAAGGGATCTAAGGGAAGCCCTGCCGTTACCACCTTCCGCTCAGGCTGTGGCTCCTTCACAGATGCGCTTCGGTTGCTAGCAATTTCTGGTTTACAGAGAATTCTAGGCAACGTTTTATCTTTCTCTCGCTTTGCTGCCTGTGCTTTGGCAGAGGATGGTGCCGAATCAACAGCAAACGAAGAGTTTTCATTTCTCTCTTTCTGGGGCAAACTCTTAACAGTCTGTGCTTGGGTGTTTCCACCTGGAGCAGGTAGGATATTATCAAAGCAAAGCACTCTCCTGTGACTTTCACCTTGTCTTGAATTTGAGCTTGTGCTCTCTGCTGGTGAAGCAAGCAAGTTCTCCTCTGCTTTCCTTCCTACCTCTGCAGCGATAAGCTTGTCTGAATTTCCAGTCCTGAAAAAAGAGGTAAAAATACTTCAGCAACACACTTGTTCTTTCTGCACAAGTTCATCTCAGCTGTCTGGAGATCAGTTAAAATTAACAGAAAGCTGAATGATCAAAATAGCATTATCTCATTTTGACCTCCTCAACTGGTTAAACTCTCTTCATTCTGTAAATAAACATATACACATTTTATCAACACACAAAAGACCAAGAACAGGGAATAATGACTGCATGAAGTTCAGAGGCCAGAAGGGATGACAAAAAGGTAAGAAATGGAGCCTGCAAAAGAACCGTTAGGGAGGCTGCCACTCTTTGACTGGGGAGATCCTACTTATGCCATTGTTCAAAAAGCTGCCTTCCTCCTAGGCAATGCTGTACGAAGAAATTCATGGCAGGAGAAGGCAAGCAGCTGTGAATGCCTGGTACTTCTTACCTTTGTGTTCGAGAATTTATATGGTTCGAAGTTTCGGATCCACTTGGTACCAGTTTTCCTAGAACAAGAGATAAAGCATCGGTAGACTACTACTACTATTTGGAGTACATTATCTCACAATTTGTGCAATGACTTTTTACCTGGTAAAGAATCAATACAAATCTAGCAAAAAAGCCCTGCAGCTTTTTCATTATTTTAAAATTTACAGATTAACAGATTAGTAAAGGACACCACCAAGAAGCTTGCTATCTGCACGTGGGTAGCAGACATCTGACAAGACAAAACCAATGGAACTGGACTTACAAATGCACAGCCAGTATTTCCAAGTAGAAGGGAAGTAACTACAGGGAGCTCTCTTGGTCACCCATCAGAGAATCAGAATGCAGGCTAACTGCACCATCTTTAATTTCTTCTTAATTTGCAACTTCATTCTATTTTACTGCTATGCTTAAGCCCACATCTTTTTAAAAAGGTAGACAGGCTAATGCACAAGTTGTCATAGAACCACAGAACGGCTTAGGTTGGAGGGAACCTTAAACATAACCCAGTTCCAATC
The DNA here is from genome assembly GCA_024606505.1 of Aquila spilogaster. Classification (NCBI taxonomy): domain Eukaryota; kingdom Metazoa; phylum Chordata; class Aves; order Accipitriformes; family Accipitridae; genus Aquila; species Aquila spilogaster. The sequence goes on along the minus strand of JANHGO010000041.1, from coordinate 13,841,339 downwards.
CCCTGCTATGGGCAGGGCTGCCACCCACCAGCTGAGGCTGCCCAGGACCCATCCAAGCTGTCCTTGAATGCCTCCAGGGATGGGGCACCACAGCTCTCTGGGCAGCCTGTGCCTCATCACCCTATGAGTGAAAAATTTTGTCCTAACATCTAACCTAAATCTCCTAATTTAGTTTAAAGTCATTCCCCCTTATCCCGTCACTGTCAGACAGTGTAAAAAAAATCAGTCCTTCTCCTGCTTGTAAGCTCCCTTCAAGTACTGGAAAGCCACAATGAGGTCTCCCCAGAGCCTCGTCTTCTCCAAGCTGAACATGACCAACTCCATCAACCTTTCTTCATAGGTGAGATGCTCCAGCCCTCTGATCATCTTTGTGGCCCTCCTCTGGACCCACTCCAACAGCTCTGCATCCCTCCTGCACTCTGGGCCCCAGGCATGGACATACAGACAGCATCCCTTTATTCTTCCTAGGGCATCCGTTCCCATTCCCACTGATTCTACTTTTCCCTCTTTGGCCAGTAGGCCCTTGATCAGCCACGCTGATTTCCTTCCTCATCTGCCTGATTTCTTATTCTAAGGAATGGAGAGTGCTTGTGCTTTTGAGAAAGGTGTCCTTAAAGTGCCACCAGTTCTGTTTTGTTCCCTTGCCCCTAAGGACGGCTTCCCAAGGGATCTCATCCAACAATTCCTTCTTAAAAAGCCTGAAGTTCACTCTACTGAAGTTCACGGTCCTGACTCCACTCTGCCAGTCCTGCGTTCCTTGAGATCATCAATTTGACCAGGGCATGGTCACTGCAGCCCACGCTGCCTCTGATCTTAACCTCTTTAACGATCTTTTCCACATCAGTGAGCACTAGGTCCAGCAACACATCACTTCTGGTGGGTCCGTCCAATGCCTGAACCAGTAAGTCATCCTTAATGGACTCCAGAAGTCTCCTGGACTGCTTGCAGCTTGCTGTTTTCCCAGCAGATATCAGGGTGGTTGAAGTTCCCCCATCCAGAATAGAGCCTGTCCTTGTAACTAAATTTATTTTATATAACTTGATTATTAAATTCTTTATCCCCTCCCCAATACTAACAAGTGGCTCTAACTCTGGTCTTTTTTAAATCTGCAATGGCTCAATGAAATCAATGCACAGAAGCATGTATCTGAAATCGCAAGGAGAAAACAGCAGAATGCTTTTTTAAAAAAAAATAAATAAATATGCAACACCTCTATTAAATACTTTCCTATATGCAAATATATAATTCCAAAACTATTTATAAGCGTTTATTCCTCAGAACTGGCCCATCCTTAGAATCTTCCCTTTTTTTCTGCCCTTCTCAAGAATACAAAGTGAGTACCTGTATTGGCCTTGTTTCTTGCTCCGGGAATCTTTTGTGATTTAGGTGGGATGGGAAGTTTTGGGACATTTCTGTTGCACACTGGATTAGCTACAGGCATATGCAAAACCTTAGAAGAATCAAAATATTCAGTTACAATTTAGCAAAAGAAGTCTTATCACTTGAGCTTTCATTTTGAAAAGAGACAGATTTATTTGTGATGGGCTACCTGGCGGGTGGGCGCTGAGAAGGAATTCCCATTCTGTCCTACTACCGAGAGAGGAATCATTCCCACCATTCCTTGCAAAACAGGCTGCACTGGAGACGTGATTATAATGGCAGAACCTAAAAACATACCAAAGTATTACAACTGTACTGAAACAAAAATAAAAGGGCTGCTCCTGAAGTAACGCCTCCTATTTTATGATGTTGGCCCACGACATCACAGATGATGTTGGTGGTATTGAGAGTCGAGGTTGAACCTTCCCACCACTATTCCATTGCGTTTTGTTTCTGTGTGACAGACGGCAGCAGAGGAACAGTCTGACAGAATGGTGTCTGACATGGGAGACCATATGGAGCAAAGGGGTGTCACTGAATTCCTCCATGTGGAAAAAATGTCACCAATGGAAACCCAACAACATGGTCATAGCAGCGGTGAAATAGTTGGCCACATCTGCTGGTGCAGTGTGGCATGTAGGCTCTTGTTCATTGCCAGCAAAAGTGCATAGTTCATGGCAGTGACTCTGTTGAAAAATAGTGTTCCGTAGCTGAGAATTTGCTCTCTCAAATAGTGTTATTGTGCTCTTTGTATCTGTTGCAGTTTCCATGGAAATAAATAGAGGCATTACTTTCAGAGAAACCTACATACTTATGAAAGTGAAAAGAGAAGCTTTGAGACAGAATTTCTTAAAATTATGCACAGTCAAACCTCTGGCAAGAAGATCTCCACCTGTTTTGAAAATCTTCATGGTCCTTATTATACATTACAACTAGAAAACAAGTGTTATTTCTATTCTGGTAGGACTCTTTAATTAAACACTGTTTCCCTTTTTTGAGAAATGGTTCAAAATTAAGCTTGAAGTATAATGCAGCTATCTTGAGTCTTGAATTCTGAATTAAAGGAACTTATAGAAGGCAGAAATATGAATATCAAATAGTTCTTTCTGATGCTTAGCAGAAGTACCTGCTGTTTGCATAGAATCACACAGAATTCACATGCTCTAGAAGTCATTATTAAGATCTTTTTGTTTTTCTTCTGATGCTCCCACACACCACTTTCCCCATATGAGCACACCCCAAGTTGGGGAACACTACTTTTGTTTGTATGCACCTATCTGATGTATGTTCCCAGCCACCGAGAGGTGCTCCATGCACTACAGTAAGACTGCAGTTAATTAGTGAGTTTGAGATCAATTACTTCAGAATAAATAAAGCTCAACAAGGCTGATTTCAACTTTCTAAGCTTAAGCTTCCTATTTAAATACTTAAATCATCATTAAAATAGCGCTTTTAAATCAGTTCTGCCAACAGGTTTTAAGCTGCCAGACACATGGAAATTATAAAATATCCGCAAAGTGAAAGAAAAATCCATTCCACATTTCTTCAGCTGCATGAGTAGCACCAGGAATGGAAAAAATAAATAAATACAACATCTGAAGGTAAATAGCTGCATTAAGAGACCCAGCAGTAAATCTTAAGATCCTGCACATACTGTTGCACTGATCTTTGACCACAAAGAGATGATTACAAACAGAAATCCAAAGATAATGGAGACAAGTTTTTAGTTTTGGAAAGGAATCGGAATGTGTTGACTGTAACTGGTTTATGGTTAGTTTAACATCTAAAAAAAAGTACTACAAAAATTGTTTTTAAAAATTGTTTTAAAATGTGTGTTGTAGTAATAAAAATGCTTGTATTAGGAGAGATTTTAGGTTGTGGAAAGAAGTAACGTTATATTTTGATATTTGTCTAAATTCACCTCCAGTGTAATTTAGGTCAATAGAAAATGAAGCAATATTACATTTGCCAACATTAAAAATCACATGATGTAAGCTTCTGAAACACCAGGCTACTTCTTTCAGAGCAGCAGAGTCAGGGACTCTCCCTGGTTTTTAATCTTAGCAGTAATTAACACACTCACAGGATCCTACTTTGAAGGGGCAGACAGAGCAATGTTCAAAAATTCAGTTTACTTTTACGAAAGAACAAAAATATATACAACGTCATTTTTGAAATAATGAAATTACCTTGTGGGAAGCTTGGTGAGACAGCCTGGTTTCCTGCAAATGTACTGCTGGATCTAGGAGGAGTTCGTAACTGCTGGGTTGCTGGAGCTTGGGCAGCAAGAGGCATAGAGCTGCTGGGCAATACAACCACGTTGGAAGGCGTTACAGCTGTGCCCAAGGCAGCTGGATCAGTCACACAGGTGGCTATATACAGGTTGTTTGTACTGCCAAAAGCTGTGCTTGTTGCTGGCATCAACTGTATATATCCTCCTTCTTTGGAAAGATTACTTGTACTTGCAACTGAAAAAACAGTGCAGTCCTCGTTCTGAGTGTTAACTGCAGTGACCACAGGATCCTTAGGTCTGAGCACAAGGAGATTCTGCTCTGCCAAAGCTGACTCTGCACTTCTCTCCGTGTCTTCTGAAGTCACGCATTTGGGCAGGCCTGCAGTTTTGCTTGGGGATTTGGCTGGAGATGACAATATTATTGTTGGCAAATTTTCTCCTGTGATGCTGGAAACAGCATTATTTAACTCTGTGTCTGACGAAATAAACGGATCATCACTGATGATGATCTTGAGGGACATTATATTAGAAGGATCAACATCCATCGGCTGACTACTAGAAGATACACCGCTTACGCTTTTGGCTTCAGTACTCAATTCACCTGTTGAGGAAGCAGTTTCTGGGAGAGGAGAGTGGCACACTTCAGATGTAGTAAGGTTACCTTCAGTGGATACTACAGAAATTTCTGTACACGCATCACCACCAGAAGAGAAATATATGTTATCAGTATCTGCTTTTGCAGAAGACAAAGTTTCTTGCATTTCTGCTTGTGCTCTGTCTGAGTTTGATAGTCCTGAAGGGAGGTTAAAATCTTCCTTAGGGTTATTGAGTACATGCTGACCATTTGACTGTGTTGTTTTAGAAGTACCAGCAGCTTCAAGCTGCAGCTCTGGTTTGCCAAGATCCGAAATATTCACTGTGGATTTTGCAGCACAGTCTGACAGCACACTCTGATCTTGCTGGTTAGTATGGTGGCTCAAGTTCTCCTGTGAAATATGAAGTAACGGATCTGTAGCATTAGTTGCAGCCTGCTCTTTTCCTGAATCTGCTGATGGACTAGAAATTGATGAATTATTTTTTCTCAGCAGGGCACTGTGGGCAGGGCTCCCATCAGAAGGGCTTTTAGTGAGTGTTTTTTCAGATACTGATGTGTCTGGTGAAAAGTGACATTTACTTCCAGGCCGCGTTCTGTTTTCACTAGCTTTAGAACCCTCTTCCAAGGAAACCAAAGGAATCTGTGGACTACCAGAATGAACATATTCCAAATTAGGACTACTTTGAGCACTATGAGTTAGTGTATCTTTTTCAATTTCCATACACTCTTTACTTCCAGGTACTAGTGCAGATGAGTCTTTTTTAGCATAAGAATCTTGACAGTGTTCATGATGTTCGCTATCAGAAATTTGCCTCTTGTTAGATTCAGTCAGAACAGGCACAGAGTCAAAAGCAATTTCAAGCTCACCAATATGTTCATGGGTAATGGTTTTAAGTACGTCAGTCTCCTTCCTTAGCCTACAATTTCCATGCAATTGTTCACTGGTTGCATTTTTCTTAGCCATATCATCATCATTAATGGGGCTCTTCAAGGCACATGACGTTTCTCCCAACTGAAAACCTTTACAGGATAGCACTTCTCTAGAATTATCACCTGTAAAACAGACACTAAATTGGTTCTCCAATTATGACAAAGGATGATAACTTTACAGGGTTTTAGAATTAACTCATCGCTTCAATGGAAAGCTGATCCACATAAAATCAAGTAGGAATAACACTACTCATTCTTACTTTCAAGCTCTGTGGAAAGTACATGAAACATACAGTTAGATTACACAGATTGGGCAACCTGATAATTCAGTCTGAGCATAAACAATAAGCATACACATCAGAAGTAACTGGCTCATAGAACACTTCAGGATAAAGACCGCTTGACTTTTTCTCAATACCTGCTACTGACTGACAGTTGTTAAGAGTGGGGCAGACAAACCTTTTGTCCAGAGTAAGACTATTTTGGAGATCAATTAACCAACACATTACAGAATATACAGAAAAGAGTAGTAAAGTTAGATGTAAAATATTATCTTTATGTACTCTACAGTGAAAATTGCAAAGAATCTCTGTTCTGAATGAGAAAAGTTTTGCAGATATTCTGCTTTCACATAGGAGCTTAACAAGCATCACTTGCGAAAATTTAATAGCCTGAAACTTTCTTACACACTAAGTGCATCCATATGACAACACAATGTAAACATCAGATGGGATGGGATTGAAAATATTAAGGTTTTGAGATGTACAATTTAACTGTCTGGAAATACTTTCATTATGAAAAATGAACAGATTAGAAGGAATTTTAGAGGAGAAAAAAAAACATAACAATAACAGACAACAAAAAAAACAACCAAACCTGCACTTACTAGTTTCTTCTGTTCCTAAAGAACTTTCAAGCGTTTCCAGGTTATCTGCATCCACCAGAATTGTGTTTTCTACCCCACTCTGACCAGAAATACCAGCAGACAAATTCTTGTTTACCTTGTTCTTCCCTATTTTCAAAATTAAGTACAATGAATGATTAAATATATTATTTTAAACACAAATGTAATTACTGCATTTTACATGAAATGTGAAAGAAATGCACACTCATTTATAAATCCAGCAATAGTACAGAAACATCCTTATATTTTATGCAAGGATATTCCTGACCAAATAGAAAAATATCACAAAAGAATAGAAAAACAGATATGAACTATCATTCCCTATACCAGAAGAGTCTAAAGTTTCAGTCAAATGAAACCTCTACACTTCACAGTCATGTACGCCAGAATCTAATTCTGAGTTACAGGACACAGATGCCATACAGTCTATTTCTCTTGCAAAAGAGGTCTGCTGAACTACCTTAGCTTCCTCAAGGAATATTTGAAAAAATACCATCATTGACAACGTTTTATAACAATGGTACAATTCAGAATAATATACTCTACCATAATCAAACAAGTCAAAGAGCGCCTGAAAAGCTGGATCTGATTCCGTCTGTTCCAGAATGTCCTGTATAGCCTCTTCTGACATATGAATTTCACCCTAAGACAAGACATGCAGAACTGTTAGACAATTGCTTTCATAGCTTAAAGAAAAATGGGTAAAAATCATTTCCATCTTGTTTTCAGTTCCATTACTTCTGTTCAGCACATAAACACGAAGACAAATGTAGGAAATGCTTCTGCCACACATTTCATGCCTGTAAAAAAATATTAGCAACTGAAGAAATAAAGCCCCACAAAATCCCAACAATTTTGTCACACATCACAGTCTACACACGCGTATTGGGTTACTCTCTAAATAATGACAAGCATTTGTTAAGAAAGACTGAATTTCAGGTGTTACCGAAGGCGTCTCCGGGGACTCGGTGTGTGATGTGGAAGGTCCCTACCCATGGCGTGTGCTATTGGCTGACCTTGACTGGACAGGCAGTGCTGGCTGCCTGCAGCTGAGGAACGCGTGTTAACCCCTTACATGGACCCTGGATACGTGTGGACAGTATGTGTACTATGGCGATTGGCCAAGAGCAGCTCGCGTGAGCTTTAGTAACGTATAAGCAATAGATAAGAAATACTACATAGGTTACTAGTTGTTTTTCAAATAAAACCATTTTTTCCTCCTTTTTGCACCACTCGTGGTATCCATCACATTGATGCAGTACTACATTAAGGGTACACTGGAAGCTCACATAGACCGTGTGAATACTGTAAGCCTGCACTAGCCAACCACAGGCAAAAAATCCCCAAACTAACCTTGATTTCCTGTTTTTGCATACATCTAAGACAACACTATGCAAAAGAGTTTCCTTTAATCTACTCATTGCTTTCTACAATATGACTACTTTTCTGTGACAGGCAGCTGGGAGGCACAGCCACACAGGACACTGATCTATGGCTCCTGCTCCAGGCTGACTTCTTTGGTAGCAGCCTAAGAAGAAAATGAGTGGGGCATTCAGTACCTATTCAAGAGTTCAAAAACAAAATCTCCCATGACCTTCATGAGATATTCTACGTACTCTATAACCCTTTGATATGCTAGATAAGAAAGATTTAGAAAATTCTATATGCTGTTTCTTTGAAGACCTGGATTCACTTCTGCACCAGAATGGTGAGAAGCAGATCTGCTAATAAACTCTGCTCTTGAGAATGTTATGAACCCCATAATTCCAAAGGATAAAAGGGAAAGGACAGCAAACTATTAGTGGTGCATTCCTGATATAATCAACAGAAAGCCAAGCTATTCTAGGCTGCACTTCATTTTATCAGCCACTTTTTACAGAATTTTTTAACACATATTGAGCTTGAATTGCATATAATAGAGCTAGGAGTAAAATCTTTTATAAACTACTTTTTCAAGATTTCTCACTTTTCCATTACAGTTGGGTTAGTAGCATTTATAATTGACTACAATACCCAGAATGTCCCACGTGATCTGCCTGACTGTTTAGTCAAAGCTACTCTAACAAATTAAAGAAGCTGCTTGATTTTATTCTGGTCAGAAAAGTGAAACACAGCTTTTCAGCTCTGAATTCTGACAAAAATTCATCTGAAATCACCAAATGACAGAAGAATTGCATATAAAAAAGACACCTCTACTTCATAAACATCCAACTACCTGAACTCTCCTATTCCTTCCATGAGGGCTGCAAAGATTATAATTTCTCCCTGTAAGAGTCCCTTATAACTCTCTGATTGTCAGCTCAAGGGTTTTAACAACAGAGAAAACTAAACATTTTGTTAATATAAGCAAAAAAAAATTGTACTGTCTTGGTTTTGGAGGAAATACAGGTTTGAAAAAGCAACCTTATTTAGACTCCAAAGAATTTCTGTTGCTGTACCGGATGATTAAATTTACCTTACAGCAAAGAAGAAAATCAGTCCAGACTAAACATGTTAGCAGACTGAAGGATATTCCACATCCCTTATTCTTCTATCTAAAAAGCTTTCCTGTTATAAAGTTATTGATCAAATCCCCAGTGAGAAGCTCCTGAAATAACTGGTGCCAAAGATCCAGTGACAAAAAGACAGCTGGTGATTGCAGGACAGTGTACTTCAGCCTTAAGCCTGAGGATAAACTTCAGAATTAACCACTGCCAGAAGTGGTCCCACTTCTCTGCCTTACGATCCTGCTGCATGCTTTCCACTGCCCTGCACAGGCACTAAGAATGAATTCAGAGTGTTAAACTGGCTAAAATTTAACTCCAGCAAAAGATCAGCAGTCCGTTGGTTCAAACCTTGAACCAGCTCACCACCATAAAACTAATTAAGAGATAATGATTATAAAGGGAAGCTGTGGAAATGTCCCTTGGGCAGAAGTTATCCATCATATGGGCTTAGCTGTCTTTCAGAGAGAGGGGAAGGTGGGAGAAAGGGACGGAGAAAGAGGAGGACAAGCTCAGATTAAAGGTAGATACAGGTTCAGCACAGTCTCCATTACTGATCATTCTGATATAGCTGATCTTCAAAAATGTAAAAAGGGCAACCTAGACCCACCTGAAGTCCAAGGATTTCATCAATTGAAGTCTCTTGTTCTGTTGGGCCACTTTCTGTCTGTTTAGGTGCTTGAGTGACATTGCCATCACTGGAACAGAACAGTTATTAGTTCAGAACTCAAAAATAAATCAAGTAAGCATGCAGATGGAATTTAGAGGCTCTTTCTATTACCTGCTCAGGATTTTGTTAATGTTCTCAGCTAGCTTCTCCTGAAGAGATTTGTTGCTCAGGATCTTTTCTCTGGCGTTTTCAATAACCAATTGCTAGAAAGCAGAGTTTTAAAGCAGTCAGCTTTCTATTTTTTGTTATCACTAAAAAAGAAGCATGAATTTCCAACCTACTTGTAAAATCAAATAATCAATTCAACATACAAAACACTCGTTGAAACAACAGACAACAATGACAAGCTCTACTTTAACTATTTCTTGTGTCGCTATTACAAACTCCTCCTCTTCGTGAATAAGCTGACTTACCTCTGACTGCAGTATCTTTACTGTCCCGCAGGACAGATGATCTATGACTGCACGACACCTCTATGAAAAGCATCACAAAACATTCCTCACTCTCTGCTCTCCTGAAGTACAGCAAGGCTTACTGTGCTTTCTGGTTTTCCTTTGCTAAAAAATTAGAGTATCCTAACAGCCTACAATGTGCCTTAGCAAAGTCAATAGACCAAGGAAGAAAAAAAAACAAAATTCCCCCTAAACTTCCTATACTCACAAGCTCGATACATACATCAAGTTCAAATATAAAACAATAAATTTAACTTCTAAAGTTAATTTCTGTGACACCTACAACAAATGACTCAAAAAAAAAGTGGTTCCCTTTAGTTTGAATTTGGTTCTTAAGTGTAAATACCTTCCATAATTATATACTCACCGGGAAGTTACCATCTATAAACTCTTCAAGTGGCTCACTTTCTTTTTCTATCATTGCTTCATCAGGATCTTGAGAACTTCTACTTGCTGCAGGAGGTCCAGACGTTGCAACACTTTTCCTCTTCTGAGATTCACTGAAACATTCCAGGAAATTTGTCATGTTCACTAAATCAAATATTTTTCTTCTTTCTTAGCAAATGAAATATTTTAATCAACACAAAATCAAATGCAAACTGCATTTCATTTATGCTAATGACTACAACACTACATAATCTCTAAATGATCTAAAAGAAGTGATTACCTTTTTCTCCTTCCTGGAGAAAGCAAGTTTGAATGAAGCTTTCGTTCCTGTGATGCTGGAACTTGAATGTGTATGAAATCTCCTGCTTTATAAAGGAAGAAAGAGACAATAATGTCAATATTTTTTTCCAGTGACATTCTTAGGGCAGTATGGAAAGCTCCACACTATTTCTTTCCAATCAACTCCTTGGAATTCATCAAAAATAGTTTGGTATTATCATGAAAATGAGAAGCACTCCTTCTCTTCTGCAACAAGTGTCTTGGGAGAGGGTGACTACAGACAATGAAATAATGACAAATTGATGCACTTCTGATCTCTGAACCCATGTTAGCAAGCAAGGATGCAAAAGCCATTTCTCTTTTGGGCACTCCTTTTATTTTAGTCACTTGAACTATTATGGAGAGCTAGGAATTTTCTAAAACTTCTTCAGTGGAAAATGATTAGCCCTAATTCCACAGAAATATTAATCTATATCCCGACTTTTCACAGAAATAAATGTTTTAAGGAAAAAACAATATTGTCACTTACTGCCGATCTTGTTTTCTTGGGCTTGTGGCTGGTGAACAAACAACGTATTCAGTCTTGCCTGTGATATACTCTGATTTATCGCTGGCTTGTGGATAACTTGAGGAGATACAGTAGAAGAGGAATACTGTGGTCCTGGCTGAGGGGCTACAGATAACAGTCCTGAATTTGGAGGAGCTGATTGCTGAAGCATTCTCTGTCGTTTCATTTCTACAATTCCACTTCTTGTACGTGCTAGAGATAACAAAGACAAGATGAAAATATATAATAAATGATCTTAAAAAGGATGTTGACTTCCAAGAAGCAGTCTTTGAATATAGTAATTTTAGACTTAATTTCAGATGGCTCATTGAAACTTTTCTGTGCTTCAACAACTAGTTTACGAAACTCAACAAGTAAGCAACACTGATCTTTACAGGTTTGAACCAAAAGAATTCAAGAAGTACAGACAACTTACACAGACATTGTAACCATGCTCATACCACTGCTTAAACATTTTCAGGAACAAATCATACCAAAATGACATCTCACTACATAAAATGTAACTCTCATAACTGACCCTAGCTGGAATAGGTAAGACAAAGCTATTTGTTGTATTTGTTTATCAGACCAAATCCAACAAATTCAAACAACAGAATGTCATCCAATCCAGTGAATCTCAGATCCAAGAGTAATAATTACCTATATTTCACATTCTCTTTTCTCATACAGTGCTACAAAGTAAAAAATGTATTTTCTAGTTAAATAACTTTGCTCTTACAAGTTCTGTCAGCAGTTTTTGCAATGAAAGAAACAATTCTCAACAGAAAAAGCGTCTTTTTTGTTATAATTATATTTTGCTTCAATAAAAGTTTATATAAAAATAATATTTAAAATTGTCATTCATTGGAAACACATCACAGTAAGACGGTCATATTTTCAGTTCCTCTGTGAATCACAAATTAAGCCAACAGCTTCAGGATTCAAGCAGCAGTTTTTAGACTTTTGAACAGCATTAAAGAAAAGAAAGTTTTCAGCAGATAAGAAAATGCTATATTGACAATTTAAGTCATTTGCAAAAGGCTCAACTTTTCTGTTTGGTCTCCTGACCGTCATAGTAGTCTACGGGCTATGCTGAAGACAGCAGTCACATGCTAAAAACTACTGCAGTAGAGAAATGGCAGTATTTTAAGAATAAGGCTGAGTCACTGCTTGCTGCAGCATTCTCTTGTTTTTCACCAAAACAGATAATTAGAACATAAAGCCTACTGACCCCATGCAAATGGTTCAGATACTTACTCCTCTGATTAGCAGAAAACCCCGTGGAACCCTGCATGCTCCTAGAAAATAAAGCAGGTGACATAAATTAACGGAGCACACTGGAAGTACTCAACTATGCATCGTGATAGCATCATACAGTTAACATCGGTCTGCTCACAGTCAAGAACTTCTTCAGAAAGCTTCTATCTATCGATTTTTATTTTTATTCTTTTAAACAATGGCCACAGATTCTTCAAATGAAGAATGTGTTACATTTTTGATCAAGTAACCACAATGGTATTGGATTCTATATGACTCATAACGTATTGCTTTATGACTGGAAGGCCACATACAAAACCATAATAGCAGATAAGGAGGGTGTTATCTTGAAATGTCTGCATAACTACCAACTCTCCCATAACTCTCTCTTTCACCATCTTCCAGAGGCAACAGACAGCGAAACCATTCTCATACAATGATAAGGAGAACTGAGCAATGTAGAGCCTCAATTTTATGGAGCATTTTACTTTTTTGATTTCAAAACTGCATTACCTTATCTGAGAAAGTGTATAGTCTAATTTTTTCCACAGAGATGACATCATCGCTGGAACTTCATTTGTTGTTTCTAAAGCAAACCATAACAAAATAAGAAACACATTTTAAGTAGCTAAAACAGGTAACATAGAGAAAAAATAAAATCACAGTCAAACTAATTATTATGGGATGATTCAAGCATTATTTAACCTTAGATACCTACTTGTCTTCTCAGTACTCTGCTAATTAGAGAGCCCCAACTCCTAATTTAAAAAACTTTATTTGATACGAATGTACACTCATCACGGAAGCAGTTCTCAGTTTTAGAAGCCTAAATGAAACCGAGGGAAAGACATTCAAGATGGTGTTTCTTAATGGAATATGCATATGGTTTTGGTACCCGGGCACACACATGCTAACCTAAACTAACTTCCTGAGTTCTGGAAGTGGGATTTATGTTCCCAAATCACTTGGATGATTTTGAAAATCATAATGTGGCATACAGCCCTTTATAAGTCAGGCTTTATTCTGTTGCACGAACAAGTAGAAACACTTGCTACTTGAAGTACAGAACATTCAAGTACAAATGAAAGGAAGCAAGCAGATTCGTTCATATTGTTTACAAGGTGCCAAGATCAAATTACTATGAAGGAAGCACGTTTCTAAGTTAGCATTCCTATTAAACATAGCATGAAGACACAAATATTTTAAAAAGTAATGAAACATGATATTACTTAAATTACAAGTCTTGGATCTAAATGCCACTAGAATCTGATTATGCAACATCTATAAAAAATGTTAAGACTAAGCAACATACAGAAGTTCAGTAACTGCTTTGAAATTTTGAACAAGAAAAGCTCTAACTCTCTTTCTATTATTCATATAAAATATTAATTTATTCAGACTTTATTTTAAATAGTTTTAAAAACAAGACAAGAAACACTTCATACCACAGAATTCTTTTTGGTTCTTTATCTCACAGGAAACAGCACAACATAACACAACCCTACACGTTCTGCACACTTTATTGTATCTTTGTGCTTCACTCAAACACAAAGTCAGAACACCTATGGCTGGAAACTCCAAACGAAGACAATCTGCTCACAAAACAGTGCTCTAACTCATAGCTGTCTGCATCGTGGGGAAACCTTCTAGCACAGATGGAAAGTTGCTCTAAATCCAAATACAGGTGTAGATATTTCCTCTTCCTCAAGGAAGTTTAGAACAAAGAAATAAGAAAAATTTTTAAAGAATTTTGCTCTGAAGCTTTACCTTTTGTTTTCATGGCTACATATTCATTAAGAATAGTTGTCAAGTTTTTTCCACACAGGGACTGGAAAAAAAAAAAAAAGAAAAACACTATGATTTTAGAATCTTCTCTAATAACTTACTCTTCATCTCCTGTATCACATCAATATTTAAGCAGCTCTTCAGAAGACTAACACTGCTGATCCTCAGCACAAGAACTGTGCCTTCAGCAATTGGTGCCAAGCTATCTCAAACCAGGTAGAGAGCAACCAATGTAACAAAATGCTACAACGGACACAAAATTTGAAGTGGATGATCTGCAGTCAGACCTGCACATCCTCAACTCATCTTTGTTATTATGGGATAAAGACACAAGAAGATGATGAACAGCTCTAAGAGATTAACGAGTTACCATATAGGAACACAGAATGCATCGAGATGCAAATAAGAAAAAACTGCCTAAAGTAAAATTATTAATACCCACATGGAATTCACTTTCATGCCATATTTATTCTGTTACTTCATGTGAAACAAAGAGAATTAAGATTTTCAAGTTATCGCTATCATTTGCTATATCTCCTTCTTGTTTGCTAGCAGGAATTCTACAGTTCATGAAAAATACAGCCCTTTATTGTAAGTATTTTGAGGTCCAGTGAAACTTTTTTCTTAGATACCATATCACCACTTTCCAATTAAAAAAAACCATAAGAATCTGCATAATCTCTATTTACTTTTATGTTTTCCCTATGCCTTGCTGGCCATAGCTTTGTTCTCAGCTCACCCCACCACAGTACAGGTGACGAAACATTTGTAAATGAAATAGGTTCACCAGTCTGTTTCAAGCGGGTTCATCAAGACCTCAGATCCCAGAAAAAGAAAAATCCACAAATTTTGAATATTTGAATAATATCCCAGACCATGTAAAAATTGATATACTAAGAAAAGGAAATGGAAAACAGGATAAAGATGCACACACATAACCATTAAAAGGCTGAAAGAAAGTAATACCTAAAAGCTATAAATTACATACTGTACTATAAGTCTCATCTGGAGATGCTAAAAATGCCAAGTGTCTGGTTACCCTTTAGCTGCACATACAGATCTACACCTGGAACTATACACTTTACTTGTGTCCCCTCCAAAGTGCCACATTTCACCTGGGACAAAGCAGATGGTACTGAGCAAAGAGGAAAGTGAATGAAAACACAGTGCTGGTCAGCAAATGGTGCTGCCAGACAAAGCAGAGGCACCTTAGTCATGTCAGTGCTTACATGAAATGGCATACTACTAGAAGCTGTATCTAGGATAAGAAAGCCATCTTCAGCAAACAAGAGTAGCCCTGAAATCAATGAGGACACTTACAACACCATTCCATAAATCAATCCTCAAAGCTGCAAGGCTAGCTAAATTCAATTTGCTGATCACAATTTGCATACCTTGTACTTAAACGCTTCTTAGTAACATTAAATATTACAAACCAAATCACTGCTAACCCCACTAGATACAAAAAATAAAGTGAATGATCAAACTCATCATTTTAAACAGCATTTCAGAAGCAATCGTTACACTGAAAAACCTTAATATTCTTTTCCATTGGTAGAACACAATTTAGCTTACTGTTCAGCAAATACAAACTCACCAGCAAGCAGGCTGGAATGAACCCATCCTCCGTACAGTGCTCTGCGTATTCCTTCAAATCGGAACTTTCTAAAATAAATTCACGGCAGGTAGCTAAAAGTTTTTCCTGTTGTAAATATCCTGCAAGAAATCAGATAAAATCATTATATTTCATACGTTTCTTCTGCTGAGCAGATATCAAAGCATTAACACAAACAGTTGTGTACAGTGATGAGTAACTTGCTAAGGATTTCTATGCTGGATGAGGATGGTAGAGTTCGTGTAAAAGAACATACATCTTGCAAAATATTCCCTTAACAGTTAAAACCAGAAAGGACACAAAACATGACTGGTACTCCACTGCAGTTACAAACGACTTGAGGCTGGGAGCAGGGCACTACTGGCAACTCCCAATCCTTAGCTCAAGAGGCTGACATCATGAAACTCACACGGGCTGAGCAGCCTGGTTCGATAATTAAAAGAAATTCTAGAGGAATTCCTAAATAAAAGGAATACTGAGTAACAGTAACTCTGCGCACGCCTTTGTGTTCTAAAACAGGTAAAATGTGCAATTGTTAGAACAGTGCTTTTAACTTTTTTCCATAAGCATGTGGTACAAAAATTAACAAAATAAAAACATTTTCCTCACTTAATTCCTATGATTTTCATTTGGAACAGATGCACGAGGTGCGGTTTGCGCACCGCATGCACATCAGGATTTGACATTTACCGCAACAGGATGCACACTGAAAAGATCTACTTTTCCAAAATTACAATCCTCAGCAAATACATTCTGCTTTAATCAAGCTTCTCAAGTTCTGCTTTGATTGCCAACTACTCTAACACTAAAGAATAAAAAGAGCTCAATCTGAATGAAGGATTTGAGAACAAGGAGCCACAAACGAAAATGCCTTTCCTTTCTTGTCTGTAACAGAATTGAATATGAAATATTTTCAAGAGGCATTGAAGTACAAAACTAATTATGCAATGCATACATTAGCATGGGGATTTACACAGAACTTGCAGATGGACTGCCTCAGGTCAATGATACTTATGGAAAAATGCTGACTTGAAGTCTGCATGAGGACAAACATCTTCTAGCAGATCCAAGCACTTCCAGAAAAGGCACTGCATTTCAGATGCAAAAATCCCATGCCCTGGTCTCCAAACAATAAGCACATTTTGAAGTTTGGGAATAACCACCATGGGTGCAAACACAATGCAGGAGCTGGCTTACCTGATAAAAAGTGGTGGTGGTACCTGTGGAAATGAAAGAGCTACCCAATTTCATTCTTCAGTCACATTTAACTAGAAAACACTCAAACCATTAACTTGTCAAAAGCTGAAAGTGTATTTTGGGAAAATATAAATACATGCCGGTCTTATTCCCATCCACTGTCGGCCAGTATCAAGGGCAGGGTATTAGTCAGATGGGGCTTGGATCTGAGCTGGTATGGCTGTTCATCCCATCCAAACCATCTAAACACATAAAAAGCTGCAATGTCTCCTTCTTGAATCTACTACTACATCACTACAAGGGATGATTGAAAGCTTGCGTATCTCCAGGTACACCAACTTCCTGCAAAGTAAGGCCTTCCAATCTTCAAAAATGGCTGAATCAATATTCTCTGGGTAATGGAACTTACCTGCTCGTGCATGTGCTTAATAATTATGTAATGTTACACAATCTTTAACACTGCCAAAACTAAATCAAAGCACAGAATGTTGAGTTCTTTCTGAACTAGGAATGATTCCTTATTTTGTTCTTAACTCACAGCACCAACTGACACTCACATTCGTTAGAAAAAGTTACATTCTGTTACATGTTTTCCTCTGGGTGACCTTATCTTACCTTAGCTTTGTTTACCAACTCAAAAGCCACCAACCTCCACATCACCAGAAAGCTAGAGAAAACAAATCCTCAGCCAGAAGCACTGCACTGTCAGCCTGTTTACCAGCTCACAACTCAGCGATGCCTCATGGAGGAGGAATCCCTAATAGAGAGCAGAGCTCACTACAGGGAACACCCGCTCCACACCTTGAGCTGCTCAGCTCAAAGCACGCATGATGCACGCGCTGTGCCACAGCCAACACAAGCTGGGATGGGCCATCCCTTGTACATGGGATGTAGCCAAGATTTGCTATTGAGAGTGTCTATGAGCCTGACAGATAAGCTGTCTGCCCAGGAACGTGTAACTCAACCATCTTACTACAGCAAAGCTCAGTGAGAAATCTTCATCTTCCTTGGGTTATTTTAAATCTCCCTTCAAAATGTGTGGAGTTTCTCGAAACCTTCTGTTGCTTCACCAGAACAGAAGCAATGCATCCTTACTGGCCTCAGATCTCAAGAGAGCAGCAATGCAGATTTCAGGTAGAATTTAAAAGAAACTGTGCTGGAGAAACACTGAAGACACAGCCTTAATAGCTCTAGGTCAGGAAACTGATGGACAACTGAAGGAAAACCTGAAGGAAAGTGCTGAGAAAGCTTACTGGCCTGCTCACGGCTCACCTGCTCTGTAATGTCACAGAATGCGTTGGGTTGGAAGGGACCTTCAAGCCCACTCAACCCCCATCCCGCCATGGGCAGGGCTGCCCCCACCAGCTCAGGCTGCCCAGGGCCCACCCAACCCGGCACTGAGTGCCTCAGGGATGTGGCACCACAGCTCTCCGGGCAGCTGTGCCAGCGTCTCATTGCCCTCAAATCTAACGTGGCTCTCACCTTGTTTGCTCTCATCTTTGGCATTAACCAAACAACGCGGTCATTTAAACAGTTCGCTCTGCTGCCTCAATCCTGAAAATACCCTTTGCACAGAGGCTGAGCTCTCAGTCCGGCCTCGCAGGTGGCACACACGGGAAAGGAAAGGGAGAGCAGCAGAACCCTCACCCATTCCCACCAGGTGTTTCGGGCCGGCTCTGACGCCCTGTGACACGCGGTCTGTTAGCTGCCCGCCCGCCCCAAGCTCGGCCACCCACAGCCCGCGACAGCGGGGTGACAGCCGCAGCGCGGGCCGGGGGCGCCGCGGGAGCGGCCGAGGACGAGGGGTACTGCCCTAGGCTCCTTGCCCGGGCTTTCCCTCCCGCTTCCCTCTCTCACTCACCCAGCACCAGCCGGGCCACGTCGCGGTCGCCCGGCCCGAGGTCCTCGACCGCGATCTCGACGTGGTCCCCGACCCGGGCGGCGAGTGCCTGCTTCAGGGTGTAGGTCGTGATGTCTGCCTTGTCGGCCATGTCGGTCTCCTCGTTGTTGCAG
>JANHGO010000041.1:13809741-13822512 GCA_024606505.1 Aquila spilogaster | reverse complement strand
AATCACTGGTAAAAAAAATTCCCCAAATTAACCCTAATTTCTTGGTTTTGCATATATGTAGAAGACAATGCTAAGCAAAGGGAAGTTTGATTTCATTTACCCATTACATGTTCTATAATATAACTTCCAACTACTCTTCTGTGGAAGGCAGCTGGAAGGCACAGCTACATAGGACACTGCTCTAAGGTTCCTGTTTCAAGCTGACTTGTTTGGTAGAAGCCCAGGAAGAAAATGAGGGGGGCACTCAGGACATATTTAAGTGTTCAAATACAAAGTTTCTCTTGACTTCCTGGAGATCCTCTAAGCACTCTATAACCTTTGATATGATGTCTGTAAGGGTGGATATACCACGTGATATGCTTGATTATTTTGTCTCAGCTACTCTAACTAAATCAAGAAGCCGGTTTGATTTTGTTCTGCTCAGAAAAAAGGAATAGAGCTTTTCAGCTCTGTACTTTGACAAAAATTGACCTAAAAATCACCAAGTGACAGAAGAATAGCCTTTAAAAAACAGACACCTCTACTTTGTAAACAGGCAACTGCCTCTACTCTCCTGCCCTTTTCATAAGGGCCATGAAGATTTTAATTACCTTGTTAAGAGCCCTTCATAACCCTGTGATTGCCACCTCAAGGTTTGTAGGAGAATGGAGGGAGAACACTAGAAGTTTAGTTTGTAGAAGTAGAATGTACATTGCCTCCAAAAGCAAGAAAATATTAAATTTGAAGAAAAAGCATCCTTATTTAGGCTCCAAACACAATTTCTTTTGCTGTACTAGACAATCCATGTTTATCTCGCAGCAAATCAAAAAATCAGATCAGACTAAACATGTTTGGAGACCACAAGATATTTTAAATTCCTTTTTCTTTTACAAGGCTATTGATCAGATCCCCAGTCAGAAGCCAGTACCCAGTTACTGCTACCAAAGATCCTGTGGCAAGTAGGCAGCTGGTGACTGTGGGACAGTGTACTTAGATCTCAGTCTGCAGGTAACGTTAACAGCTAACCACTGCCAGAAGAGGTCCTACTCCCTTGGCTTTTGACCCTGCTGCATGCTTATGCTGCCATGTACAGGTACTGGGAATTAATGCAGAGTGCTAAACTGGCTCAAAATTAACCCCAGCAAAATACCAATATCCTGTCAGTTCAGCTTCTCGAACCTGCACACCACCATAAAACAAGGTAAGAGTTAATGCCTATGCAAGGGAATTTGTGGAACCATCCCTGGGCAGATGCTAGCCATTAGGTAGGCTTAGTTGTATTGTAAAGCAAACAAATAAAAAGAAAGAAGAGGAGAGCAATCTCAGATATCAGACAGTAAACAGAGGTTCAGCATAGTTCCCTTAACTGATCATTCTTATGTGCCTGGTCTTCAAAAAATGTAAATAGGGCAATTCACACCTACCTGAAGTCCAAGGATTTCATCAATTGAAGTCTCCTGCTCTGTGGGACCACTGTCTGTCTGTTTAGGGGCTTGAGTGACATTGCCATCACTGCAACACATTAATCATTAGTTCAGAACTCAAAAATAAATCAAGTAAGAATACGAATGAAGTTTAGAGGTTTCTTTTATTACCTGCCCAGGATTTTGTTAATGTTCTCAGCAAGCTTCTCCTGAAGAGATTTGTTGCTCAAGATTTTTTCTCTGGCATTTTCAATAACCAGTTGCTGGAAAACACAGTTTTTAAGTGGTCAGGTTTCTGCTTTTACCATCACTAGAAGAGCAGCATGAATTTCCAACTTACCAGTAAAAAAAAAAAAAAAAAATCAATTCAACACAGAGAACACTCTTTGTAAAAGAGAGACAGCCAATGTGACTGCATGACATTGCTATGAAAATCATCTCAAAACATTCCTGTACTTCTACTCTCCTAAAGTACAGCAAGGCTTATTGTGCTTTCTGGTTTCCATTCCCTAAAATCTGTATTCTGACAGATTACACGTATCTTAGCAAAGCCAGTAAATCAAGGAAAAAAACCCTCTACATAGCTATGCCATCCTCACTAGTTTAGTACACAGAAGAGCTAGTTCAAATACAAAACAATAAATCTATCTTCTAAAATTAATTTCTATAACACCCAAGACAAACAACATGTAAAAGACTAGTTCTCCTTAGTCTGAATTTGTTTCTTAAATGTAAGTACCTTCCATAAGTATATACTCACTGGGAAGTTACCATCTATGAATTCTTCAAGCGGCTCACTTTCTTTTTCTGTTACAACTTCATCAGGGTCTTGAGAACTTCTAGCTGCTGAAAGAGGTCCAGATGTTGCAATGCTTTTCCTCTTCTGAGATTCACTGAAATGTTCCAGGAAATTTATGATGTATTTTGTGAGAACATAGCAAACAATAGATCTAATGGTCAGTAAATCAAGTGTTTCTCTTCCTCCTTAGCAAATGGAAGATTTTAATCAAAAGAAAATTAACTACATACTGGAAATACAATAAAAGCCAATACCTGTTTCATTATGTTGTACGCATATATTGTGTCTGACTTCACAGAAGTTACAAACAAATATACAGACTGTGGGTAAACAGCACAATGGCAAATTGAATTCCATTCCCACTATTCAGTATTTTTTCTCCCTCCAGTACACATTAATTTAACTGGTGATACAGGTTCTAATTAAGGGCCACTCAAGAAAAAGATTTGGGCATCACCACTGAAAATAAAGATCTCTCAAGGAGCAGCTGTTGTCAAAGCAGGAAACAAATGTTAGGTTGCATAAGAATTTAGATGATGAATAGGAAATGTAATGCTTTTATATGAAATCAAAGTGTAGGCTCTTCTGAAACCATCATTCAGCAGTGGCACTAAAATCACTTATATACAAAAAAATCATGCAGGAAGAGAGAGAACTTGGAAAAGGTATAAATTGAGTAAGGATCTGGAAAAATGATAAGCAAAACTACCGACTGGGATTTAGTCAGGAATAAGGACAACAAATGGAACACAGAGACCAGTCAACTCATTAAAAACAAAAGGACATTGGTATCAAAGAATAAAAAATGCGAAACTAGTATAAGAACAGTTTTTCATACTACTTTTAGTGCGAATATGAAATTTTTTCCTGACAAAATTTAGAAATAGTTTTTCTAAGTTAAAAAACAATAAAATGCACGTTTATATCAATATTGAGAATTTTTAGAATTGATAAGGATATTTTGGAAGGAATACTAAATCTCAGGCTCCAATATTATTTGCCTATGTCTAATACTGGGATAATGTAAAGACCGGCTATATGCAATAAAGAAGCACAAGTAGCCTCCTATCAGTCTAATGTTAAGTTCTTTGACTTTTCTTTCCTTTGTGAAACATCATACACCAGCCACTCTCAGTGGATCTTAAATGTGAAACACTCCACCATCTAAGAAAATTTACACTAGAGGTTAGAACACCGCATAATCTCTAAATGATCTTAAAAAACCCCCCGCCACCCCACCACCACCCCGCCCCATGTTTACCTTTTCCGTCTCCCTGGAGAAAGCAAGTTTGAATGAAGCTTTCGTTCTTGTGATGCTGGAACTTGAATGTGTATGAAATCTCCTGCTTTATAAAGGAAAAAAAAAGATCATGATGCCAGTACCTCTTCCAGTGACATTGTTGAAGCGGTACAGAAATCTACACATTACTTACTATGTTCCAATCAATTCTGGGGAATTCATACAAAATAATTTGGTATTATCATGAAAATGAGAACCATTCCTTTTAGATATATCCTGAGAAAAACATCCATTTGATGTAGATCATCCCTATCTGCTAAAACAAGTGTTTTGGGTAAGGGTGAGAACACAGGATAGAATAATGACAAATTAATGCACTTCTGATGTCTGAACTTACATTAGCAAGCAAGTATGCAAGAGCCATTTCTCTTTTGGGCACTCATTTTAATCACCTGAACCAGTTTGGAGAGCTAGGGGACCAAAGTATGAATTTTCTGAAAATTTTTTGGCGGAAGATCATTAGCCCTGATTTTAGAAAACTTTCATCTATATCCATAGATTTTTCACAGAAAAAAGGGTTTAAAAAAGTGGGCAACTTACTGCTGATCTTGTTTTCCTGGGTTTGTGACTGGTGCACAAACAACGTATTCAGTCTTGCCTGTGACATGCTTTGATTTATTGTTGGCCTGTGAATAACTTGAGGAGATACAATAGAAGAGGAATTCTGTGGCCCTGACTGATGGGCTACTGACAACAATCCTGAGTTTGCAGGAGCTGATTGCTGAAGCATTCTCTGTCTTTTCATTTCTACAATTCCACTTCTTGTACGTGCTGGAGATAATAAAGACAAGATGAAAATGTATGATAAAGGAATTTTAAAAGGTTGCTGATTTTCCAAGACCTAATTAAGGATGCTCCATTGAAAATTTTTTGTGCTTCAACAACTAATTCACAAAACTCAAAAAGTAAGCAACACGCATCTTTGTCTTCTGTTTGAGCCAAAATAATTCAAGAAGTACAGCCAACTTACATAGACATTGTAACCATGTTTATATCACTGCTTAAATATTTACAGGAATAAATCATACCAAAATGATATTGCATTACATAATATACCACTCGCATAATTGACCTTAACTGAAATAGCTAAACCAATGTAAGTTTGCATTTATTTATCAGACTAAAACTGACAAATTTAAACAACAGAACACCACCCAATCCAGTGAATCTCAGATCCAAGAACAATTTCTACCTATATTTCACATTCTCTTTTCTCACACAGGTTACTCAGTAGAAACACTACAGAGGGAAAAAAATATTTTTAAGTAAAATAACTTTTCTTTTTGAAAGTTCAGTTGGCAGTTTTTGTAATGAAAGAAAATTCTAGATAGAACAAGTATCTTGTCATATTTTGCTTAGATATATGTTTGTATGCATAATAGTTGTTCCAAGATTGTAATACATTTTTATATTCCCCTTCTACAGAAATGAAACTGCATCATGATTAGACTGGTTATGTTTTCAGTTCCTCTATGAACCACAAATTAACAGCTTCAAGACTGAAGCAGTAGTTTTTAAACCTTTCAACCATGCAAACTTCTAAAAAGTTTCCAGCAGAGAAGAAAATGCTATATAGAGAATTTAAGCCCCTTGCAAAAAGCTCAGCTTTTCTTAGTTTCCTTTCTTGATCGTTACAGTAATCCACAGACTGCACTGAAGACAACACACATGCTGAAAAAAACACTACAGAAGAGATCTGACAATGTTTTAAGAGTAAGGATGCGTTACTGATTGCTGCAGCATTCCTCCATTTTTTTGCCATTGATCCCATGGAATTGGCTCAGTTACTTACTCCTTTGATTAGCAGAAAATCCTGTTGAATTCTGCATGCTCCTAAAAAATAAACCAGATGGCATAAATAAAAGCAGCACAATGGAAACAGCTACACAGTGCAACGGTATCTATCATATGGTTAATGTCAGTCTGGTCCCAGCCGTGCATTACTTCAGAAAGCTTCAATCTACTGATTGTTATTTTTATTCTTTCAAACAATGGTCACAGATCCTTCAAATGAAGCTTACTGTTATATTTTAGATCATGTAACTACAATGGTATCAGATTCTAAATGAGTCATAGTATATTGTTTTATTACAGGAAGGCCACATACTCACACCAATGCCCTCCTTATCTGCTAGTCCTGCCTTAAAATCTTGAAACGTCTACTCAACTATCAACTCCCACATACCTATCTTTTTCACCATCTGTCAGAGGCAATAGAGAGCAAAACCATTCTCATACAATGGTAAGGGGAGTTGATCAACACAGGGACTCACTCTTAGAGTGACATTTTACTTTCTTGATTTCTGTATTGGTTTTGCATGGCAAGGTTTTGGTAGCAGGGGGCTATAAGGGCGAGAAGCTGCTAGAAGCTTCCCCTACGTCCAATAGAACCAATGCAGCCGGCTCTAAGACGGACCCGCTGCTGGCCAAGGCCGAGCCCATCAGCGATAGTGGTAGCGCCTCTGTGATAACATATTTAAGAAGGGAAAAAAAGTTGCAGCAGGCACAGAAACAGCAGCCGGAGAGAAGAGTGAGAACATGTAAGAGAAACAACCCTGTAGACACCAAGGTCAGTGAAGAAGGAGGAGAAGGAGGTGTGTAGAAGATTTTAGAAAATTTAGGACTATAAGACTGTTAGAAATTAATATAGAATGGGTTAAGGTTATTAATGGCAACAGAGCTGCGCAACAGGCCATGAACAGCGTTCTCAGCCTGCCCCCCTGTATAGCCCCAATCCAGGACTGGATTAAAACCCAGTCAAGCTAATCAGTAGAGACAGATCAAACAAAAGATGAAAAATCAGCAAGATACAGGTGCGTAGCTGGGGAGTGATTAAAATATATAGAACTTACAAAGATAAATGTGAAACAGTTAATGGAACAACCAGAGAGGTTTTTTCAGAATTGTGTAGGTACGAGACTTCAAAGTAAAGGGGATGACAAGATGACTGACCCAAGACGGACTTTGAAACCCACAGGATGATGACCGGATGGAACAAAAGAAGAATGGATGAGATAAGATGATGATGAATGATAACGACATTGGAACCAAGATCAGCTGGAAAATTACAAAGACTTCAGACTGCGATAATGGGTGGTAAAAAGGTATATAAGACTGAGAAATTTTTGGAAGGTTGCCATTCACTGTGGTGGTGGTGGTGGCCCAACTCTGAGTTGTTAATAAAGCAAACCTAGAGAAACCCGTGACTGAAAATTCTTTAACAAGGTGCTCCAGGCGCCAGAGCAGAGATTCCCCTGCAGCCTGTGGGGAAGACCATGGTGAGGCAGGCTGTCCCTCTGCAGCCTGTGGAAGTCCACGGTGGAGCAGATATCTACCTGCAGCCCGGGGAAGACCCCACGCCAGAGCAGGTGGGTGCCTGAAGGAGGCTGTGACCCCATGGGAAGCCTGCGCTGGAGCAGGCTCCTGGCAGGACCTGTGGACCCACTGAGAGAGCTCCCATGCTGGAGCAGGGGAAAAGTGAGGAGTCCTCCCCCTGAGGAGGAAGGAGCGGCAGAGACAACCTATGATGAACTGACCCCAACCCCCATTCCCCATCCCCCTGCACTGCTCAGGGTAAGGAGGTAGAGAAAATCAGGAGTGAAGTTGTGCCTGGGAAGAAGGGAGGAGTGGGTGGGAAGGTGTTTTAAGATTTGGTTTTATTTCTCATTACCCTACTCTGATTTGATTGGTAATAAATTAAATTAATTTTCCCCAAGTTGAGTCTGGTTTGCCCGTGATGGTAATTAGCAAGTGATCTCTCCCTGTCTTTATCTCGACCCACAAACCTTTCGTTCTATTTTCTCTCCCCTGTCCAGCTGAGGAGGGGAGTGATAGAGCAGCTTTGGTGGGCACCTAGCATCCAGCCAGGGTCAGCCCATCACAATTTCAAAACTACATTACCTGATCTGAGAAAGCGTATAGTCTAATTTTTTCCACAGAGATGACATCATTGCTGGAACTTCATTTGTTGTTTCTAAAATAAACCATTAAAAAAACAAAACAAAACACATTTTAGATGCCTCAAACACATACAAGCTGAGAAAAAGTAAAATTGCAAGCAAAACAATTACTATGAGGTGTCTCAGACATCATCTAACTTTAGGTGTCTAGTCGCCTTCTTCATATTCTGTTAATTAGAGAGCCCTAACTCCTAATTTAAGAACTTTCATTGATATGAACACACATTCATTGTGGATACAGTTCTCAGTTTTAGAAGCCTAAATGAAACTGAGGCAAAGATATTCACGATAATTCTCAATGGAATCTGCACATGGTGTTGACTCCTGGGCAAACAGATGCTAACCTAACCTAACTCACTTTTGGAAATGGTATTCAGATTCCCAAGTCACACTTGTGCTTTTGAAAATTGTAAACTGGCAGACAGGCCTTTAAAAGTAATGGTTTATTTTAAGATGTCACCCAAACTGGTAAAAACACTTGGTATTTTTGAAGCACAGAAAAACATTAAAGTATAAATGGAAAGATGTAAGCAGATCAATTTATAAAGTTTTTCAAGGTGCCAAGTACAAAGTATTTTGAAGAAAGTATGTTTGTGTCTTAGTTAGCATTTCTATTAAACCTAGTGTGAAAGGAAAAAAACATTCAGAAATATTCCAAACACAATATGTCTTAAACTGCAAGTCTTAGAACCGAGCACCACTAAAATCTGATCATACAACATGCATCAAAAAATTGTAAGACTTGGCAACATTCAGAAGCTCAATAACTGCTTTTAAAAACAGGAAATGCTCTAACTCTGTCTCTAATATTCATAGAAAATATTGTTATTCTGAAATGATTTTAATTAGTTTTAAAAACAAGACAAGAAACATTTCACATCATAGGACTCTTCCTGGTTATTTCATAGAATCATAGAATATCTCAAGTTGGAAGGGATCCATAAGGATAATTGAGTCCAACTCCCTGCTCCTCATAGGACTACCTAAAACTAAACAATATGACTAAAAGCGTCATCCAGACGCTCCTTGAACTCTGACAGGCTTGGTGCCGTGACCACTTCTCTGGGGAGCCTGTTCCAGTGACCAACCGCCCTCTCAGTGAAGAACCTTTTCCTAATGTCCAATCTGAATTTCCCCTGACGCAGCTTCATTCCGTTTCTGCGTGTCCTATCGCCAGTCACCAGAGAGAGGAGATCAGCACTTCCCCCTCCTATTTATACTATAAACAATAAACAGTATAATTTTGTAAGCATAAACCCATACATTTTGCACACTTCATTATATCTTTGTGCTTTATTACATTAGAAGTTCTGCTCAACTTTGAAGTGAAAATATATGCTGGCAAATCCAAACTAAGATAATAAATTAATTCTGCTCACAAGATGCTGATCTAATTGGCCATTGTCTACATAATATGGAAATCTTCAATTTCTGGCATAGATGGGGGATTGCTCTAAGTCCATATATAGGTGGAGATATTACCTCTTCCTCAAGGAGTTCACAACAGATAAGTAAGAAAAATACAGTAAAATCTCATTATGAAGGCTTACCTTTTGTTTTCATGGCTACGTATTCATTAAGAATAGTTGTCAAGTTTTTTCCACACAGGGACTGGAAAAAAAATACTGATCTTAGAATCTTCACTAATAACTTATACTTTATCTGCTGTATCACATTATATTTAAGCAGTTCTTTAGAACACTACACCATGCTGACCCTCAACACAAGGAACTGTACTTTATGCTGCTGGTGCCAAGTTGACTCAAACTAGGTAGAGAGCAATCTATGGAACAAAACGCCGTCATACAAAATCTGAAGTGCTTGATCTCATTGCACAACACCAGTATAGCAGTTAGAGCTGCATGACCTCTGCTCTCCATTGTTATTACAGAATAAAAACACAAAAATAAGATGATGAACAGCTGTAACAGAGTAATGAGTATGTATCATCCTGGAATGCAACTTGTGTTTAGATGCAAACGTGAAGAGAATCTGTCTAAAGTAAAATTCTTAACAGTCACACAGAATTAACTTTCATTTCATATTTATTTGTTCTGTTATTTTAAGTGAAACAAAGACAATTAAGATTTTAAGGTTACCACTATCATTTGTTGTACCTTCTTGTCTTGTTTGCTAGTGGGAACTCTACCGGGTATGACAAATACAGCCGTTTATTGCAGGTATTTTGAGCTGCAGTGAGAATTTTTTCTTACACACTATCATATTATCACTTTTCTATGAAAAACAGGAAAAATGCTTCTACTGAGAAAAGGAAAATAATTAAAAGCTTTAAAAATCTGGATAATCTATTTACATTTGGGTTTTCTAATTTTTGCTGGCCATAGATTGGTTCTTGATACTCTATGCCCAAAGTACAAATGACTAAACACTTGTAAATGAAGTAAGTTCAATGGTCTGTTTTGAATAGGTGCATCAAGACCTCGGATCTCAGAAAAGATTTCCACAAATTTTGAATACTATGGAAAAAATCCCATAAAATTCACTGATCTGTTAGAAGAATGAAATGGAAAACAGGAAGAAGATGCACATATAAATGTTAAAAGGTTGATACATGGCAATATCTAAACCCTGTAATTTGCAAACTACATTAAAAATCCCATTTTGTATATGTTAAAAATGCAACATATCTAATTACCCTGTAGCTATATGCACATATCTACATACGTAGCTACACACTGTATTTATGCACACCCAAATTTCCACTTTTCACCTGGGACAAAGCAGATGATACTGATCAAAGAGGAAGCTGAGCTGAAACACAGTTTTTGTCAACAAAATTTGGTAGCCTTAGATAAAACTGAGGTACCTTACCTAAATATTTAATATGTACTTGAAATGGAACATTACTGGCTGCCATGCCTAGCATAGGAAAGCGATCTCCAATAAATTACAAGAGCAGCCCTGAAATCAATAAAACCCTTGTGACACCCTTGCACAAATCAATCTCAAAGCTATAAAGTAGACTAAACGTAATATGCTGAAACCAATTTGCATATTTTATGCTTAAATGTTTCTTAGTAAGATTAAATACTAGAAACCAAATAACTGCTAATATCACAGGATGCAAAAAACCCCCAAAAAACCCAGAGGGGACGATCTAACTAACATTTTAAGCAGCATTTGAGAAGTAATTGTTATGCTGAGAAATCTCAATTTTCTTTTCCATGGATGCAAGACAATTTAACATTCTGCTTTGCAAATACAAACTCACCAGCAAGCAGGCTGGAATAAATCCATCCTCTGTACAATGCTCTGCATATTCTTTCAAATCTGAGCTTTCCAAAATAAATTCACGGCAGGTAGCTAGAAGTTTTTCCTGTTGTAAATACCCTGCAACAAATCAGATGGAAAATTTTGCTATTTCATTCATTATTTCTGTTCAATAGGTATCAAAGCATTAACATAACCAGCTGCATACAGTGTTGAAATAATCAGGTAAAGATTTGTATAGACAAGGAAAGTGAAGTTATTTTGAAAGAACATGTATCTTGCAAAATATTTCTTTAACAGTTAAAACCAGAAAGAGCACAAAATATTACTGATATTAGACTGTATTTACAAACTATTCAAGACTGGAAGTGAGGCAATATGAACAATTTCTGATTGATCTTTAGTACAGACAGTACTGTACAGACAAGAAAATAAAAGTTCTTGGCTCAGGGGGCTGACAAACTAACTCTCACATGGGCTGAACAGCCCAGTTTGATAATTAAATGGAATTCTACAATACTTTGTTAATAAAATGCACTGCTATGCAACAGTAACTCTCCACGCATCCTCCTGTTTCAAAACAGGTAAAACCTGTGCAGCTATTACAACAGTGTATAATATTTATTAAAAAAATAGGCATTGTACAAAAATTAATAACAGGAAAAAGTTTTCTCCCCCCACTTACTGTAATTTTCATTTCAATAGATGTATTAGCTGCAACTTGTGCCCTGTACACACCCCAAGACTCAGTAGTTACACTAACAGGAAATAAACTGAAAAAGTTTACTTCTCCAAAATTCCATTCCTCAGCAAACACCTTCTCCTTTAATCAAACTTTTTAAGACCTGCTTTAATCTTCAAACACTCTAAACATTAAAAGATAGAAATAGACCAATCTGAATGAAGGATTCTAGAACAAAGAACCACAAAAGAAAATGTCTCTTTCTTGCTTGTAGCAGAACTGAACATGCAATGTTTTAAAGAAAGGATAAAATATGTGCCTAATTGTACAATGCAGGATATATATACATTAGCATATCTATTTCAATGGACCCCCAAAACGGTCCACCTCAGTTCAGGAATGCCTGTAGAAAAAATGCAGCCTTTAGGTTTGCATGAAGACAAATATCTTGCAGCAGATCCGAGTATAGCTGGAAAAAACCGATCATATTGCAGACACACGAGCCCCTGTTCAGGTCTTCAACAAATGAGCAAACTTGAAAGTTAAACACAGTTTGGGAATAACCACCGTGAGCTTAATCACAACGTATGAGCTGGCCTGTCTGACAGAAAACATTAGTGGTACCTGTGGAAAGGAAAGGGCTGTCCTGTTTAATTTTTCAAATACGTTTTTCTAGAAATATCTCAAGCCACAATTTGCTGGAAGCTGACAGTGTATTTTGGGGAAACACGATTACATGCCAGTCTTATTCCCATCCATTATACCATCCACTGTTGGCCAGGATGGAAGATGGGGTAATAGGCAGGTGGAACTTTTATCTGTGCTGGTAAGGCTGTTCTTACAATCAAACTCATCTGGACATTTACATTAAAAGTTCCAATTTTTCTTTCTTGAATCTCCTACTACAGTATTGCAAGGGATGAACGAATGCTTGCATACAAGCACATTTGGCACATACACCAATTTCCTGCAAAATAAGGCATTCCAAAGTTTAAAAATGCCAGAACTAAGATCTGTGCAACTAAACTGCTTGTGCATACACTGTATAATGACGTAACAGTACACAATCTCTAATGTCACCAAAACCACATTAAAGGCACAAAAGGTACAGTACCTTCTGAACTAGGAATGATTAAATATTTCGTTCTACCTTAAGAAATGTAAAGACACACATCTAACTCATAGTACACATTCACTCTTACACTAATTAGAAAAAGATAAATTTTCTTATGTATTTTTCTATGGGTGAGCTCATCTTATAATTTTAGTTTTGTTTCTTAAACCAATATTCATCAACTTTCACAGCACCAGAAAGACTTATTGGGGGGGGGGGCAGGGGTCTCGGTCCCCATTGTGCGGCTGCCGGGGACGCGGGCGTCGCGCTCCCGAGCCCTGCC
>JANHGO010000041.1:13750063-13804530 GCA_024606505.1 Aquila spilogaster | reverse complement strand
GCCCTCAGCCCCCGCCCCGAGGTGAGGGGCCCGGCCCGGCGGGGAGCGCGGGCGGGCGGTGGGAGCCGCGCGTGGTGTGGGGCTCGGTGGAGCCCTTGGTGGAGGGGGCGGCGGTCGTGGTTACCCGCTGCGGTATGTTTGGCCGTGCTGCCAGGTGGCTTTGATAGCCGCGCTGGGGTAGCTGTAGGACTGACAGCGGGAAAGGCAGTGCAGGGATTCGGGCTTAGGGGTGCTTTGCTTTTTTTCCTGTGGCACAGCCGCTCAGTGTTTTAGAAGCCTTTAGTGTTTTGAAAGTTACTTCTTGCCTTCTGCTCATGTTGAGGAGCCAGTGAGTGGAGAAAGCACGGCTTCTCAAGGGCAGATGGTGCCTGTTCAATCTGCTGGCCTTCTGTGGTGGAGTGACGGCATCAGTGGACAAGGGAAGGGCAAATCACATCACCTATCTGAACTTGAGCTTTGGCATGGTCCCGCACCACATCCTTACCTCTAAATTGGAGAAATATCGGTTTGAAGGCTGGAGAATTCAGTGAATAAAGAGTTGGATGGACATAGCCAGAGGGTTGTGGTCAATGGCTTTGTGTCCAGGTGGAGGCCGGCCATGCTTGGTGGCTTGGGACTGGTACCTTTTAACATCTTTATCAGCGACTTAGATGATGGGATGGAATGCACTGTCAGCAGTTTGCTGATGGCATGAAGCTGAGTGGTGGAGTTGACGCAAAAGAAGGAAGGGATGCCATCCAGAGGACCTGCACAGGTGTGAAAGTGAGCCCATGTGAACCTAATGAGGTTTAACAAGGCCAAGTGTTGCACTTGCAATCTTGGATATGCGTACAGACAGGGAGAAGTGCACAATGATAGTAGCCCTGTGGAGAAGGACTAAGGGGTCCTGAGGGACAAAAAGCTGGGCTCATGCTGGCAGTGCACACTTGCACCCTGGAACACCACCAGCATCCTGGGCTGTATCAACGGAGGGGTGACAGAAGGGAGAGGGAGGGGATTGTCCCCTTCTGCTCTGCCGTTGTGAGGCCCCATCTGCAGTACTGCATCATGGTCTGAGCCTCTGGCTCAGGAAGGGAGTTGGAGCTCAATAATCTTTGAGGTCTCTTCCAATCCAAGCTATTCTATAATTTAAATGAATTCAGTTCCACAATTCAGCAAGCCTGCAAGCTAGTGACCTTTTCATTTGTACCCAGTTGATCACCATGTCTTTCTGATCAGCCTTAGTCCCAGCTGGTTACTGAAGCTGAGGGAGATGAATACAGTGTAAGGCAGCAGATCTGACTGCAGTTATAATTGCCTTATTTGTCTAAATGGGTGTTTCTGTATTCCCACCTCAGTGCTCAGGAGGCAGTGGTATGCATCGTGCGTACCCAATGTCTTATTGCAGCCTCAGCAGCATGTGTCTGGTGCTACCTAAAAGAAAAGCATCAGAACTGTATGCAGTTCCATTTCATGATCTGTATCTTCTGGAAAGCAGAAATGCAAAGTCAAGCAAATTCCATCTCTGTTAAAGGAGATGGTGCATGCTTTAAGTAGTCGTAGAAGGAAAAAGTTGTTTCCCCATGTGATTGGTACTCAGGCATCCTTTGGTGTGGGATGTCCAAAAGAGCTAGTTGATATGCTAGTGCATACCCAGGGAAATGAAGGGTATTAGAGAGGAAGAGAGTGAGTTGTCGTGGTGCTACCATCTCACAGCAGAGTTAAGAGTTAAGAGTTAAGAGTGCTTTTGGTAACAACTAGCTGCTGAAAATCAATGTTGTTTGATTGTCTTCAGCTCTGTGTCATTGTAATCCTATTGCCATTGGTATTTCACTCAATATTGTCTGGTCAACTCTCTGCTCTGTTATTACTCATAGGAGGAAAGGAATCAGAGAGGTGTGAAAGCAATCTCTGCTGTTAATGTTTAGGACTGTTTCTGTGGGAATCGACTGTGTAACATCAGGTTCTCACCTTCAGTCTTGTGACCTTTAAGACTAGCCCAGAGAGGAATTAACTTTTCAGTGAAGTAATGCTATAGTTGTGTTTGATATTCAGTTTTCAATGTATTGAATTCCCAATTTTTTAACTGTCTGAATTGGCTCTGTATTAAATAAGGTAGTTACTGTCTTACCCTTTTCTTTTGTTTGCAGGTGCAGTTGTTAAAGTGAACCATGAGTCTTGCATTACATGATCTGCTTATATGTTGTCGTCGCCTTGAAAATGAGAGAGCTACAGAGAGAAGGGTAATGATTTTTCTTCTGGTATGTGTCCCAAAACCAAGGAAGGCAATCATTAATAACTTTTTTTTTTTCTTGAAATACCTTTTCAGAATGAAATTGAAAATTTCAAGCGACTCCTCCGTGACCCTGAAACAGTTCTGCAGCTGGATCGGAATTCCGATTCTAGGAGAGGAAACCAACTCAACTGGGATGCTGTGTTCAGGTAGTTTTCTTTCTTGTCCAGAGGAAAGCACCACTCTTCTTATTTGTGGGTGGTTACAGTTCTCTTCTGTGGTACAACACCATTTTGTTTATCAGACTTAATTTAGCATGTACCGTTCTGCAAATTGTTTCAGACTTCTTTTCAGTTTGTGAACGAGAAACAACTTGCATTAGTTTCTAAAGGAACAAAATTTAAAAATAGCTAAAAATTCATTAAATGGCTTTGTGCAATATTTAACCCCTGCAGAAGATACAGTAGTCCTAACTGCTGAGAAACTTGATTGTTCCTTAGATAGTTGTTTTTCTTGAAAAAATGAATTGCTCTTGTTTATTTAGAATTATCCTCTGCATCTAATTCACAGTTTATAGTACATATGTAGATTGTAAATAGCTTGTGAAAGTGTTTTGTGATGCTGAATTCTTCAAGACACAATGGAAGGGCTGTGGGTTGTGAATTAAGGAAGTTATGCTGCAAAGTTTGTAGAGCCCCACCTTCGAAATAATCTGCTTTAGGTGTACTGTAAGGTTGGCTGAGAGAGGGAGTATGGTAAATTCTTAGAGCAGTTGGGCCCAGTGTTATTTTGTTGTCAAAAGCACGTCTGAAGTATTAGTTTTCATAGGCTGGTGTTTGGGTGACTTTCCATTATGCTTTTAATTGGACAACATTCAAATAGTTCTTGTTTCATAGCTGTACTGAAAATATTGTGAAAAGTATTTGATACATTTTATATGTTGCTTTTGAGGTAGCCAATAGCGTATTAGAAATATGGGAGGAACGCAGAAGTGGACTTTAAACTGAATGCAAAGAGTGGGCCAGAAATTCTACAGTAATTGCCAGTGACGAAACCAGTGAAAGTGTTTGTTTGTTCATGCCATATGTTAATTTTAAATGATACAGAAATAGGATTTGAAGGGACAAACAATGGAGAATATTTATTATTTATTATTTTGTGGTATAATGTTGCATCATAAATAAAAAGCCTTTGTGTTGCATCTTTTCTAATTACACGTTCTTTGTTAAACATCATGCATAGTTTATAGGGAAGTTTGGTTTCTATTCAAGTTGATGCTGGGTTATCTTACAAACTAACAGCTATTTCCATCATGCTTAGACTGTCATATACTTCAGTTGGTTTTACATTTTAAGAATTAGAATCACAGTATTCAGGTTGGATATTACGAAAAATTTCTTCTCCATAAGAGTGGTCAGGTGCTGGAACGGGCTGCCCAGGGAGGTGGTGGAGTCACTGTCCTTGAAGATGTTCAAGAAATGTGTAGATATGGTAATAAGGAACATGATTCAGTGGCAAAATATTGGTGGTGGGTGAATGGTTGGACTAGATGATCTTGGAGGTCTTTCAAACCTTGGTGATTATATGATTCTATGGAAAGATTAAGCACTGATGTTCTAGCTTAAAACTTTTACCTGTTTTACTTGAGTCATAAATTTTCAGATCCATTTCTCTTTTTTTTGAAGTGTCCTGAAGAAATATTTCCAGAAGGAAATGGAAAACCTCAGACTGACAAAACCAAATGCATCTGCTTCAACCCAGACTTCCAAACAAAAAAGGATGCAAGAGATTGGCAGTTTAGTCAAATATTTCATCAGATGTGCTAATAGAAGTAAGTAATAAATATTCATTTATAATTATTGTTTTGTTTTGGTGCTTTGCTTTAAACTTTAATTTTTTACTCTGAATAAGTTACCAGTGTGGAGTTAATCCTGGTCATTTTCAGAAGTTTATGATTTAAGTATCTTCATGTGAATCAGTCCTTTGTGCTCCTTCTCTGTCCTTGTTGACAATTACAGTGCCATTTTCCTAGTAATTCAGTGTGCTTATAACTGTTTAATCCTCTCCTCTCACATAATTGTTTTCATTCTTAGAAGCATTTTAATCAGATGATTCCTAATGAAACTGTTTCTGAACCATAGTTTTAAGTAAAGTCCAAAATGTTCATTTTACATTTAATTAATTCCAAGTTTATTTGGCATGCTGTGAGTTAATTGGAGTCTCATGTTTTTTCACATAGGAGGACCCAGACTGGATTGTCAGGAACTTCTGAACTATGTCTTGCATATTATAAAAGATCCAGCAAGTTGTGCTGCTTACGGATCTGACTGTAGTAGTATACTCCTTAAGGATATCCTCTCAGTAAGGAAGTACTGGTGTGAGATATCCCAGCAACAATGGCCAGGTAATATTTTCAAATTTTACTAGAAATGTCTTTTCCTAGTACATAAGTATGCTTAGGGGCATTTTAATTGCTTGATGCTTTTCCTACAGTGCCCTGCTGTGTGAAGTACTGCACAAACCTTTATTAAATTAATGTTTGTCTGTTGCTTGCTGAAACATGTAGTTGCATGTGCATGTTCTCCACAGGGCTTAACATGTATAAAGAATTTAACAGGTATAAAGAATCCATGGAAAATGTGTGCTGGAAATAGCCTCAGTAACACCGGTGTTGGTGTGCAATTGTTTACAAGTTATTGGGTATTGGCTAGTAGAGTTTTGTTTGCACTACTATTAAGTTTATTTATCCTAATTTTGTTCATTCATGAACAAAAAAGCATTGATTCACTCTTGTTATATGCACATATGTTATATGCTGCATATAAAGAAAAGACTAGGAAGTTCTACATTTACATGGACAAAAATAGACGAAGAAGAAGTTGAGTAAAGACACAGCGTGCAACCTGAACCATGATTGAAAATTCAAACTAATTTTCCACTTGTCAGAGGATTGGATTTGACTATCGTAGCAGTTAATTTACTTAGCATGGAGAAGTATGTGTATTTTTGTCCTGGTTTCAGCTGGGACAGAGTTGATTTTCTTCATTGTATGAAGATCTAACTGACGTGTAGTAAGATCTCAATTTAACTGTTTGCATTTGTTTATGTAATAACACAGTAATTTGATGGGAGGAAAAATATATTAGAAGTTCTGCAGTCTAGTTTGTTGAATGTTGTTTGTGTAGTTCTGAAGAAAGTATAGCATAAAAATGCTGTGCTTTGGAGTTAGTTTGATTTTTGAAAAGTGACACAGTTAAACAAGGTATGGCCATTGTCCCCGGATACACTTTGTGACCAGTAATGTGGGGGGTATGAACTGACTCTGATTTCCATGATACAGAAAATCACCTGAGTTCTGCAAATAGCCTTATGCCTGCTTTGGAAGAATGTGTTGGTATCCCTTTTGAACAGGAGCTAGAGTTAAGAATGCCCCAGTGAAGGTGACATTAGGAGTCCTAAGGGAGCCTGCCAAGATGTCCATAAATTTACCCAGGCCTGCATGACAATGAAACATTAGTCTTTATAATTGTCCTGAGCTGGCTTCTCCACAGTCCAGGAATCCAAGAATCAAAATTCTGGATGAAGTTATTAATGTCAGCAAAATGGTGTATTCAAAAGAAATTTTAAGAGGATACCTTGGAGGTCTTGATCCTACCTGTCTGTCAAGAGCTCAGTCACTCCAGGCTGTGATAAACTGCTCACTGGTAGGGTTGAGGGTTGTCAGGCTCTTCTAGGTGATAGTAACTCTAGTGAACAAAATAACAGGCCCTTGAAGTTCATTCAAGGGTGATGAAAGTATGGGGCCAGTTCGTGACAGAAGGTCGCAGTGGTTCCCCCTTCACTGGAAAGTGTTGTGGCAATTGGTCATTCTGCGTCCCAAGGGCTGTAGGAACTCAGCACAACTGTGGGCGAAGTAGTCACCATGGCTGAGATTCCCAGAAGATCATTCTACCTATATTTTTTCTTAGAGAAAAGAAGGTCTGAGAAGTGGATATCTATTCAACCAAGATGTCCTCCCAGAATAGCTGCTGAGATCATGGGACTGACCCTCTATTTCTTCCTGCTGTGGATTTTGCAGTGGATACTGTCATGCCACTTGTAGGTGGCATAAATCAAATAGTAATCAGAGTGTGTATTTGTCGTGTTAAATTGCTGATGGTGGGTGGATCAGTAATGTGCTGCTGTGATTTGCACGATGCTGATTAAAGGACTGGGTGGGGATTCTTAAATGGCCAAGAGAGAAGAAAGCAAACGTCTTTGGAAGAGGCCTTTCTCTCAGGAAACTTCTTAAATGAGTGCAAAGTCTGGATGTGTGGTTCTGGGGACTGGAGAGAGCTGTCTGAATTGTATCTAATGGAAATAAGAGGAGCCTAAGCACCAACTGTTCTAATTTGTTTACCTGTTTCTGCTGCACCAAATTCTTTGTTAATATATGCATAACTTTAAGTTGTTTCTGAGTGCTGTTATTGTGTTACTGTGTACTCCACAACAAATGGAGCCCACCATGCTGAGCAGTCCCTGTGGAGGAGAGTGTAGAAGTAGTTGGGGAAGTTGGCTGTGTGGCTGTAGCCACTTCGCTCAGTGTTAGACAAAGCAGGTTGCGTCCCAGCTCAGAATGAATCTAACTTTACTCTCGGTGCAGAAGACCACGTATGTTTTCTCCTTTGTTTTTTTTTCTCCTGGTTAACTTTAGTGAATAATAACACACAGCTGAATTCAAAATGATGACTTCTGTATATTTAATACAATATTTTGTTTTAAGCATTTTCATGTACTCTTATATATATATGTATCTACATATAATTGTGTATTTATAACATATCTACACCACATATGTGTAGATCTGCTGATCCTGTATGGAAAATTTTACCTCGCACCCTCTGGGAAGATGAATAGAGTCTTGGTGGCAAGGATAATTCACACACTAATGAGGGGATATTGCTTCCAAACTGATGAGTTGAGATCTGATGTATTCAGCTTTTTTTCAAGAGCAATGCAGTATGTGAGGTATGTTGTAAGTGCTCGTTTTTTAGGCTAATTCCTGCTTTTAGATAATATCTATTTAAAGTATTTTGGATTAAACTTGAGTAAAAGCAAATAATCCTTTAGATTTATTTCCTTGTTCTGTCTTTGAACGCTGTTTTAATAAACTCTTCACTCATAACTTTTGCATTTGCTGGGCAAATAATATTCAGAATAGAACTGCATGCTAGTATTTACATTTAAACAATTGTGAAAAGAAATGTGACTGTCTCTTCTGAAGTTTGAATGTTTGGTTTGTATTGCAGGCAAGAGAGAAATACTGCAGGCCTGGATCATATTGTTGCAGCAATGAATATCTTCTTTAATACATTTGCTGTAAACTGTCGCAAACGGATTTGTAAAATTGGGGAGGAAATTTTGCCTACAGTGCTTTATATATGGACTCAAAATAGGCCAAAAGATTCCTTGAAGGAATCAATAATTGAGTTATTTCTTCTCCAAGTTCATATTCATCATCCAAGGGGTGCAGAGTCTCAGGAAAAAGGTACAATTAAAAGTTCTTTTCTAGCACTGCATGTGATTGTTTGAATTATATTGCTAACTTTCTGAATCCTTTTACTGAGTCTTGCAAACATTAATGGAAATGACAGTGGCTTGCCAGTAGTTTTATACTACAGATTTACATTGAAAATGAGTTTTTGAACTACATACACAAAGAGGATATTAGTTGTATTAAGTACGATAAAGTTTGATTGTTCTTACCCAGAGGTTATCATAGTTACTGAAGTAAAGCACAAAGTCTTTGGATGAGGAGAATATTAGCTTAGATTGAGTTTAGATTGCCGTATGCATTCTAATATGCTCATGACTGTTAGGAAATGACTACTATAGTTTGAGTAAGTCTGACTTACTGCATAATACTAGTCAGAAAACGTCACTCAGTAATTTGTGTTTGCCTGTCATAGCCTATTTCAATGACAGCAACATTTGTTTTAGGAGGTGGTTATTTCTGACTACAGTTGGCAAAGAATTTATAATTACTTCAAACTTACGCATTGCATATAGTTTTACTCTTTCCAGTTAGGTAAATAATTGTATATTTCAAAATTCTTCTCTGTGCTTATTACTTTATATGGTGATTAAATTATCTTCTAACTTTCTTTCACTTTTTTTACTTCATTTCCCATTATATGGGTTATTCTGCAGGCCTGCATTTGTTGGCAAGGTTTGTATGTTCTTGAATTCTGGCTGCATTTTGTATTGTGTAGGTAGGCTTATATATTGTATCAAGTGGGTGGTACATATGATGTTATCTTTTCATTGTTTTTGCATGTACAGGTGCATATAACTCAGCAAAGTGGCAAAGTATTTTACATAACCTGTTTGATCTGCTGGTGAGTGAAATAAATGTCATAGGTAGCAGAGGAAAGTATTCTTCTGGCTCACGTTCTGTTGCTGTAAAGGAAAGTTTGATTGAGTTAATGGCTGATATTTGTCATCAGGTAACCTATTTTTAACTGAATATGAATTTGTATATACTTACGTTGTAAATTTTGCTTTTTAAAGTAATGTACCTTTTAATATTTCAGTAAATGATTTTGAGGAAGTACTGGTACCTTTTGGTGTGTTAGTTTTTAGCCTTTGTGCAGTATATAAGTGTTTGAATTCCTAAATTATACTAGATTTTGCTAGTGTTGCTTGTTAGAATGTAAGCATAAGTTCACGTAATATACAATAATAAATAATACTACTTACTACCTCTGAGGAGTCTTTTAAACATGGTAAAAAACAGACCAGTTTAATTTGACATTTTAATTTTCCTTCAAATACCTTTTTTAATTCATGTATTTCTTAATTTCTCTTCATAAAGATATTTACAGAGGATATCAAAGTTCTGGAAATTACCCAGTCGTACACCGTTACACAGTCAAGTGGTGACACAGAACCAAGCAAGCGCAGGAGGATTGAGCTTGGCTGGGAGGTAATTCAAGACAACCTGCAAAGATCACAGAAGGATTTTCATGTCGTACCTTGGTAATAACGTCTTTACATGAAATAAATACCACTACAGACATCTGAATAAATAACATTGTTTTCTGGAATATGCTGTGCTTTCAGATTAGTTGTCTGCACATGCTGTGGTTACAGTAAGCTTAGATTCTCACAGCATTTGGAAAGTAGCGAGTAATGGTTTTGGCAATCTCACTTTAAAAACTTAGGATCTTTGGTTTCCTAAGAAATAACAAATGAGGTCTGTTAAACTGCATTACAATGTATAAGGTATTATTGCCTCTTTTTTTTTTTTTTTTTTACCTATCTTTTGTGCCGGTCTTCATGTAAATGTTATATGTGTCAGACCATGAGGACTAGGGGATGAAGTTGAGATTTACTGCCTTAAACTGGCTGTGTCATAGAGCAACAGCCATGAACAGTTTGGCTATTCTGAACTAGTTTATACAGTTTGCCTTGATACCTTGCCTAAAAACTCTTTAAATGCATCTTAGCTTGGACCCCTGTAAAGGAGAATTCTGGTTGACATATGGAGCATCTGAAATGGAGGTGGAGGTTCACATCTTCCTCCAAAGGCTGCCACCAGAGAAGGAATCTGTAACAGAGAGCGCAGGAGGGAGTCAGGAAGTTGTTAAAAGATAATGGCTAGGTTTTTCCAGAACTTACCAACTGTAGTCCTAAGCTCAAGAAAGCTGATTTTTTTAATATTCAATAGATTACACTGAATAGTTTTACTATTACTGTTCTTCCCTGTCTCTTTGGCTTTTCTTGAAAATTGCTGTACAAGATACTAGAACAGTGTAGCTGTGTGTGAACTGGGCTCTGAGCCGAGGTGGTGGATGTGCTTTTATTGCTCAGTGTTGAGACAAAGTGACTGTTTAGGATCTGACTGAAAGTTAGCACACCATTCTGAGTAGAGAGGTAGCAGACTCCAAGAAGTGCTGTTGAGTACTGTAGAGTTGCATTCATTGCTATGGGCAAGTCTTCCAAAACTTACCATTCCAGCTTAAGATTTTGTTCATTTGATGAATTTTATTTTTCTTATCCGTATGGATGTCATTTTTATGTAGTTTCACCCTTGAAGTCACTTCCTGGATCAGAATGTATGACAGGCTAATCCAGCAGAAGGACAAAAGCAATGTTTTTGTCTGAAATGTTCTTACCTCATGGTCAGAAACCAATGAAGTCAGCTTGTAAGAAATTTTTAGTGATAGTAAGGCTAGACAGACTGACATTAAAAGTAAAAGCAGTAGAACAGCTGAATCTTTAACCTTTGATAATAGACAAATCAGCTGAATACTGGAAAATATAAATATGGAATGACAGTCGAAGAATACATTGCTCATTTGCTTTTGAAGATGCAAATTTACATGTTTCATACTATATGCTTCACGTTGTGTTTCCAAGGTTACAGATTACAGCTCGATTACTATCGAAGTATCCCACAAGTTTTCCTAACTGTGAGCTACCTCCGCTGCTCAATATCCTTCACCAGTTACTTCCTCATCAGCGACGAGGAGAAAGGACCCCCTATGTACTGAAGTGTCTTACAGAGGTAGCTTTGTGCCAAAACCAGAAAACTGATTTGAAGAGCACCCACAAGTTAGAGCTGCAGAGGACATGGTCAAAAATTTGGTCTCTTACTATTCGTAGTATAAGTTTTCAGCAAATTGAAGCAGAGAGCTTTGGATTACTTGGAGCTATGATTCAAGGGAACCTTGTTGTGACAGATAAAGAACTCTGGAAGATATTTTCAGGACCTGCATGCAAGCCTTCAAGGTAAAATGAGAATCAATAGTATTTTGTGTGTGATTCACATTGCTTTTTACTGTATAACCAAAATCACTCTGTTATTCAAAATATTATCGTTCTTGTTATTGTGGCTGCATTTGTTGTTAAGAATTATCTACGTTTGTGTTTTAAGCATTTGAAACTGATGTAAATACAAGCAGAAGTGGAAGAGGAAAGTCAAGCATTTTCAAATACTAAATCTACCTAAAAACATAAAATCTGATTGAAAGAGATATGGTTGATTTTTTTTAGAAGTTAAGAAGTGTCTTCTAGATATATTTGGATTCTGAAATCATTGTCCTGAAACAGTCTTTAAAATATATCTGTAACATGAAAACATGATTTTTGGAAATGCAGATTGTAATAAAGGAGTTTTCTAGTATGCATGTTTATTAAGTTATTTGTGCATTTGTTGCTCCCCAGACGTGCAGAAAATACTGACTTTGCTCTAGAGTACTGATCAACAAATACCATCTTGTTTTTTTTTCTCAAAAGTGCCATGTTCTTTTTCTGTTACAGTTCTGCAGTATGTTGTCTAGCATTAGTGATGTCTGCCTATTCAGTGCCAGAAAATTTGGATGTAGGAATGGAACAGAATAACTGTGAAAAAAATCTGGATTCTATGTTAAAGGAGGCAATAATGAAATGGATACTTTCTTGCTATTTGGAGGAAGAAATGGAAGAATATGCAGAGTTGCCTCCTGTGCTCTGCAGGTAAAGCCTTTGTGGCATACTTCTATATTCAAGTTCACTTTGTAATGCAGAAGAGTGCCCAGGGAAAAGTGGATTTGCAGAATTGTGTGAAGGTAATGCTTTAGTAGAGTTTAAAGGGTTTTAAGTTTAGTGGAGGATGTCATTGCAGGGACTGAGTACAGTTATCAGTCCATAGCATAGCAGATGCACAAAGTATGTGTTAGAAATTTTAAGTGAAAGCTTAAGCTTCTTTGAAGGTATGCAGTGAATCTGGTTAATGTTTGTGCACTCTTCAGGAATCCAAGAACATGTCTGATTTGATGAAAATACAAAATAATTTTCTTCTTTTTTTTTTGTTAGCGATTTCCCTCATCTTACATTACAAAAAATTCTTGTGAGCCTTACAATGAAGAATAGTAGAGCTGCCATGGCATTTTTTCAAAATGATGCTAAATGGTATGTTTTTAAATCAGTCACTGTAAGTACTTAAGCAAGCAGAGGCAATGAAAAATGCATTTGTTCCTTGAGTTATTTTGTATCTTTCTGCACAACATCTTTCATAGTGCATAAAAATAATAAAGCTTTTGAATTTATTAAGGTGCTGTAAGTAGATTTTGAAATAGTTTCTTGCTGACAATGTTAAAGCTTCAGGTACTAAGCAAAAATGTCTTACAAGGAGAAGTTTCTCATCTCTCTTCACCAATACAGC
The DNA here is from genome assembly GCA_024606505.1 of Aquila spilogaster. Classification (NCBI taxonomy): domain Eukaryota; kingdom Metazoa; phylum Chordata; class Aves; order Accipitriformes; family Accipitridae; genus Aquila; species Aquila spilogaster. Next base: position 13,792,132 of record JANHGO010000041.1, on the reverse strand, counting down.
TAAATATTTGGCTATTTACGCATAACTCCATTAGGTATTTTTAACTCATTACTATTAATTTTTTTCAAATAATTTATAACTTTATAAAAATATGTTAACAAGCATGAATATATATAACTTTCCATTCTAAAGGAAGGCATATATCTTAGGAATTTTCATGAAGATAAAAATCTGTAAAGGTTAGGTGATTACTTCCCATGTGTCCTCATGCCACTCTACCTATGTATGTGGCCTCAGTCACAAACTCCTTGAGTTTCTTGGAGTCATTTTGTGAAGGCTATTGCATCTTTCACTGATAGATAAGAGTTCCTGGACTATATCCAGTTTTGTCTTAATGAAGTTAAAGTGTGTGTAGCTTGTAATAAAAGAGAAGACTTTTATGTATAGAATTTAAAGCTATTATTTCAGGTTTTTTATGAATGTGTGTTGCAGTTATTTACAGTTGTTTGACATCAGCCGTCTTAACATAAACAGATGTTGGTATGTGAACTGCAGTAGAACTTACAACCTGTGTGCAGACATTATTTTTCCTTATAGTTTCTTCAGACAGATAAAATTGTATCTGTTCCACAGTGAAAGTCATCTCAGAAATTAAAGATTAAACAGAGTTAGGGAACACACAAGGAGTTAAAATATTTTATTTTGCTTTTGTTTATTTCTTGTGTTTAATTAATAGCTTTAAAGGCTTGTATGTCGTATACTGGTTGCTAAAGTAAAACCAATATCTCTTCTTCAAGTGTGCAGCTCTTACAGGGGAAAGAAGAAAATAGTTTTTCGGATGTTGAAGAGCTGTATCTGCAGACAACATTTGATGAAATGAATATTTTCACTAACTTTGCAGTAAACGTTGCAGATAAAAATGTGACTGGTTCAAGACTTGTCATCAACCAGAGTCTTAGGGAAACACTGGAGCGCTGTCTTTTAGCAATGTCAGAAAAGATTTTAAGTAGCTATGCTCCTAAGGTAAGTTAGAAATTACTGTTACATCGTTATAGTAGTGCTCAGAAACAGTATGTTTTCAAGGAAAAGTATATAGATTTTCACTCATCTTGCTGTTAAAATGAACTGCAAGAATTTTAAAGCTATTTTCAGTACTATGAAAAGGAGAATTTTTTTTACATCATTGGCAAAATATCCCTGGTTTCCATAAGTACGTAGGGGAGGTGCATGTAAAGTTGCTATGTTAATCACTGTTAGCCCAGTTTTTGAAGTGTTTAAAAACACTTGCTTCAACTTCTATGCCCCTATAATGCCCCTGTCTGCCAAGATAGCCTGAGCCATAGAGGAATCAAATAGATTTTGTAAAAAAAGGCAGCAGTGTAAAAGTATACTTGAACAGAAAGCTGCAAATATAGGCTATATTAACAAGAGCACAGCCAGTGCTTAAGACTACTGGTTGTCCTCTTCTACTTGGTGCCCTCAGGCTGTGTTTGGTATACTACATCCATTCTGGGGCCTTGTGGAACAAGGCAGACACTTGGTGTGTTCATTAGAGGCCACTGAGCTGATCAAGGGCACTTCTTTGAGGAGACAAAGAGGGAGCTGGGCTTGTTCAGCCTGGAGCAGAGGAGGCTCTGGAGGCACTTAACAGGTTTCAGGAAGCCTGCAAATGCCTATGATGTCATCTAGAAGACAAAGCCAGGCTCTTCACAGTGATGCACTGCAAGCATAAACTTAAACAAGAAGTTCACACCAGATAGAAGGAAAATGTTACCTGCGTAATGTCAGGCAGGGCACAGCTTGCCTGGAGAGGTTGAGTAGTCTCCATCCTTGGAACTGTTCAAGCCCTGATAGGGTGAAGCCCTGAGCAGCCTGGTCTAGCTTCAGAGCTGACCTGCTGTGAGCATGAGACTGCACGGGAGACCTCCTGAGGTCCTTTTGAACCTGAATTATCCTGCAATCCATTTTGTAGCTTCCACTTCTTGAAACTGCAGAATCACTCCTTTGCAGAAAAATCAGAACTTGCAGAAGAGGAACCAACACATAGTGGTGAAAAGTTGATGAAAACAAAAGCAGCAAACTTTTTAAACTTCCAGTTCCTTTTAGCTTTGATTTTGATACAGTGCTGTGCCTTTGGAGCTCACTGTTAAGGTCCTGTAATATTTGGTGAGGCAGTGCTGAGGTTTGAAACAAGGCACTTCAAAAAGGTGCTGTAAAACTTATTCTTGGGTTTGCATATGTAAAAGTGGTGTGTAGACATGCATTTACTCACCTTTTTTCGATACCTGCTTTTCAGGAATGTGGTAGCAATCCTTTTAGGTTTCCCTTCCAAAGAAATTAAAAATATTTGTTTGTTGCTTCTCCTTTGATTCAAATAATTTAGACAAGTAAAAAGAGTTCTCCAGAATGTTTCTGCCAGTAGGCTAGCATGCATACACAACCCTCTGTGACATTTATTTGTTGACATGGTAGGTGCTAAGAACAACTGACAAAGTTACTAAAATAGTAAGAGCCAGTGGTGGGAATGTGTTGCAGTTCTTGACTAGGCTGTTGTTATCCTAGCAAAAGGTAAAACAGCTAAGCAGAACACATGAGTGATGAAAGCATTATTATTATGGAACATAAAAAAGTGGGAGAATTATAACTGTTGTGAATGAGAGAAGCATAAGACAGACATGCAGAGAATATTAACATGGGAGACCAAAAGGACTTGCTGTGGAGCTAAGGCAACTGCAAAATGCCTAACACTAATATGCAAAGCTTCATTAATTCTGGTGAAATATTTACATATGAGATGTATATACAAGTGTTAAAAAGATACTAAAGAATTCTGTATTTTGTTGGAAAAGTTTTGTATTAAACCGCTGGTACTTATGCTGTGTATTTGTTTTAGTCTAAGCTTGTTGCTGTGGAACACCTTGTCCGATGTATCAGTCTCTTGATTGGTGTTCTTGGCTGCTATTGCTACACTGGTGTATTTACAGAGGAGGATGCGTGTAAATCAGAGTTGTTCCAGAAAGCTAAGGTAAGCCGCAATGTGTTTGGGAGCAACTTAAATAAAAATAAACCATTAAGTATGAAATCATTTTAAAAGTTCTGTTCATATCAACACACTTTGGTATTTCCCTTCATTTCTGCTTATAAAAAAAACCACACATTTGAGAGAGGTCTAAATATGTTACTTCTGCTGAAAACGAGCAGTCAACAACTGTTAATATACCAATATATCGGTTTTACAGTGGAAAGAATTCTAAGTATTGAAACTTTTCTGTACCATCCCCTTTAAAAAGGTTAAATAATCATGGTCATGTGGACAAAGGATTATTTAGGATAAAAAAATCATTTCATTTATATGTCTTTTATGCAGGGATGTTTTTAAGATCGCTTGATGGTTTATGTCAATATGAAAACAGCTCTTATTGTTGTTTTTGTTACTGTCTGAGGTGGTTTCTCAAATATGGAAATCCAAAACTTTACATTATGAAGAGGTATTTTTTGTGCTGAATATATCAGTGTTTGAGGCAGGTTTGTGCCATCTTTTTGTCATTTCTGCAGCAGAATGTGTGAAACAAAGTTAAAACAAAGAAAGCAAAAAATGTTCCCATACTCAGCTGATGCAGGCTATAAAAATCAAAGCTGTATGAATGATACATGAGAATTGTGAATCACGTCCTTTGTGCCTTTGTGTGTGTGCTGTGTATCTGCCAACAAATAAAGGAATTTAACTGTTATATTTTAACTGTTGTATCTTTACTAGTCCCTCATTCATTATGTTGGAGAAAGCATTTCTAACTCAGCCAAAAAGCTAAATGAAGACGCCCAGATCAGCTCACTGAGAACTTTGATAATGCAGTGTACAAAGTGTTTGTGCAATTGTACCAAGGTAAATCTTATAAACCAATGTATGCTTCTTTCTTCATTGATGAGATCAGTGTTAGATGTCACATGTATGGTACTTGAAATAACGGAATTAACCAACCTATACATCTTATTTTCTTACAGAACAATGCTAATAAGATGATGTCTAATTTATTCCTGCGTTTGTTAACATCAAAATTTATTAATGATCTTCTAGATATTTGCAAAAATCTGGTAAGTACGTTATCTGTGTTTTTAAATGTGTGCTTTTCTATGAGAGGAATATCTTTTGTGGTGTAGTAATTTGGAGGCAAAGCAAATGAGATACTAATTATTGAAAAAATAAACTAAAATACATTGAGTTCTATGGAGATTTCTAACTGGAAACATTTCTATTTAACATTTGTGTGTTTTGAACACAGGCATAGGGGAGAAATGAGAACAAATGGATAGCATTTGATCAAGATTAGCATGCCAGTTCACATTAAAAACATGTTATCTTTGAATTTTTTTAATACTTTATTAGTAAAAGATATACAGATTTTATGCTATAGAAAGAATTTCTGTAACACATGACATTTAACTTTAATGCAAATTGAAATTTTAAAATCTTTTTATTTTATGGTTTGATGTATTTGTGTGTCTTAAAAACACTGTAAATGTGTTTTTATTAAAGATATTTATATTATATCTTTTAATTTTCACTGTCTCTCCTTTCTCACTGACAAAAGTGATAGGGTGGCAAATCACTGCATTTAGTACAACTCTAGAAACTTCTGTTTTTGGCAGATCATGCTGTAGTCAGGTTCAAGTAGGGAAAATGCTTTGTTTTTCAGTTGAGGGGTAGCTGAGAATCTTCTTTTAACTTTCATGTAGTAGAGGAGGTAGTAATTACTGTGTCCTCAGAAAGGTCCTCTGCCTTCCTTTCATTTCTGTGTAATTATGAAGTATGGTGGGAAGTTTGTGTGTGTTTCTGGAGGATTCATTTTCAAATACTGAGTGTCACTGGTACCATCTAAAGCACAAAGATGAGCCTCTATCTCAGAAAGCTTGTGTCCTAAAGAGAATAGTTCAAATCAGACAGCTCATATGCTATAAGACAGAAGTACCACAAAGGGTGAAATTTATCACTTCACTGTATCCCTTTTTCTCTTCATCTGTTTGAGTTAACTGGGAAATTATACTATTTTTCGTTACTTTATGCCTGTATCGTGCCATTAAAAGCCAACTTTAAAATAATGTTGTTTTTGTCAGATGACATTTACTGGAAAACCAAGTGAATTAGGAGAAGTGGACCTAGTGGGGAATGACCCTGAGGAGAGTATAATGGAAACAGATAACCAGGTATCTGATGATCTGTTTGATGATCATTCAGTGACTGACATCAGTGATACAAACGAGTCTGGTGAGATGCAAAATGTAACAGGTAAGCTTTCTGTGTCCAAAAAAGTTGGCAAAAACTGTAGGAAACTCCTCACCCCCTTACCCTTGTTTTGGCATGTTGTTCTTTCCTTCAGTGACAGTAAGTTATCAAATAGTGCTACTTTTAGTCAGGTAGTAGTTGAACCAGGTACTTTCTAAACAGTAATTATTTTGTACTTCATTAGTGTTTTAAAGTTATTAATAAGGTATTGCAGGTTATCTGGAAGGGAGAAGTTTATTTTATATTTTGATCAGTATTAAGATACAGGAAACCAGTTAACTTGTCCGGTGTTAGACAGATGTTTTAGAAAAGAAGAAGAGAGAAAGCACTACCTTTCTCTGTCATTAGATTGTGCTTCATTTTCTTAAAAAGTGGTCCTATTTCACTTCTCTCCTTTTCCTGATCAGTAATTCTTGGCAGGATCAGTTTTCTTGCACTTCTGGACCTGTAGAAGGAGGAGGATGAATCTGTGTGTCCTTGGGGCAGATGTTTATTGCTGTTAAGACCTACTGATGTTCTCTTCTGTTTTGATTTCTTATTAAAATTACACATATCTTAGTTTCTAATCAGAACTATGTTTTCTGTTTTAATATTGAAGAAGAAGGAAATTGTGATGTTACATTACTGCCACAAAGAGCTGATCTGTTTTTCCCCTCATGTCTTTAGAAGTATCTTGTCCAGACGTTCAGTAAATACTTCTAAAGCTTGGGTTTGCAGAAAGTTAGAAGAACTCTGCATTTTCTACAGAAAATGACATTTGTAGCTATTTCTTTTAGGTTATAATTTAAATTTGGATGCCGACATTAATATAGTGGCAGTTGTCATAATTTCAGCATTAGGGAAGTTTTGAGTCTGTGGTTTAAAGTATATCCTAAATAATGGCTTGAATGGCTTGCAACACAATACACAGCTACAAATGGTTTTGCTGTGTTCATTGTAGTGTTGATGGGAAAATCAGCCACATGTATGCTCACATAAAATTGAAAGCCTCTGATCTGGGGGGGGCCTTAGAGGTAGAAAACATTCAAGAAGCTAGTTACTGATGCAGTCATCTGCTCAATAACAAAGAAAACTTAAAGGTTGCTAGTACTCTGTGTATTCGTAGAACTTAAATTAGTTTTATAAAGATATACAATTTTATAAAGTTTTTTTATTAACCTTGGATTGGCATTTCTTACATGCATGTCTCATTTTCAGGTGCTGTGAGCCCATTAGCTGAAGAACAGTTGACAAAGCAAGATTTACTTCACCTTGAAATTCTGAGGTTCTTATGCATTTGTGCAACTACTGTCCAAATTCAGACAGTGAGCTTCCGAGCCTCTGATATACGAAGGAAGCTGTTAATGCTTACTGATGGCAGTGTCTTTGATAGTGCTAAGCCATTGCATCTGCACATGGTGAGTGTGAGATTTTTTACAGAACTTCTGTTCTTGTACTGTTCTTTACATTGTATATACCTGATGGACTTCCTCTTGTCATCAGTCCTCTGAGAAGACCTTAAAATGTTGTCTTCTGATGTTTTGAAGTGCGCTGGGATGGGAGTAAGAGCAGTTAGAATTTCTTGTAAGCTAGAAAATTAAAAGTTGATAAATATAATCATCTCGCTTTTATTATTAATTACTTAAATAGACAGTGATGATCAGATTCTAGCATGTAAGAGCTGACATTACGTATCCTTACTCCATGTTTTTGTATAAGAGTTACTAAAAGTGTGTAACAGTTTTTCCTTTCATCTACTTCTTTTCTTTTTTTATTCCCCAGTACTTATTGCTCTTGAAGGAGCTTCCTGTTGAAGAAAACCTCCTGCATGTAGATGAAGTTCTTAAGCTTCTTACACCTCTTTCGTAAGAGAGAAACTGTTTAGCATGCATTAGAGTTATTTTAGTTCAACAGCTAGAGGATTTGGGGGCTATTTAGTTGTTCACATTTTTCTTTTTTCTTATTTCCACAGTGATGTATGTTCTTTGTACCGCCGAGACCAAGATGTTTGCAGAGTAATTCTAAATAATTTGCTACCTATAGCAGTAAGTTTGGCCCAGTCCAATGCACATGCTGAAGAGACAAGGAATGCACAAGGGCAATTTTTAACAGTTGTTGGAGCCTTTTGGTATGTTTTATCTATTTAATGTAGAAGTCTGTTGGGCATAACATTTTTGTAGTGATGTGGCTTATCTTGCTGTTGGTATCTTATGAATCCACATGTATTTCCTTTATCCAGTGTTTAACTTTTCATAATTCCTGCATCATTTGTATCTTAAAGTCTTATTGTCCTTAGGACAGTTGTATTTAACAAAGACCATGCTCTGAATTCATAGAGCCATTAAGGTTGGAAAAGACCTCTAGGATCACCTAGTCCAACCATCAACCCATCACAATCATATCCACTGAACCATGTCCCTAAGTGCCACATCTGAATTAAATGAGTAGCTACAACAAGTGATACCTTCAACAAACATAAATGAATATCATTTATAATTGTAGATTACCGATAAAATCATAAAATCCTGCCGAACATAACTATTGAGCTCCAAGTGGTGAACTACAAGCAGCAGAAAGAAACTTCTTAGACTTTTTCTCAAAATTACTGGCAACTTTTTCAGTTATTTGAATGTTTCCCATTTTAGGAAGTTAGCTCAAGGAAGGAGATGCACAGCACCAGTAAGAGTGGCACTTTTAAACTGCATGAAAGCCCTGCTTGAGGTAATCCCAACTTTCTGAAATATATTAGCATGTGAAGTATGTACTTAAGATGTACTTGAAAACAGTATCTAGAGGTTTTTTTGCATATATCAGTGTGTATTTCATTGTAAGTCTTTCATATATTTTAAGTGTTCTGTGTATTTTCTTCAGGCTGATCCTTATTCAAAGTGGGCTATTCTTAATGTAAAAAATGAAGATCTTCCTGTGAGTGAGGTTTTCCCACATTTTCTCGCAGATAGTCACCATCAAGTTTGTATTCTTGCTGCAAAGTCTATTACCAGGTGATAATGTCGATCTTTTTTTTTTCTTTTTTTTTTTCTGTTTATAACAGTGAATTTCACTTAACTGGATCTTACTTCTACTGCTGCATAGCTGCTGTTTTCAGTAGTTCTGGGGCTTTGATCATGAGGGAATATAGAAGCCTACCAAGTTACTTTGTTAAGGTGTTCAAACATTGTCTCTGTTGCCAGTGTATGTATATATTTGTGCATATATATAAAGACCTGTATATAATTGTAAATTTTACATTGGATTTATTATGCAAAACTCAAATATGAAATAGTTTATAAATAGATTTAGTACATTCTTTAGCATAAAAATTACTTCAGAGGATCTTATATTTTGAATAGTGTTCAGCTTTTTCTCCATATTTCAAAAATAACAGAAGTAGTATAGAAGGAATGTTCAAAAGTAAGAAACACTTTACACAGATCTGTTCACTGTACAAATTGGAATACTTCTGCCGCAGAAGAGCTGAATTGCAGGAGGTATTACAAAACTGCAGAAGTAGAACAAAATTAAATTTGGCAATCTTTTCCAGTTTTTTTGAGGACATCAAGTAGAGCTAACACATTCACAATTCTAAGAAAATATGGTTTACATCTTCGTGCAACATTTAGCCATCCGAAATGTTATCCTACTACATTCATATGTCTGGATACCAGAAGTTTACAGGAGTTCAAAAATTCATGAAAGAGGAATTAATTGAGGGATACTAAATATAGTCAACGACCTGTAACTCATGATCTGCATAGATCCCCTGTGGTCAAATATTACAATATATTCAATGAAATTATTTTATGTACCACCTACTTGCCTTGTAGTCTTTCTTAGGTATCTGTTCTTGTTTGTTTAGAAGCGACTAGAATTCCTTTTGGTCCAGTCCACTGTTGTGTTGCAATTTTTGTTGCAAATAGAAGTGAGAATTTAAGAATTATTTGAGAATCTCTTTATACCTCTACATCTGTTTGGTAAATGTATTCCCAGCATACTTCATGACATGGAGTGTTCCATTGTGGCAGGCAATTGAAGTTTGGATTTCTTCAGTGGCAGAGACTAGGAAACTTGGTTTTTCACCACCATTTAGGCCCAGCAGATGTTCTTACTGTTACTGATGTTTGAGGGACAGAATGGAAGGACTGCTGTATGCGAAAGTTAAGAAAAATATTACAGCATTCAGAAAAGCAGAATCTAATTACTTGCTGTGCATTATATGCAGTAATTCTGTAAACTAAATGTTATGCTAATAATTATTCTTTTTTTTTTTTTTTAAGTTTGTTTCAAGATGTGAAACAGAGAGATTCATCTGGATTGTCAAAACCTCTTCCCTTGGAGCTCCAGCAAAAGGCTTTTGAGAATGTATATCTCAGAGTTCAGGAAGGAATGGGAAATCTGGTAACAAGACGTAGTCGTTAGTTTTGCCGAATTTTCAGGTTATGAATTAACTAATTTCTGAAATAAATGTGTTCAGTTTTCTGAGAATATGAATTCTTCTAGATTTTTGGTAATCTGAGGTAGTGAAATCACACACAGAATCACACAGAATTGTAGGGGTTGGAAGGGACCTCTAGAGATCATCTATTCCAACACCCCTGCCAAAGCAGGCTGTCTACCAAATGGTGGTAGACAGGAAATTGTTTATACATACAGGCAGTCACTGTTTAGTCCACATGAGAAATTTCCAGACTCTTTCAGTGTATGTTCCAGACTCATTTATAATACTATTTACTGTTGCAGTTTTCACTGCTGTAACACTTAAGAATCAAACGAAAAAGGTAGCCATAATATTCTAGACAACACAAATAGTGAATAGGAGGCAAAGTAAATTCAAATTATGTATTTATGTAGTATAAAAAAAGAACTGTAAATATCAGTAAGATCATGTTTCCAGTGATACTAGAGCAGTGATTTCCACAAAATGAAAATTTGCTTAAAAAGACAAAATATTCAGAAGAAAATTCTATTGTAGAAACTGTAAATACAGTGTTGTATGTTACTGTGGAATTCTTTTAACTATTATTTTTATTATTACTGTCTTTCACTTTTCTCCCTTCATCTACAGTTCCCATATTTTTTTTCAATCTGTTGCTCTGTCATCTTTCTGCGTGCTATCCCTTTATTGTGCTTTCTCTCTCTGTTGGCTTGACTTGCTGTCCTGTATCTTGGACTTCCTGTTGAGGCCTCATCCCTCTTGTCATCTCATTCTATGTCTTTGTACTCTTGTTGCCAGCTCTCTTGCTCCAGCTTGTCATTGTTTCATCTGATTTCTCTGATGCCTTAAGTCCCTGCTCTGTCACCTCAGCTTGCTGTCATCTCTCATTAACTCCTGTCCTTTGCTTGCTGTTTCATGTTGCTTTTATTTTGTGTTTGTCACTTGTCAGCACTGTGCGTTAGGAGTGAAGAACTGTGTTTGAATAATGACTGTTCTGGCATGCATCAGTTGTTTGTGCTTTTTCTTACACGGTAATATACATGTTATTTTTAGGGAAATGATTATAAAAAAGCAAGGAAAATCCTGCTGCAGTTTCTGCTTTGGAGGCAGTAAATTTTGCAGATGAGCAAAAGGAGACTTAATGCTTCAGTCATTTCTCTGTAAAGTGTGTTGCCTTATTTTGAGTTGCTGATGCTTAAATATGAGCAGGAGTATATGAGGTACAAGCATGTGTGCTGAGGTGCTGGAGACAGGAACTCCTGGTTGAGGAGTGCAGCAGGCAGCCGGGGGAAGTAATTCTTGAGCAGCCAAGGCAAGATTTTCAGAAGTGCTTGTGTCAGTGCCCTTTAAATATAAGGTTATTTCTTCTCATTTATTAATTAGAAGATTTCTTTAACAGAATTTTTTATAACTTTGTCATTATTTCTTATTTGAAGTTCAGTGATGATGCAAGTTCTGAAGATCTTTTGGACAAACAGTGTAACAGAAAAGCAGTTTTGCTGATGCTTATAACCATGGTTCTATGCTGCAGTCCTGTATGTGAAAAGCAAGCTTTGTTTGCTATTTTCCAGTCTGTGAAAGAGAATGGATTAGAACCTCACCTTGTGAAAAAGGCAAGTGAAAAATTCCATTTTATATTTAGGTTGCAAATTAAGCAAAGCAGTACTGTAATGGTACAAAGTGCTTTTCTTAGTGTTGAAAGTTGTTAAATTTTCTAATGCAATGTGTGACTAATGTGAGACTTAAAAATCTGAATAAATTTGTAATTGTATCTAATTATCTGTGTAGTGATCTACCTTAAAAGCACAGATCTGAAATACAAGTAGATTTTTGTACGCTAAAGATTTTAGCACCCGTTGAAGCAAATCCTTCTACCCAGTGAAAGTGAAGTGAGTTTTCCAAAATGGAAAATATGTAAAGAAAATGCATTGTATTAGAAGAAGGTATGTGTCTTGGTGAATTCTTATGTTGCTGTCACAAAGGTGTACTGAAATTGTCAGTATTTCTACTGCAGTTTATCACTCTGATTGTTTTTTTGTGTCTGTTCTCGCCTTTTCATCCCATCTTTCTGCTCATTACCTCTTCTATGTGCAGTCTTTATCCAGCAAAATGTACATTGGTTTGTTCTTTTTTTGCATAATACCTCTCATGGTGTAGATGTAGTTCCTGATTGCCTCCTTCAGAGATACAGTAATAAAAAATAAGTAAAAATAGCCTGTGCTAAATAGGAACTGAGTTGCACAAATAAGCATTCAGAAGCAGAGGGAAAGACATGGGGATGTAGAGTTTTCAGAATGCCATATCTTATACTCTGCATTCTAATTTATAATCTTATTTAATGCACAGGTTTTGAAGAAAGTGTCTGACATTTTTGGCTATAAGAGTATTGAAGACTTCATGACATCGCACTTAGACTATTTGGTGGTGGAGTGGCTGAAAATGAAGGACAGTGGATATAGCCTGTCTGCCTTTCCTTATGTTCTTCTAAACTACACTGGTCTTGAGGAATTTTACAGGTAAATTTTCTATACAAAAGCAGTTTGTCTAGATTATGACGGAGGGTTTTGTATTTCTAAATGTGGTTACATCAAGATTTTGTATGATTATATGAAAATGTACTGACAACTTGTATTTCAAGTATATTGCATAGTTATGCTGCAAAGATTTTTTGTATAGCAGTAGCAAGACATTTATTACAAGTTTAGTTATTGAGGGATCCAGTAGAAGAATGGTAGTTGCTGCATTGTGCTTGATTTTTTCCCAAAAATGCAATTCAGGGCCATTTTGAAAATGTATTTGCTGCATGTAGGTCTTGTTATAAAGTTTTGGTTCCACACCTGGTGATTAGAAGTCAGTTTGAAGATGTGAAATCACTTGGTAGCAAGATTGGAAAAGACTGGAGGCAAGTTCTGGCAGACTGTTTTCCCAAGATACTTGTGAATATCCTCCCACATTTTGCCTATCAAAGCCATGGACAGAGGGAAGTAGCAGAACAAAGAGAGACAGCTTCTAAAGTCTACGATGTGCTCAAGGATGAAAACTGCTTAGGGAAACAGGTATCTGTTTTAAATGTGCAAATTGAGTTGTGTGACTTTTAACAGACCTGAAATAAACTTTTGTACATTCTGTAAAAATGTAGATAGTTCAAGTTTAAAAGTACAGAATTATTGCTGTGATAAAAGCAAAGAAGCCAAATTCGTATCCCACAGTTTTCAAGTAGTTATTCAGTAGCATCTTTCAGTGGGCTTGAAGTGTATATATATATATTTAAATATAATTAAAAACTAAACAACCCTGAATTCCCCTGTTATGCATCTCTTTACCTACATCATATTTTCCTCTTAACATATTTTAATACTTTATGAAGATCCTCCTTCTTCCCAGAGGCAGCCTCTGTATTCAGAGCCAGTAGTAAAATTAAACTTATTTTTTTCTTTTTTTTATTCCAATGAAAGGTTGGCCAGAGAAGTTGTGGAGTCTCCTTCTGTGGAGATATTCAAGACCTGTCTGGATGCCTACCTGTGCATCCTATTGTAGGGTACCTTCTTTAGCAGGGGGTTGGATTTGATGATGTCTTGTGGTCTCTTCCAACCCCTGCAATTCTGTGATTCTGTAAAATCCAGAGGGAAAGTTAATGTTTCTACCTGTGACTATCACAGATAAGTCCTGGCCAGTTTTTGTTTCTGAATAAATTGTTTGTCTTGGATATTTTAACAAATAGGGAATCCAGACAAGAAAATATTTTCTTTGATGGTAAAGAAATGTTAAATTTGATTTCTTACTAAAACACTAAAACACTTTGTTTTTCCCCTCTAGCAAATCGACAATTTATCTCATAATAATTTATCAGAGATTGTGGTTGAACTGCTGATGACCTTACATGAACCACCTAACACTAAGGCAGACGAGGGATCTCATCTAAGTAAATATATTAGGTATGTATTTGTAGATTTTCAAAATGCTGTGCATTTCTATAACATCGTGCATTAAAATATGCCCTTCACACATTTTGTGTTCGAGAAACATTTAGTTATTGTACTGAGGGACATGATTTGGTGAGGAGCTATAGGTGACCGGTGGATGTTTGGACTGGATGATCTTGGAGGCATTTTCCAACCTTGGTAATTCTGTGATGAGATAACCTTGAAGTTGAGAATTAAAAGACTTTATTTTCAGTTGTAATGTGCGTAATTTCAAAATAGTTATTCCCTAAGAGCACTAAGGAGAATTTCTGTGTAGTATTTCAGTTAATTGAAAGAACGAATTCTGATGAACTCTGGACTATGGCAATGCCTGTTCAGATCAGTTCAAACTTAGACCCTGTGGAATGTTACTCTTCGTAAAATCAGTCAGGTTTCAATGTCCTTTTTATAAAGGTCTGTAAATATTTAGGAGTCAGTGAGAAGTGAAAGCGAACCTTTTCTTAGCAGTTCCCTCTGTGGCTGCTCTTGCCTTTGGTAAAGAAATTGCTTAAGCAATTATGAATTCCTAGCTAATAGCAGTAATCAAATGTCAAAGATATCTTCATTTTTATGAGCCTTTAATTGTTCGTTCTTTTGTGGTTTTTGTTTTGGTTTGGTTTTTTTGGTTTTTTTTTTTCCAGTTTGGGGTGAGGATGTTCTACTCTTAGGGAAGATTCCTACTTACTTCTTTTTCAAGCAGATTGTTCCCAGAACTAACAAATGCAGAAGCTTTACCCCATGACTTCCAAGTAGACTTTCCTACGAAGTACCATAGATAAGACTAATGACTGGTTTCTTAGCAGTGTGATCTTTCAAGAAATAGTAAAGGAGCATTGCAGAAAATGACATCTATTTCATACAGGGGCAGCAGATGGCTCAAAATAAGAAGTGTGTCACTCTGCTTTATGTTTTTGGAGCTTCTGACTTAGTGAAAGCAGAGAAGATCTTCTGGGAGTTACCCATCTATTCCATGAGATTTATTTCATTTGACACATGGGGTTTGATTCTTGAAAAAAAAAAAAACAAACACTTCTTATTTACTCACTCAGGGAACTGGATCCTGCTCCTAATCCTCCTCATTTTCCTTCTTACGTGATTAAGGCAACCTTGGACCACATTAGCAACTGTCATAAAAGCAAATTAAAAAGTCTCGTTGCAGTTCTTTCTAAAAGCCCTGTAAGTATGTGATGATGACTTCTTTTTTCTTTACAATATAAAATTCTTCTGGGTACTTTTTAATTTAACTAGATATTTTCACCATGTATATTTGAGGAAAAATTCAATCTTAGAAACTTCTCTGTGCTCAGTTTCCTTCTGAAAAGGAAACAGTCCCTAGTACAAGGGCATGATAACCATACTGAAATTCCAGGGTTGAAGTATAATTGCACTGTGTAATATGTATACAGTATTGAATAACTGGAGTTATTTTGAAGGTTGAAGAAATGTGTGCATACCAGACACAATTTAGATGCAAATTATTTCTTTGTCATATGGCTCTCTTTTTGGACAGTTGTATCTATTTATTTTCTACAATTGAAATATTAAATTAGCTTCCCTTTATGATAGTATGAAATATTTTAGTCATATTTTTAGACATATGATTTTTTTAATGTTAATAGTAGATAGGAAGGTATGTAGAATTTCACATCCCTTGCAATAAATCTTAAAATCTTCCTGTCTTCTAGCATGATTCCTCCAAAGCGTATCTTTTCAAAGATTATACTGTTTTACTGCATATGTTGTGAAGAGCTCAGCATACTTTGCCAATCCATAAACAATCTAAAAATAAGACAGAGAAAACAACTTTCTGAAGCATGTTTGTCTAAAACTTATGAGTGTAGAAGTTAGTACTGCCGACCGGTGGAATTAGTTTATAAATATCTCCCTATCGCTTCGTTTTTTTCTTGCTATAAAGTATTTTCCTGTTGGCACTATGAATTATCTTTTTACTCATAGTTCTATTTTTTTCTAGGATTCATTCCAGAAAATTCTGCTAGCCCTTTGTAAGCATGCATCAGATACAAACAATGTATACAAGAAGCACAGAGTTCTTACAATTTATCATTTCTTTGTTAGTCTGTTACTTAAAGAAATAAAAGATGGTTTAGGAGGAGCATGGGCTTTTGTCCTCCGAGATGTGATTTATACTCTGATTCACCACATCAGCAGCAGGTAAGTATGTAATCACACTATGTTTGTCATATCTGTGCTCCCTTGTTCTTGTAACCATTCATATCTGTATCGCTCTTAGATGTTAATTCATTTATAGAAAGAATTGAAATTTCCTGAACTTACATTGCTTTTCTTTGACAATTCTGGAATTTAAGATTAAAACTCTTACTAAAATATGGAGTGCTTTATGCTATTCTTGTATTTAAATGTTCACTATACTGTAGAATTTTCGAACTATAATAGGCTATCAAACTGCAGAAATCAAAGCTGTTAAGAGATTCTGGTGATGAAAAGAGTGTTTGGGAATTTAAAGGACATAGGAGAAAAATTAAAATTCTGGAGTTAAGTGCAAAGTAAGCGCATTTCAAATGTCTTTTCTGAATTTGTGAACAGTATTAACATTTATATTCTCGCTAGTAAGTGGCTAACAAGATGAGTGAATGTCAGTATATGTTATTTTAGCTTGTCTTCAGGTGGAGAAAACCTGTTCTTCATCAGCCTTAAGATTTAAAGGAAGATTCTTATTTTTCATGAGAGATATTTTTTAGGTAATATCAGGATGCCCTTTGAAACTCAAGTCTTTTTTTTTTTATTTTTTTATTTTTTTTTACCTAATGGTTATGTGAAAGGGAGGAGGATACAGAGGGTATGTTTTTCACAGTGTTCTGTTTCTGTCAAAATGGTCCTGGCAAATAATTGAAAGCCTTTTTGATTTTTTTTTCCTTTTGATTATATATTCTTCTGTGTGCACTTTACTCCATTTGTTAAAGTGAGTCAGTCAACTTCTGTGTGGTTTCAGTTCCCACATGTCTGCTGAGCTAAATCGTTAGAGCTGGTTGAATGGATAAGTTTTAAGTTTAGAATCAGTTGATCCCACAAAGATTTTATGTATTGCTCCTTTTCTTTCCTCTCTTCTTCCCTATTGCATAATAGGTTAATACTTGAGACTATGACAATTTGTGTTTCTTTAATTTCACTTTTTGTTTCCTATGGCAGACCTGTTGTCTTTAGAGATGTATCCATGCGCAGCCTTTTGCTCTGTTGTGATCTTCTTCAGCGTGTTTGCCACACAGCAGTTACATGTTGCAATGACGCTCTAGAGAGCCACCTTCATGTTATGGTAGGAACACTAATACCTCTTGCTGTGGAACAGCCTATGATTCAGCCACAGGTAGGTTTGAGTCACAGTTGTTTGCATTTATCCCTTGTCCATTATCATTTAAGTTCTTGTTCAGTTTTTCTCTATGCTTTATGCATATATAAAGCAATAACATAGTATTATTTGGCATGTAACACTATGCCTCTAATTTTTACAATGTGTTCTACTGTTAGTACTTCTATGATGGCAAATACCACATTCTGTATTTGTAATCACTGTGGCTTTAAGCAGGGATTGAGATGTATTTGCAATATAGTTGCTGAAGTTATTGTATCACTACTTTCTAACTGTTTAAAGTTCTCAGAGTTCTAAAGTTCTAATGCTGTCCTCATGTCTCTTATGTGTGCTCTGAATTTCTGGGTCAGTTTCAGACAAATCTGAGAGAGGTTTAAAACCTTCAGGGTAAATTTCAGAAAATGTGTTACCTTTATAGAGGAGATACAGCATAATCAGCAGCACCACTAAAGAAAAGAAAGAGAGAGCAAAGGCAGTTGTAAACTGCTGGTGATGGCACGTTGGTTAATCACTACAAGCTTTGCTTTCCTTCTGGTGGTGATTTGTATATGTGATCTGCTGGGGATGGATTCAGTTAGATTCAGAGACTTCTAATCTGTATCTGACAGTCAGAAGAGAGTATGCTTCTTGTACTTTAGTCCTCACACTTGCCTTCTGGCTTAACCTGGTCACACTGTACCATGTGCACCTTCCTGATAGCCCTATGCTGACCCCTTAGTATTTCTAGTTCAACTGTAGAGCTATGCTGAACCATCTGAAAATAACCTTGCCATCTATTTCCCAGCCTACCTATCACCACCAGATTTATAGTATCTCTTTGTCCAAAAAGTTTTACATGCACAGCTGCAGGGGCAACATGTCAGGGCGTCCTTGGGCAGAAACGAAGTGGGAAGGACAGAAGTTTCTCCAAATTCAAACTGCTGTTATATTTAAGAGCTGACATTGGACTCCTTTTGTAGGGAAGGTCTTCCTCTAGTGACGACTTTTCAGTTTCTTCTATTTATTTTACTTCCAGCGTTGAATGGAATCTGGACAGTCGTTTCAAAATAAATATGTGTCCAGATGAAAACATCATCATTTAGATTGTAGATCCTCAAAACTGCCTGAACTGAATATCCACTTACATTGAGTAGTTAGTGAGTAAAGCACAAGAATAGCGTTTTTGCAAAGGATTATGTTGTCTGTCATGCAAGTATTTATTTAAGTTGTAGATCTATTATGAAACAAATTCTGCCAGAGTTCAGTGGTTTGGGCACTAGATGAGTATTTTTAGGCATTTGTTGGGATTTTGGGTTACTGATCTGAGAGAAGTGCAGACTTTATAACCTAAATAAGAAATATAGCTCAAAATTGTTTGTTTATTTATTTATTTTTACTTTTCGTTTGCTTTTTATGTTCAGGTCTTAGGCTTGTTGAAGTATTTGGTGATAGACAATAAAGATAATGAATATCTCTACCAAGCAATCAAACGCTTAGATCCTTTTCCTGAATATCCTGCTTTTAAAGAGTTGCGAACAACTCAACTGAAGATAAAATACAGTAAGGGACCATATTCTCTTTTGGAGGTAATTACATTTTAAATTATATCTCATGGCGTCGTGGCTTTTCAATACAAATTTTCAGAAGAAAAACAGTTTTTGAGTTATATGTGTAGTTGAGACAGATGTAAATTAGATGTGAATTTTTCTTATTACCAGTTTCAGAAACTGATAGAGGCTGTAGGTCTCCTTTCTTATCTTGCATGTATTAATCTCCATATTGTGGACTGCTGAGAAGCATTTCTTTACTTAAAGCTTTTATTTATGTATTAAATGTACTTAAAACAAAATGTTGTTTTTCAGGAAATTAATCGCTTCCTCTCAGTTAGTGTTTGTGATTCACTGCCCTTAACACGAGTTGAAGGTCTGTATGATTTACGCAAACAATTGGAACAGTATAAGGATCAGATGAAGGACCTCCTGAAAATTTTTCAGGGTACAGATATCTGATTATGTGTTTTATTTCTTTTGTATCTGGTTTTAGATGTGTAACAATATAACTCTATTCTAATTCGACAGTGAATTATATGTCCTAGCTTTTGTATGTTTAGTAGTGTAACTTTAATATAATTTCACATGTGAAAAAGAATAGCATAGATTATTGATGCAGAATCTGAAACACCTCTTGCAGAGTGTATTATAAATATTAAATGAAGTATTATATGTCTAACAAGGTAAAATGCCCATCCAGCTCTTGGAGTAGAGTCACATCTAATTGTGAATGACTGGGACAGTGTACAGTACAGACTTATTGTCTTATGGCTGTTTAGTGAGTTTTGTTGTATATAAATCTCCCTACTCCTTTAAATGTAGTGAAGTTAGATTTTGGAAAGGCATAGTATGTTAGAAAGTAAGTCTCACAGAAGTTTGAAAATGATTAGATTTATTTCAGCTGAACCTTGCCATATCCCAGTGTTCTGTTTCAGCTCTCAGTCCAGTCCCAATTCTTTTCTATTTTGGATTTCAGATATGTGTAGCAAGGTCGTTTTGTTCTCTACATCAAGTCTTTATCTGCTTGTTTTACTGTTTAACTGGAAAATAAAAAGAGCTGATGTAATTCACTGTTGGTAAAAGCAGAGTAAAATTTGAGGAAGAACACTAGTCTGTCCTAAGGTCATTATGTCCCCACATCTTGAATATCATCTACTGTTTCAGTCTCAAAATTCTGCTTGAAAGGGGAGTTGTAGGGCAGCAAGCTTTCATGGAAAAGCTTGCATCAGAGCAGAGTCTGAATAATTCTAGGCCTTGTAAACTTGGAAAGTAATTCAGTAGGAACAGATAGGTCTTTGAAGTGCTGAATGGTATGAGGAAGCTGAATAGGGAGCAGCTGTTAACACTCGTTCTCCAGTACAAGACCAGTTTAAGTTATCTGACAGCAGTTATAAAACAAGAGAAATGATGTTTTGATGTTTTTTTTGTTGTTTTGTTTTTCTTTGCGAATGATAGAAAAACCAGAAGATTCTGTAATGGTGAAGCTTGTGATGAGCTTACTGCAGCTGTCCAAGATGGCAGTTAATCATGCAGGTGAAAAAGCAGTGCTGGGTAAGTTCATTAGTCCCACAGATCTCATAGGGCTGTCATTGCAGGCCAAAATTTGAAACTGTAGCAGTTCTCAACTTTACTTTCCACTGCTATTCTGCCTTAGCTGCCAGAAGACAACCTTGTTAGAATGGTTTATCTTTTTTTCAGTCACTGTATGTAACAGCTTTGACGAGTAATGTAAATTCTCATCAGTTTAGATCTTAGTCTCTTCTATACTTAATAGAGACATCTGCCTTTATATGGGTTAATTAGTAGATTGAAAAGCAGCAAGAAGAATGGAAGAGAACTAACTGAAAATGTGGATGGCATATTTTAGTGGAAATTAAAACAGTTGTCTATCTAAAGCCTCTTATGTATCGCTAAAATATTTCTCACCATTTATGTTAAGCACCAAATGTGTTTTGACTGAAGCTAAAATCCAAATCCCCTCTTCTTTGAATGGAACGTACCTCCATGAAAGGGGTGTTTTCTGAGTTTTGATATCTCAAACAGCTGTATATACGCACAATGAGAACTTTTGTCTTGATGTATATTTTAGTCTAAAAAACTTACAAGTGACAAATGCCAAATGCTGAGTAATTGCAGCTCACATTTACTTCAGTATCGTACAGCATTCTTCAGCAACTCTGCTAGCTGTATGTTTCAGCCTTTTCTGCGCCATCTTCCCTTAGAGGATCTGTTAAATGCAACCTGTGTGCTTTCAGATTTTTCTTTGTTTGCTCTGGTTGTTAAAAGCAATGTTGTAGAAGTTGGAGGTGTTTTCAAGAAGCACGATGAGTATGAAGGAAAGAGCAAGAAATACATTTTTATTCCTTTCTAATGGAAATTAATATCTCTTTTTTATTTTTTCCTTGTGTGTAGTCTTGTTTTTTTGTAATATTTTATTTGGAAGGTAAGTGACGAACACATTGATGAGTCATTTTTAAGTAAAATACAGGTAGTAATTCTTATTGTGATTACAGGCTTCTGTCATGTGTTTATCATACTCTTACGGAATGAAAATTGGGTTTTCCTAATGGCTGTGATTTTGACTTTTTGCCCTTAGTGATTTGATCACAAGCAAAAATAAAATCTGTGTCTGATTCAAACAAAATCCAGCATTTAAACAAGATTCAGAGCCATATATACTATCAGAAAATTGAGTTAGGAAACATAACTGTGTTACTGATGAGTCTTAAGCTGTGAAACTTGTACACACGTGACTTTAATTATATAGCTCCTCAAGTGATTATTAATGTTTGCAGCTTTTATCCCATGGTAATCTCAGTTCTGGAAATGGTTTTTACTGATTGAGTTGTCACAACAACTTTTTAGGGCAGTACTTTGTTTTAGTGTATGTAAGAATACTAGATTACTTTCATTGCAGAGGCTGTTGGAAGTTGCTTGGGAGAAATAGGTCCCATGGATTTCTCCACCATAGCTCTTCAGCATGCTGAAAATACACTGGATTCTAAAGCAGTGGACTTGCTTGAAGATAAAAAACTTCAATGGGTCTTCATAATGTTAACTCAGATAAATACTGCTTTAACAGATAATTGGTGAGTGTATTTATTTATTTAGTTTATTTAGTTCAAAGCTTAATAGGGGCCATTAAGCTTTATGTTGTTCACATCTGCAAATGCATTTAGGCATATCTGTGCCTGTTAGTACCAAAAGATGTGCTTCCTCAAGGCTCATATTACTTACTTAGTCAAGCTAGAACTTCTCTGGTTAAGGTTCTCTAGTAAGAATCTCTTCTGTGTAGAAGAGATGAGTAATGTTGTAGTGTAAATCCTGAGGCTTTTCTTTAAAACAAAATATGAGATGGCATATCCTATTCGCAAACATTTTCTCATTAGATGCATGTGTTGCTAGATTATGGAATTCTTTGACTTGCATATTTACAAAGGTGACTTTGACAGTAAAACAGCTAAAAGAAATTATTTATCATAATATTCTCTATGTTATTATTTCAGTATTGATGTTAGAGCTGCTGCTGTTTCCTGCTTGAAAAACATATTAGCCACCAATTCTGGCAGTGAATTTTGGGAAGTTTATAAGAACAGAGGTGATCCCATGTTAATCTATCTACAGCCTTTCAGAATGTCTAAGAAGAAGGTACTTCTTTTGATACACCTTATTTATATGAAATAATGGTGGAGAAAGCATAGAAATAAGTATAAAAAAAGCAAATTTGAGAATATTTTTTGAAATGGACTTTATTGAATCCAAGGCCTGGCCTTTTTCTCTGTCTGATTGCAAATTCTGTTGCTTTTGTACATTTCCTATTTTTCATTTCTATTTTAGCATTTGGGGTTTCTTTATGTAGGAAATTACCGATTTGATATTAGAAAACTGCATGCTTTCGTTACTAGACAGATGTTTTCTGATAACATATTACATTATGAAGTAGGTACTTTCTCAGGATTCCATTGTTTGATGCAAAAACTTGGTGGAAAGTAGGTCAGAAAAAAAGTTATGTAATTAACCATATATCAGATATTTCCTAATTTTCTAACTTTTGATTTGCAATTTAAATGTAGCATCTAATATGGCCTTGTTGGTTTTACCATTGAAGTATTATTTTTAATACTTTCAGATTTCCTTGTGAAATTTTACATTTGCATGAGCAAAATTGGTCAATCAATTCATGCACAGCCCATATTTAATGTTTTAATCTGTGCAGATTGCTGATTTTTTTAAAAATGATGCATTTTGTTATATTTGCAGTATATATTTTTTTCCTTCTAGGTTTTGGCAATGCCAGCTAATGATTCAGAGGCTTCTTCAGAAACTTTGGATGACACAAACCTGTGGATTCCTCTGGGAGAAAGTCATGAGACCTGGATCAAGAACCTAACCCGTTCAATACTGGACAGTGGAGGTGTAAAAAATGAAGTTCTCCAGTTAATGAAGCCACTGTGTGAGGTGAGCTGATTGATACGCAGACTTCTGTGGGTGATGGTGCACAAAATTATGTGATTATTCAACTAGATATCAAATTTCTACTATTAAGTTGCTACTTTTTCTTAACAGTAAATTGGGTATTTTATGGTCAGACACTGCAGATACTCATTAAATTCATTCTTGAAATACAAGATTTGGGAGAGAATTGTAATCAGATCGCCTCTACATAATTATATTAACTGAAGGCTAATAAAGCCCTATTGAGGGTTACACGTTTTTGTATACTTTGTGCTCTTTCTTAAGCATTTCATGTTTGTTTTGAATAGTTTTCAGTCTTGTGTCTGAATTGTTACATTTCAGTTTTCAGTAAGAAAGTAGAGTGGCCATTAGGCTCTTGAGTTTGGTTATAACCTGAGAAAAAAGGGCTTGTGATCCCTTTTCTTAGCAACTACTGTGCATAATTATATTCTAGGTGAAAACGGACTTGAGTCAAACTTTGCTTCCATACCTGATTCATGATATCCTTCTTCATGATTCAAATGAATCTTGGCGAAATATTTTGTCAGTTCATGTACGGAAGTTTTTTACTGCCTGTTGCAGATTTGCCTCATCTAGTAGATCTGCTACACCACCGAATTCTGACTCAGGTAATGGCGCAAGACTTTTCTTTCAGCTGAAAGAGTGATTCTAGTCTTGAAAATGTTATTGTCTTCTGACTTCAAATATATGATGCACAGTTATAGGCAGACAGAATTCTAAAAACTTTTGTCCAATTATTTGATCAGTAGAGATATCTGATTTTGAGGCTTTTTCTTTGACAGGACCCAAGTTGTTTCTTCTCTATAGCTCCTTTCCTTATTCGCAACTGAGTAGTGTTTATTACTTGCTGAATTTGCTGAATTCAGATGTGATAAGCTGCAAGACTAAAACTTGGACTGTGTCTTAAAATCACTAGGTGGCAGTTAATTTTCTGTCTTACTCAAAAAAGCGTGAATAAAGGCAGTTTTCACTTAGATTTTCCCCTTGGATAAAAGGTAACTCTTGCTTGAACATCTACCTGATGTTGGTGTTGGTCATTAAAGAGGCCTTTTCCATTCCAGCAGAATGAAAGGAAGCTGTAATCCAAAAGAACTGTAGCTGAGTTTGAGTAAGGCAGTAAGTTCCATTTGAAAGAAAGTACTGTTTTGGTAGATTGAAATAGACTGAGATTTATTGGTCTTTCTTTTAGCCTGGGGATGTAATTTTGAATTGCTCTGTCTCACTATTATGTACCTTCTCATCAAACTGGCAACTGTCCTTTCAAATTAGATTGTGGTTGCAGTGAGCAGAAATCTGTCTAAAAAGATCTCCATTATTAGACTGTGGGAATATGACTGAACCGATTTTCAGGATCTGAAGTCGTGTATTTCTCTTAGCTGAGCCTGGCCCTTACTTGACACAAACACAGTAATTTCATGTTAATATTCTTTTTTTGTTCAGTAGCTACTCTGCCATATCTTCCAAGTCCCTCCTTTGCTTAAGGAATGAGTCTGTACAATGCCTTTACAGGCAAGTCATACAAACTTCAGGTTGCTGGAGAGTTGAAGGAAAGGCTTCAGTTTACACTAAGGTTGCTGTAAGTGAGCTTAGCAATAGTATATATATTTAAGGTTCTTTTTAAAGATTCTGCCTAGCATGGCCACAGAGACTAGATCAGTATCCTTGCACGTTTTTGAAGACAGGCATCAAGTTTTTATAAACTTCCAGTTAGTTCAGAGACGGGAGTGAAAAAATGATAGAGGGCTCTTCAAACGTGATTCTGTGCAAATCATCTTGCTGAGGCAATAAAAAACAATGTAAAGGACACTTATGAAACAAGTTCATTATTTTCTCTCTTTATATATGTCCTAGAGCAAGAAACCCATGTTCTTAGAAGTTTGGATAAAGTATCTCGACGAACCATGCTTGCTGTCGTTGATTACTTAAGGAGGCAAAAGAGGTGACTTTTGGCCTTCCGAAATGTTGCTCAACTTTAATTATGTCTTAAGATCTGTTGATGGTCTAGATTAAGAAAGAAAAGTCTGGTAAAGAACGTGTTTCTTAAAAGAATACAGACTGAGTAATGAGCTTGTGTTTGTTACGGATTAAACTGGCTAGCCTTAAACAGCATTAACTATGCTGAAAGAATTTTCTGAAAACTTTTGGTGTGATAAACTTTTTGTGATACATGATTAGGATTTGGGGACTGAGGTAATGTTAGCCTTTGGAAGATTTTATAGTTGAGCTGGATTTATTTTGTTTAATGTTGGAGAGAAGGCCTCTTGCAACAGTATTAAAGTCTTTTTTTTAAATCAGATCTGTTTCAGGTACAGTTTTTGATGACAGCTTCTGGCTAGATCTGAATTACCTTGAGGTTGCTGTAGCAGCACAGTCTTGTGCTGCTCACTTCACAGCCCTGCTCTATGCAGAAATCTATGCAGACAAGATAAATATAGACAAACAGCAAGAAAGGTAAGCCTTAAGAATTGCAGCTTCTTGAAAGGTCTAGTAGAATTGAACACATTTCTCATGTCCCAGTATTGTTTTATTATGTGAAAAGTCACTGCTGCTTTAAAATAAATGCTCAGGCTTTTGAACTGACATTTATAATTATCTCTGCCAGTCCTTCAGAGTGATCTCAACCCTGGAAGTTTGCTAGATTTGGCACGCTCAAAATCATTGTAATTTTAATTACTAAGCCGAAAGAGTTTATGTGTGTTTTGGAGGAAGTTGGCTAAAGCTAATACTTAATTTAGTCTTGCTTTTTAAATAGAGCACTTTTCAGGTTCTCTTTCTAGTAATTGTGTACCAGTGGTTAAATTATGTCCGAAAGTGAAGCAAGGTGAGAAGGAAACCATAGAATTATGACCAGAATTACACAGTTTTAACTTCATTCATAATTTCTAGCGTAGAGCTGATCCTTTACTGATCCATTCAGAGGGAGCTTTCTTATATAATTCACAGTTATCTTTGACTTCTGCTTTAGCAAGATCCAAATATGGAACTAATTTACTAGCTTGGTTCTGCCCACAAATAACCCTAGGCCGGAGAACATATAATGAGAGTATGGTTTTAAGATGTTCTGTGGTTGTTTTTACTCTTTCAGAGAAGAGAGCATTCTTGCTTCAGGCACTCACAAAAGCAAATCAGCAATTTGATTTAATAAAAATTAGTCATTATGTACTTCCCGAAAACAAACAAACAAACAAAAAAAAACAACCAACCAAGCAAAAAAAACGTTAATGTTGATATTCTTAATTCAGTTGATCTATTTTGCCATTCTGGTAAGAGCCATTTTGAATAACCTGGGAACATAACTGGAGTGGTCTTGCATTTGGTGTATGTGCCGTAATTCTCAAGTGTTCTTTTATCATTTCTTTAATTCTTTGTATGAAAATTCATTTATCTTTACCAGTTCAAACATTTCTTGTAGGTCTTCTTTTAAAGCAGCTAAAAGTTTGACATTTGAAGAAGAAAGTGAAAAATCGACTATTGCTATTTTGAATGAAAAAAGTAAAGAAACTGGCATAAGTTTACAGGTATATGTGTGTGCTTAATAATCTGTGAACCTTTTTGTATAAGTACAGTTAGTAGTAAGTCTCATCTGAGCTAAAGACTGGTCTAGTTGAACTTGAAAAACTGTATCTGTAAGTTCTACCTACACTCAGAGTGAACTCAGTGGTCGTGACAGATATGTTAAATGCAGTGTTTGTTCACATGAAACAATCATTAGGTGGCAAATTTTCAGTGACAGAAAAGCAGACTTTGTTCCCCAAAAGAGCTGACCTTATGGAGGTAACCAGCCAAGTAGAGTATCTTTGTTTTGTCATAGAGAAATACTAGTTAAAAGTCAGTGAGCTAGTGTAGCAAGCTGTAGTAACTGCAGAAGTATAATCTCATACAAGTCTTACTTAATAAAATCTGATTCAGTAGCCCTGTTGAGATTACTTTTTTCCTTAGTTCATTAGTCTAGTGCTAGTCTAGAGAAATTACGTAGTTCCAAGTTTTGCAGTGCTACAAACTTTTTTTTTGGTGATGATATTACTGAGATATTGCATAAAAGAAAATAAAGAAATGGTAATAACATATTATGTGGAAGGGACCTGTATTTATAAATGTACATGGTGTGTGTAAAATTCACTGGAACTAGTTCCAAGAAAGGTAACTATTTATTTTATGGTGTATGCTTTAGGACCTTCTCATGGACATATATAAAAGTATTGGAGAGCCTGACAGTCTCTATGGCTGTGGTGGAGGAAGAATGTTACAGCCATTAGCACGGTATAATTTGTTGATGATCTTATGTTCTTTTAAGTCGTTGGTTTCATTTCTCACTAAGGAACTTAAATTTAAAACTTCTCTTTAACTTCCAATAGGATAAGAACATATGAGCATGAAGCAGTATGGGATAAAGCTCTTCTAACATATGACCTTGAGGCAGCCATCTCTCCATCTACTCGCCAGGCAGGGATAATAGAGGTAAATTTATTTTTTAATAGGAAATGAATGTAGGAATTGATATCTACTGTATTCAGTCATTCATACTAAAAACAAGATTGTTTTAGGACTCAGAGACCTCTTTGGTTATCAGATCCAGTCCTCTGTCACTATAGGTAGCCAAGCTATATAATGTAAGACAAATCAGTGTTTGTCCTGAAAACACCAAGGCTTATTGTCCTTTTGTCACTCACTCATAATCTCTGTCTTGGATCATGAAATATTGTGTGTGAAATATTGATGTTAAATAATTCAAAATATATTTAATTTTATACACATTTTGGGCAGCTTCTAAAATGGAGTATAAAAAGTAATTGGTTATTTTTTCCATCTGGTTCTTTAAACATCCACATTATGACTACCGTCTTACTGAAACTTGTATTTCATATGAATTCAATAAATGGAATTGATGTTGTCTTGTTTTGATGACTTAAACTATGTTGCTTTTTTGTCCTAAAAATGTTTCCACCAATGTAATAACACGAGCATGTCTGCATTACATTTCATTTAATTTTCCTGTGTTACTTTTCTGACTGCATCATATCAATGTTTAACTTCCACGATGTTAGCCAATTCATATTGGCTAAACATATAATGTGAATAAGTGATCACAATTATAACATCATCGTGGCCTTCAAGTGAATGGGAATTAAACAGTTGTAGGAGACTTCTTCAAATCCCCACCAGAAAAAAACAGTAAAGCCAGTTTTGGCTTACTGCCTAGGAATAATGGAATGGAGAATTGTCAACAGTGTGATTAATAGTTATCTTATTAAAAGTTTTTATGTTGAGTTGTGAAATATTTATGGTTCTGCCTTACCAGAAACGGTTTCTTTGTTACCAAAGGTGAAACAAATCCTTTTAAAAAAACAATTCAGATTATCAAAGGAGGAAAAGCAACTTTCATTGACTGTGTTAATTACAGGCTTTGCAGAATTTTGGACTTTGCCACACTCTTTCCATGTACTTAAAAGGACTGGAGCATGAAAACACTGAGTGGTGTGCAGAACTACAGGAAATACGCTACCAGGCAGCATGGAGGAATATGCAGTGGGACAACATCTCATCTGTCAAGTAAATCAACTTACTTTTTTCAGTTTATTGAGTGAAAGTGGTTTCAGTTCCAAGCAAACAGAAGACATTAGAATATAATTTCTGTGATTCAGATCACCTGCTTTATTTTAATCATTGAACTATAATGCCATTGTTTTCACTTAGACCTATTTTATATGCACTTTATTTTATATTATTGTCAGTTACTTCCTGTTTGATTGTATTTTTAACACTCTTCCTAAGTGAAATTTTATATTTTTACTCAGATAGTAGAAGTGTCTTAATTATGTATGAGAGGTTTTTTCTTTTAAATTTATAAGCAAATGGGAATGGTACTAATCAGTAATCCTTGAAAGATTATCAAAAAGTGAATAAGAAAACAAGTGTTGATTCGTGGCTAATCCCTTCCCTTGTGCCATGAAGGCAACGTCCTGGCTTGTATCAGAAATAGTGTGGCCAGTAAAACTAGGGAAGTGATTGTCCTTTTGTACTCAGCTTTGGTGTGACCACACCTCAAGAACTGTGTTCAGTTTTAGACTCGTTGCTACAAGAAGGATACTGAGTTGTTGGAGAGTGTCAAAAGAGGCAATGGAGCTGTGAGGAGTCTGGAGAACAAGTCTGATGAGGAACAGCTGAGGAAATTGGAGTTATTTAGCCTAGAGCAAAGGAGGCTCAGGGAGTTGGATCTTCAAGTGCATCTGTCCCTTCATCATCTTAGAGGCCCTTCATTGGACTCCTTCCATTATGTCCATGTCTCTCTTGTACTGAGTGGCCCAGGGCCAGTGGCCCTGTTGCAGCCACCAACACTGGATGGAGAAGGTTCACTGTCCTTGACCTGCTGGTGATACTTTGCCTAATGCATCCGAGAATACCACTATTCTTCTCAGTGGCAAGGGCACATTGTTGCCTCATGTTCAGCTTGGTGTCCACCAGGATCCCCAGGCCCTTTTCTGCAGAGCTGCTTTCCCGCTGAGTATTCTCCAGTGTGTCCTGGTGCCTGGGGCTGTTCCTCTACAGGTGCAGGACCCTGCACTTCTCCTTGTTGAATTTCATAAAATTTTTGTCAGCTCACCTCTGCAATCTGTCAAGGTCACTCTGGTTGGCTGTGCAGCGCTCTGGTTAATCAGGCATTCCCAGTTTTGTATAGTACTGTGAATATAATATGAACTCTGTTCCTTTCTAATACAGCTACATCATAGCACGTTTTAGGAGGAGTATATTCACTACATTTTGACACAAGTTGCAACATAGGTTCTTTGTTGACTCCTTCTCCATTAACTTTGAGTAGTCAGTAGAATGGAGGATAGAGGTGGGTCTGGAGAACATACTCCAGGTGCATTCATATCCTCTTTTTCCTGTCTTAAGGAAGTTGTTTAGAAGCACCTGAAGGACTTCACAGACACCATGCCCTGTTGGAGAGTGTATGTCATGCCACAATCAGAAGAAAACTTCATATAGATTGGCTCTCTTTGTCCCTGGGATAGCTGTAAGAATAGAATCATCACAGAATCATAGAATGACCTGGGTCGAAAAGGACCTCAAGGATCATCTAGTTTCAACGCCCCTGCCGTGGGCAGGGCTGCCCGCCACTAGACCAGGCTGTCCAGAGCCACATCCAGCCTTGCCTTGAATGCCTCCAGGGATGGGGCATCCACAGCCTCTCTGGGCAACCTGTTCCAGTGCGTCACCACCCTCTGAATAAAAATAGGGAGCTGCTAATCTAAGATTTTGTAGTTGAGCGTACAAACCTTTTAGTCAACTGGAATGTTCATCTTTAAAAGAGGAGCAGGAAAAGCAGCAAATAGGACAGGAAAAAAGAAGAGAATGAGACAGTGAGAAAGTGGAGAGTCATGGAGAAGAAAAAAAAGTGATATGGGTAAAACAGAGAAACATGGGTAGAATTAATAGATACAGAAGATTAATTTGAACGCTATTTTCTTCCAGCCTTCTTTTCTCTTTTTTTTTTTTTTTCATTTTGAAAGTATTTCTGAAGTTAAACTTAAAAAATGCTGATTCTAAATTGGAGGTGCATACATACTGTAATGTATCTTTCAGCACAATACCATGAGAAATGCATTATGATCAAGTTTTTATTGTGCAGTTGTTTTTGTCTTATTGTTACATAACTGTGAACCTAAGCTCCGGTGTTCCAAATGTTTTGACTATTACTGTTCTTTCTTTCCTTACAAAAACAGTCTGAATTTATAAAATACTGAATTAATTTGAAATTTCAAAGGTTACATTATAATTTTTTGTCACATGAAACAGCAGTTCATCCAGCCACAGATAGTGCTCTCATAAAATATTAATCCTAAAGACAAAATTGACTCCTTTGCAGAGACTTTAATTTTATGTTACTTTTGTTTTGTCTTTTTTTAAGGAATGAGACAGGAGGATCAGGGTACCATGAATCTTTGTATGATGCTCTTCAGTCTTTGCGAGATAAAGAATTTTCTACCTTTTATGACACTCTTAAGGTTGCCAGGTAAAAACAAAACAAAAAAACCCAGCTGTGTCAACATTCTGCTGTTAAAGGAGATGGAGAGAGTATATGTGCACACGTGTGTACACGTGTTTGTTTGTAGTCCCAGGTTTTTTGTAAAAGCTATTACAGAGTTTTGTGTGTTTAAGACTCTCATAGAATAAAATTAGTTCTTCTGGATGTAACTTAATTTCTGTTTTTTAACTTGAATGTGTACAATTTCTGTGTTAATTAGAGATATGTTTCCAGTAGTATGCATCCCTTATCTAGCAGTCCTCTTAAATAGATTTAGATTCTGACTAGTTTTTTTCATGTCAGCTATTACACATGCTTTGTTTATATTTACCATGTTTTCATTTATTGTCAAACTTTTTTTTTTTAACTTTAATGATACTACAGAATCACATTTGCTGTTTAATTTCTGTTCACTGTGTGGAAATTACATCATGGATATTTGGAATTCTTTGTAGATATTTAAAACTATTACCAATTTAAAAAAATAGTAATATTTCTCTGTTAAATCCATAGGGTGAATGAAGTAGAAGAGCTGTGCAAAGGCAGTCTCGAGTCTGTGTATACATTATATCCAAGTCTTTGCAGATTGCAGCTAATTGGAGAACTGGAAAATATAGGTCTGCTATTTTCCAGGTATCTTTAAAGCATTGTTTTGTGCTGCTTTTTCAGTTCTTTGAATATTGATTATAAGGTCCACACTTTTCACACTCCACCTTAAAAAGTTATGGATTTTAGCTTTAGAATAGGAACGCAAGTACAGATACTTTCTGTTTCCAGAATGGATTTATTCCTGGTCTATTTTTTATTATTTAATTCAGTGCCAATATTGTATTTTAAAGTATCTGTTTTCTTTCCTTTGTTTTGAGTTCCCTGGTGTATCTCAGGGCAGTAGCCGTATCTCCTAGCTTTTGGTCTGCTGAAATAACTGAGTATTCTCTCCCTGTGATTCTACTGAAAGTTGCTTTAATTTGAACCACTTCTTACATGGGCCAGTATTACCATCAGCGTTCCAGCTAAATTCTTAACACTGCTTTTTAATAGTGCTATTAACGTCACATTTTTTTCTGCCATAGTTCTATCAGTTTAATAGTTTACAGGCGTTCTGCAGTCATTTAGCATGTCAGGATTATTACAAACCTTTGTATTTACACTTAATTAACTAAGAAAATCATATGTACAATGAAAACCTGCACTGCTACAATGCCACAGAATTTGAATTTATTCTTATTTTAATCTGCATGTGACCTGTAGAACAAAATGGGAATTCTTCGAGTAGTCCAGTGACTGTGTGCATGTGATTCCCTTTGCTGATGGTTTTCAAAACAACTGTGTTTGCTGCTTAATCAAGAATGTTTACAGTGGAGTTCTATGGATTGTTTCTTGGTTTTGAACTGTAGATTGTGAACTGCTTCTCTAGTTTACTGTTGTTTCTCATCTTGCATTTCACAAATATTTAGCAAGAATTAATAACAGGTCTTTTCCATTTTGGTAATGACTGCAGACCTGCTACTACTCAACAACTGAACGATACTTATTTGAAATGGCAGAGACAGTCCCAGCTTCTTGAGGACAGTGACTTCCGTTTCCAGGAACCTATCATGGCTCTGCGCACTGTAATTTTGGAGATCTTGCTTGAAAAGGAGAATGAAAATGCCAAAAGAGAATGTATTAAAGACATTCTCACCAAACATCTCGTGGAGCTCTCTAAATTGGCAAGAACTGCTAATAATACCCAGGTAACAAATTCCAGGAAAAGTCAGTGATGGATGTTTAATTTTTTAGTTTGTAAAATAACTTGATTTTTCAACAGCACTGAAGATTAACTGTATTCTAATTTTATTCAATGAATTGATTTTTGGAGACTTAAAATATGTAGAACTTATTCATTGTATTTGTTAGAAAATATGCTAATGTTTGCTCACAGCGTAAGCCACTGTCTGAAGAAGATAATATTGAAATGAAATTTTTATCAAAGAATGTTCTTATGTCTCTATTACTTTTCTTTTGTAGAGTTTTATATATCCATTTTTCACTTGCACGATATTGTTCTAGTTTTCCAGATTAAAGCTGTGGAAAGAACTCTTGCATCTGTTTATTTAGTGTTATCTTTGAGGATTTATATCCTGACAGCACCATTGCACTGTGTGAAATATCTCTGTGAATGGCTTAATGGGATTTGCAGTTACAGTGGTTTCTGCAGCTGCTCATACTGAAAACATTTAAGATCCATAGTTAACTCTGGCTCATTCTAGCTAATGCATCTGGAACAGTAACTCAACAATAATTTATAGAGCAACCTTATCCTTAAATAACCTCCGTAAGAAATAATTCCAGTTAAATGTATAACCTGGGAAGGTGATTAACTCATATGGGAAAGTACATTAAAATTTGCTTTCAGAATGTTCCTAACTCTTTCAGTGAATAATGATTTAATTAGTAGAAGTCTTTGACTTCATAAAATAGAGTGGTTTACTCAGTGCCTCTGGAATTGTTTGGGAAATTGTCTTCTAAATATTTTTTTAAATATTTTTCCTACCCGGCTACTAACACTGTGCTGAGGAGTGTCCTGTATGAGCCTAAATAGAAATTAATGTTTTTTACTTTGATTTTTAGTTATAGAAAAAAAAAAAAAGATTAAAATTGAGGTGTTTTATTTGGGGAGGTTTAAAATGTTCTAGCATACCGAGCCAGTGTGTTTCTGGAAACACTATCATTCCGGTCTTTTCAGTGCTATAAGTCATGAACAGCTTTGGGGACATACTTTTGGGCCTTTCAAACTATATGGTGTTTAAAACATTCATGTTAATATTCCGTTTTGGGGTTTGTGAAGTTCCATTCTGTATTCTGTTTTCATTACAAGTTGGGATTTTGTTCAAGTTTGTGGAAGGAATGCTGCATCTCTTTCCTCAAAATATATGTTTAGTATTAGATAGAATATGCTGCAAAGGCAGACCATATTAAGATGGAGTATAAAAACAAAACTTGCTATAAGATCCATGTATTTGACTTAAAAAAGTTAATCAACAATTCTTTTTCCCCAGCTTCCAGAAAGAGCTATGTTTCAGATCAAACAACACAGCCCAACACAATGTGGAGTTTCTGAATGGCAACTAGAAGAAGCTCAGGTTTTCTGGGCTAAAAAAGAAGAGAGCCTTGCACTGAATATTCTTAAAGAGTTGATAAAAAAATTAGATGCAAACTGGTTTCAGGTATGTTCTATATAATGTCATATCTTATGGAAATTAACTTATTTAAAGTCGTATCTGAGGTTTTCCCTTGGAATAAAATGAAAAGGCTGTCTGCAATATTATAAAATCTATTTTTCAGTCTCAGGATGTGTGAAAGCAAAGAAAAATATGTACTAGCAAATCGTAACAAGGAATTTCAGAGAAAATCCATACGAGTGGCAAGTGTCAGAATTCATCATTCAGCATCTAGTGCCACCGCTGTAAAATTTATAGCTATTTAAATTCAGATATCAATTAATTAATATCAGTTTCCCTTGATAAAAGGAAATTAACATGTTTTATACAATGTTGTCTAATAGAAGTATATCTTCTTGTTCTGTGCCAGTTATTAAATGGAATAATGTCCAAGCAGAACTGTTTAAGGATATTATGTTAGAAATACTATACTTGTTTTTCTTGCAGGATAAAGATTTTATCCTTTTTTTAATTCTTTGTCCTTATTGTGTAGGTATATATATATTTAGGGCGATTTAGGTTAGATGTTAGGAAGGAATTCTTTGCTCAGAGAGTGTTGAGGCACTGGCACAGGCTGTCCAGAGAGCTATGGATGCCCCATCCCTGGAGGTGTTCAAGGCCAGGTTGGATGGGGCCCTGGGCAGCCTCAGCTGGTGGGGGGCAGCCCTGCTCATGGCAGGGGATTGGGATGGAGTGGGCTTTCAGGTCCCCTCCAACCTAAGCGATTCTGTGATCTTTGAATCCTCTCTCATTTACAAGTACCCTGGCATGTGAAATTTATGTTGTACTTCTGAAAATGGAATCTTACCTCAAACAGGGAAATAATGCTGTCAGACTTAACTTGAGCAAGTGGCTCTGAGTCTTAGTTATTTTAGATCCTTTTGCAAGCTTCCTGAAAAATTATACCACTTAATGTGAAGGAAACACTCCATTTACATCTCCGGGTCAGACTACATAAACTGAAAGAAAAAACAGCCTGTCTCTTGTCTCAGTAGTGGACAATATGAAATTCCTATTTAAAAAAATTTAAAGAATAGTTGAACTCTCTATCCATAGTACTCCTCCAGAGTGATTTGTAGCGAAAGAAGATCCAGAACTAGAGGTAGTTTATTTGAAATTCCTTTTCATGGTTTGTTGTACTGTAAATTTGTTGAGTTACTTCTTGAGTGTAAGTTTTTAATATCCGAGAAAACTCTGTGACAAGGGAACTTTACTGCTTAATTCTCAATGTTTTAAGAGAATATAACTTGCTTTTGTTCGTTTTGAGCCCTCATCTTAATTCAATGCTCTGATCTTGAAAAAACTGTGATCATATGTTCTCTGTCTTGGTTCTTCATAGTGAGGTAATGTCTTAGAGTTACATTTCTAGACAGGAATAACTATCTCACAATCTGTTGCTGTATACAGAAAGTCTCTCACCCCCCCTTCATGGATCACTTAATACTTTTTTTCTGGTAGTTTCATCTGTTGTTTTTTTTTTTTTTCATTCTATTTGTTGTCTTGTATTGTCTGACAATATCAGGAGTTGCTTGTTCTCTTTTGACCTATGTGATTGCTTCATGGATCAGTTGATAATGGTGTCCAAGAATGTTCTAGTTTCACCTTCCAATATTATATTTACCATGTTCACATAAGGAGGTTTTATCTTTTCACAGACTATGATATTTGTCAGCTTGTTACAGTCAGTGTTGCCATCTTGATCAGGTGGTCTTTAATATGTATCCTATACTAGAAGTATTTTGGAAACTTGTCCTGCTGTAGAATTAAAGCTGAGCTTCCAATCTGCAGGCAAGTCCATTGGAAATCTACTCTATTGTCTTTTCAGAGCACTTTTTAACCAAGTTTCCATATAGAAGTCTGCCTGAATGATCACATAAATTAGCACAATACCTAATCTTTCCTATGTTGTGCTCAGTGGTCATTCAAATTAAATGGGTATATTAGAAATAACTGTTTTGGAAACACACTCTGAATTTATTTTATTTTTATTCAATTTTGTCATTATTGTTTTTCATTACTCAAACTGTCAAGTGTTTTAAAGTATGTATTGTCCTCATCATGTGCTTTTAAGTTATTGACTTCTGTGTATGTAGAGAGTAAATGATGCTGTAGATGCATTACATGTAATAGACCTAAGACTAAATTATGTTTAGAGGATTTAAAAGTTTTATAAATTGCTTATCTGTTTGTGTTTTTTTCATTTGACCTTCTTTTTTTCTTTTTTTTCTCCGCAATATTTTCTTCCATAAAGGTGGAAAATGATCCTCACCTGAAATTGATGTATACAGAATGTCTGAGGCTGTGCGGAACCTGGTTAGCAGAAACATGTTTGGAAAACCCTACAGTCATCATGCAGAAGTACTTAGAGAAGGTGCATTCAATCTTTGAAATGCTCAGTCTTTGAGATAATGCTGTTGTAAAATATTTTGTTAAAATGTCAAGTACATTTTACAATTCAGACTTTATTTTTCTGGGTCAAAAATACAGATTCTTAGTTTAAAAAAAGCCAAACCTTGTAGTTTCAGATAGCATTATATAACACTGTAATCTTATAAAGTATTCACAATATGATTTTTAGAATTTACAGTGAAATGTCTATTAGTACTGGCTTAGAAGTGATAATGACTTACGATGTTTGCCTTTTTCTTTCCACTCCATTCCCATCTTTTCGCCTTCCGGACAGATCCTTGACTTGATCATATTTACTGTATGGGGATTGTATTTGCAGCAGTTTCATCCCAGGTGCTGGAAAATCCTGTACTAATGCTTCAAAGTACTGACATTTAATAAAAAAATCTTAGCCACAGCAGAAATGTTAATATGTTAATATGTCTAATGTGCCCTCATTTCTTTATTTCTAATCTGCGAAATTGTATGTAGCTGCTTTTCTCTTTCACTTTCTACATTGCTTCATCTCTCTGGTAATTTGAATCAGTGACTTTCACATGCAGTTTCCTTCTCTTTTTGGCACTTTTTGACTATTTTCTATTTTTTCTTACCATGTTTCAATACAAGGTTGTAAAACTTCATGCTTAGTTACTCTAAAAGTAGGTTGTTCTACAGAAGTAGCTTGATTAGGTTTTATTTTGTATTTAGGTATATTCAGTCAGAGGCATCCTTGAGTAATGCAGTTAGTTAGACAAACAAGTGGCTCTGCTTGAACTCTGCTTGGAGGATTTGGATAAGACGACCTCCAGGAGTCCCTTCCATTCTGTGATAATAGTTTGATCAGGTATTGTGCAGTAGCCAACTATGTATCTGATTATCAGCCTTACTGCTACTGTAACTTCCCTTTTAGGCTGTGGAAATTGCTGCAAGCCACCGTGGTGACAACAGTGATGAATTGAAGAAAGGAAAGACAAAGGCTTTCCTGTCTTTGGCTCGTTTCTCTGATAATCAGTACCAGCGAATTGAGAATTACATGAAATCCTCGGAGTTTGAAAATAAGCAGGCATTACTGAAGAAGGCCAAGGAGGAGGTTGGCCTCCTGAGGGAGCGTAGAGTTCAGACAAATAGGTGAGCGTTCAAACTGAGAGGTGGTTACTACAGAGACATTAAAGGTTTCATCTTTGCTGATTCTCTATCTGTTTGGGCCAGTGGTACAGCATGGCTCTCATCTCTGCAAGCAGTGGCTGAATCTGTAATCCTTGTTGCCTGTAGTTACTGAACTGTGCTTGGACATGTCTAGGAAAAGTGCTAGTTGGTGGGGGCCAAAACTAAGCCAAGGAGCTTTGCAGCAGTTTAAAAGTATGGATGATCATGAGCCAGAATTGGCATTTATTCCCCGTTTGATAGAGGAAATGTTACGGAGTAAAAATAAGTGACATTTTTTTCCATCAAACATTTGGTGAAAGTTTATAATTTCATTTTAATATAGAACTATTAAAAGAATTAGTGAGAGCAGTTGCAAGCAGGTGGTAAAATCTGAACTTCAGCAGTTGGAAAGTGAAGTTCCTACACAAATGATCTGTACTGAATATTCACATTTATACCAAGATTGAGATTAAATCATGAGAAAGAAAAAAGATGCTAAGTATTTACTTAGAGTGATGGGTTTGTTTGGACATGCACCAAGGAATAGCTTCCACCGTTTCATTTCACTGATGTTTATTTTATTGTGCTTGTACATACAAAACAAGTTTTAAAAAAAAAAAAGAAATTGGTTAGCAGCAGAACTAGGGACAGCCCAGTCAGTTCAATGAGGAATAATTTCTGGTTTTAAAATAATGTTTGTTTGTTCACATAGATATACAGTGAAGGTTCAGCGAGAGCTTGAGCTGGATGAATGTGCCATACATGCCCTAACTGAGGATCGTCGACGTTTCTTGTGTAAAGCGGTGGAGAACTATATCAGCTGTTTGCTAAGTGGAGAGGAACATGATATGTGGATCTTCCGACTCTGTTCCCTATGGCTTGAAAATTCTGGAGTTGACAGAGTCAATGAAATGATGAAGGTACATGTCTCCTGCTGTTTTTCCTTATTATGCTTTTACATTCAATTATCCATCTTTCTTCTCCTCCTGTTTCTATAAGATGAACTGTAGTGCTGTGCTGTATGCTTTTCTTTGTATTTCTTTAACTTTTCCATCAAAACTTGCCTTTTCTGGTCATGATTGCTCATTAGTTAGTTGCTTGTCAGTGACAGCTGTCATTCTCACTGCATTTTAATTTTATTTCAACTTAATAGAGCATTTTACTTTGACAAGTCTGTAAGATAAAACACATTTCATGATCTTTCAGTATTGCCAGTGTTGCTCCTTACATGTCTTGAATCCTCCCCATGTCTTTCTTTAACATCCGTTAGTATGTTGTTCTAGAGATACGTATTGTACATACTTTTGGATGAAAGGATGTTCTTTTAGGCTGTCTGTAAAACACAGTAACCAGGGACTACTGAGGTTGTTATTCTCCGATTGGTTATACCATTTTTGCAGTGATGCAGGATATCTCTTCATTATCTCTTCATTCTTACTTGAATGATCTGAATTTGTAACAGAGATCTGCATAATTTGTTGCTTTATTTTGTGTTATAATTAGCTTTGAAGAATAGTAGATGTTCCTTTACTTATATTTTTAACACGCAATTGTTTATTGTCTTAAGCTAGATTGTAAGTTGTTGTTTTTTTTAAATTAGCGAATCTAGATTTGGGGGTATTCTGAATTAATGTGTCTAAGCTCTGCTCTAATAGAATAGCTAATACTCTGTTTGTCATCAAGGCCTAGGAACATGAACCAAGGTGCTATTGTGCTCTCTGGATTGCCACTTGATCACACAGCAATAATTACTCTGTTTAAATATAACAAACCAAACCCAAATGTCTCCCCCTCCCTGGTATTTTGATTACAATACTTTTTGGCATTGAACACAACTTTTCAACTGAATTTTCTCCACTACAGAAAAATGCAGAGAAAATCCCTTCTTACAAGTTTTTGCCTCTGATGTACCAACTGGCTGCTCGAATGGGAACCAAGATGATGGGTGGTCTAGGATTTCATGAAGTTCTGAATAATGTAATTCATCATTTTTGTATCTGAAGATATTTTGATTGGCGTAATGGTACATTCTCCTAAGCAGTATGCGTTTTCCTCTGTGCAGTCATAGCCCAATGAGTTATGGATGTGATAAGTGCTGACTAAAATGAGTGATGCAAACTCAGTATGGGGTGGATCTAGGAGGGGGAAGATTGGGGATTTTTACATTGCTACATCATTGGTTTTGTTCTTGTATAAAAACAGTCTTATGCAGATATAGACATGCATTATGAATTATTACAGTTGTGGAGGTAATGTCTAAGTGATTCCTATTCTTTATTTCTCATGAAGAGTTTTAGAAGCTCAAAAAACTAATATTGTTAGTTAATTCATTTTCTTTCATCCGTATGCTTTTCAGTAATGGAATCTTTTTGTTTCCCCTGACAGCTAATGTCTAGGATTTCACTGGATCACCCGCATCACACTTTGTTTATAATATTGGCCTTGGCAAATGCTAACAAAGATGAGCTCCTGACAAAAACAGATGCAAAAAGAATAAATAAGTTAATTAAAAATGCACCAAAAGAAATTTCACAGCTTGATGTGGTAACTATGACAAATTCTATTAATCAGTCTTGTAAGAAATAAATTTTCTATCTCTGTTATTTGTTTTAAGGGGTATTTTATTGCAGAGCTCAGCAGCTGACTTTTGTTAAGAAAAATTGCAAGGAAAGAAGTATGTTTTTATGACAAAAAGACTTTCTTCGTACATGAATTGATAATTACTGGTGAAATAGGTTATTACTAAGGCTAAACAAAGCAAAGATAACATTTCCTGCAACAAATACCCCCAGTTATTGCATAGCATTTTGTGATAAATGTCCTTTATTTGTTATTCTTTAAGTAGGGACTTGAGTATGTCTGTTGTTGGAAGTAATGGGGCATCCTTCTGCTTTAAGCAGTAACATCTGTTCAAAGTGTTTAGCCTTACATAGTGTACTTTTGTTTCTTTATATGACATTAATGTTAAAAGCCATGATGATATGTAATGCTGAACTGCAGCTTCATTTTCAATTTTGTGATTGTTTAATTTTTGTTGGTACCTGTCTGTGCAATCAACTCGTGTGGATTAATGCCCCTTCTCTCCCCCTTCACTATAATCTGACATGAATTTGTCATTAATCTCTTACCCCTTGCTTGATACAAATTTTCATCACGTTTGTACGTGGCTTTTTTTGCCTTCCTCTCAGATTTGTATTTCTTTTGTTATCCCACCCTTAGAAGTTGGCTTATTATAAACTAAACTGAGTGTAACAGCATTAGGTACAGGAGGGATACGTCATCATATTTCTTTCCTTGCATTCAGGTTTCTACTTCATTTGGGAGGAAGCAGTGGGAGCAGAAAGATGATGGGAGAACATCCAAAACTACATGTCCAGCAAAAAGTTCTGAAGAATTTTTGCAGTTTTCTTACACTTTGACTGGACAGATTTACTCCCTTTCTACCCTCAATAATTTTCAATTTTTCTCTTTATGTGAGAGATAAAAAGCTCATATCTAAAGAACTGTCAGTTACTGCAATTTTCTGTTTTCGTACAACTGATCTCAGTTGTAGTTAAGTAGCTGCATGCTGTTGTGCATCTTTAATTGAACAAGGTGTCATTTGCAATATCTGATTTTTGTATTTTTATTTTTAAGGACAGAATGGAGGCTGCTAGAAATATCATCAACATCATAAGAAAAAGGAGAGCTCACATGGTTAGAGACGTAGAAGCACTTTGTGATGCTTACATCACATTAGCAAATGTAGATGCTACTCCATGGAAAACCCAAAGAGGTAAGTCTTGAAAAAATGATTTCCTGATTTTCATTTTCAGTAGTGAAGATAATGTTACGCATATTCTTCAATGAAAAAAAAATCTGAATACTGATATTTTGTTAAAGGAGATAGTGTGCTAACATTTTGCCCTGCTTTTTTTTAAATGTAGAATTTAGCTTGGATTAAAAGTTGTAGGCATTGCTTGCACTGTAAGATTTGGACTTTGTGAGTATTAAACTCCAGAAAACTCAGTTGTCCTTTGCTCATCTTTGTCAGCTAAGAACAGAGGTTGGATGTTGGGTCCCAAAAGCAGTCTAAGCTGCTTTTTAAGAACTTAAATGTATGCATATGATTCTAAATGTAAAGGTATGAATTACATTTAATTACAGGAGGAATAAGTATTCCAGCTGACCAGCCAATTATTAAACTGAAGAACCTGGAGGATGTTGTTGTTCCTACCATGGAAATTAAGGTGACTGAAATTAAAAGAATTATATGTTATACTGTTACATCAGAGCATGGTGACACACTGGAACAGGTTGCCCAGAGAGGCTGTGGATGCCCCATCCCTGGAGGCATTCAAGGCAAGGCTGGATGTGGCTCT
>JANHGO010000041.1:13712360-13749963 GCA_024606505.1 Aquila spilogaster | reverse complement strand
CCATCCCACTGGGTGGGGGGGGAAGTGAGTGAGCGGCTGCGTGGTGCTTAGTTGCTGGCTGGGGTTAAACCACAACATAAATTAATGGTTATGTGAGAGAGAGGAGAGTTCAGAGAGCATGTTTTCCACTTTTTTCCATTTCTCTCAACATTGTTGTGGCAAGTAATAGTCTAAAAGCCTTTTTGGGTTGTTTTGGGGTTTTCTTACTTTTTGGAATATATTTTTCTTCAAAGCAATCTGTCAAATTTTGTGTGTTTTAGTCCTCCTCTGTGTCCTGAGCTAAATCCTTAGAGCTGATTGAGTTGATAAATTTTAAAGATTAGAATCAGTTCCTCCTAAAAAGTTTATTTATATTTCCCCTTTTCCCCTATTCTTCCCTGTTGTATAATAGGTTAATACTTGAGACAATGACAATTTGTATTTCTTTAATTTCACTTTTTTATTTCCTGTGACAGACCTGTTATCATCAGAGAAATATCCATGCGCAGCTTTTCACTCTGTTGTGATCTTCTTCATCATGTTTGCCACACAGCGGTTACGTGTTGTAATGATGCTCTAGAGAGCCACCTTCCTGTTATTGTAGGAACCCTAATACCTCTTGCTATGGACCAGCCTGAGATTCAGGAACAGGTAGTTTTGAGTTGCTGCTTATTCCTTATCTGTTAGCTTTTCAGTTAATGTTCACTGTCATGAAAGCTATATCTATACTCATGTTCAATTTTAATTCCTTTTTTCTATGCTTTGTAGATTTATATAAAAAATCTTCCTTGGGATGTAACACTATACCTTTAATTTTTTAAATAAAAGTGTCTTTACTTTTGGTACTTCTATTTTGACAAGTATTGTGTTCCGTATTTAATTTCCACGGCCTTAAACAGTGATGGAGATGTATTTGTATCCTAATTGCTGAGATGACTGTATCACTTTCTAATTCTCTATTTACTTAGTCTATAAAAAGTCAGATTTCTTATAGAGCTTTAATGCTGTTGTAATGTCTTTTATGTCTGCTTTGAATCTGTGCGCCTTTTTGCCCCAAATCTGAAAGAGGTTTAAAACCTTCAGGGTAAGTTTCAGAAAAATTGTTACCTTAGTTGAGTAGAGACACCAAATCAGTGGTACCACTAAGGAAAAGATAGAGAAAACATAGGCATTGCTAAACTACTGGTGATGGCAGTCTAATGACTACAAGCATATCGAGTAGCCAAGCAGTTACCTACAAAGCTATGTGGATGATATCACAGGAAATACGATGAAAACCTTTGGCAGGGGAAGGTGCTAGAGGTCAAAGAGGAAATACATGCAAAGAACAGATTTTAGTAGTTCAGCTAGTTATTTAACAAATTATCATTAAAAATAAATGTAACACATAGGCCTTAAAAGGGAAATGAAGCAATTTCTGTTGTGTGTTAAACCTTGTTTTCCTTCTGGTGATGTTTGTATGTGCATTCTGGAGGGGATGGAAATTACTTAGAGACTTATAATTAGTAGCTGAAGGTGAGAAGAGTACGCCTGTTGCACTTCAGTCCTTATGGTTGCCTGCTAGCTTAATCTGATCCCATGGTACCATATGCACCTTCATGGTTGCAGTGTAGCCCTACATTGTCCTTCTCCTTGTGATTCCAGTTCAGCTGGAGAGCTATACTAATTAAGCTGAAAATAACCTGGCAATCTTTTTCCCAGCTTAATGATCATGATCAGATTTAGAATATGTCTGTGCAAACAGTTGTACATGCACACTACAAAGGCAACATGTCAGGGCATCCCTGGGCAGAAACAAAGTGGGCAGGGCAGAAATTTCTCTGAATTGGAACTGATATCAAATACGAAACCTTCTCATATCATATTCCTGCAGGGAAGTCCTTCCTCTAGTGATCACTTCTCAGTTTCTTCTCTTTTTTCTTCTAGCATTAAATGAAAGCTAGTTAATAATTTTCAGGTAAATAAAAGTCTCCAAATAAAAACCTCATCATTTAGATTGTAGACTCCTCAAAGCTGCCTGGATTGACTATCCAGTTGCATTGATTTGTAAGTAAAGCATAAAAGCAGCGTTTTTGCA
The DNA here is from genome assembly GCA_024606505.1 of Aquila spilogaster. Classification (NCBI taxonomy): domain Eukaryota; kingdom Metazoa; phylum Chordata; class Aves; order Accipitriformes; family Accipitridae; genus Aquila; species Aquila spilogaster. The sequence continues at coordinate 13,747,907 of JANHGO010000041.1, read as the reverse complement.
AAGGAAGTATGGTGCCCCTTTAGCAAGCATTTACTCAAGTTGTAGATCTGTTATAAAACAAATTCTACCAGAGTTCAGTGATTTGGGCAGTAAACTATGATATTTAGGCATTTGTCCAGATTTCAAGTTACCAGCACTTTAGTTAGTAAGAATAATAAAATCCTAATAACATCAGAAGGACTGCTTGGGTGCAGTGTGTTGCTAAATCGTTGCCAATACTGTAATGATTCCATTGGCCAGTATTTGAAATCAGCTTCACCAAAAGACAGGATAAAACTGCAGGCTGTGATAATAAAAGTTTTGATGTCCGTTTGGGAGGGGGAGTAGCAAAAATGCCTCACCATTTTAGAATATATCTGTGATTTCCCCAAGCCTCTAAACATTTTATAATTTTTAACAGTGTAAATAAATTATCTTACCTTTTTTTAATAGAATTCTCAGTTTAAAGGAACTTGGAGAAATACAAACTTCATAACCTGAATAAGAAATATGGCTCAAAAATGTTTCTCTGTCTTACTTGTTTTTCATTTACTTTTCATTTTCAGGTCCTAGGCTTGTTGAAGTATCTGGTGATAGATAATAAGGATAATGAAAATCTGTACCAAGCAATCAAATGCTTAGATCCTTTTCCTGAACATCCTGCTTTTAAAGATTTGCGAGCAACTCAACAGAAAATAAAATACAGTAAAGGACCATATTCTGTTTTGGAGGTAATTACATTTTAAAATATATCTTGTGGCATAGTGTTTTTTTGTAATGCAACCTTTCAAAAGAAAAACAATTTACTAGCTATAGGTATAGTTGAGAAATTAAATTAGACATGTGGATTCTTTTTATTGCCAGTTTCAGACACTGAGATATTTGTAAATGTCCATTCTTATTTTGCATCTATTAATATCCACATTGTGGACTGCCAAGAGCCACTTCTTTATTTGAAGCCTTTATTAGTATGCTGTATGTGATTAACACAAAATGTTGTTTTGCAGGAAATTAATCACTTTCTCTCAGTTGGTGTTTGTGGTTCACTGCCCTTAACACGACTTGAAGGACTGTATTATTTACGCAAACAATTGGAACAATATAAAGATCAGATGAAGGATCTCCTGAAAAATTTCCAGGGTACTGACATCTGATTATGTATTTTATTTCTTTTGTATTTGGTTTTAGGTGTGTAGCGATGTAACCCTATTCTAATTTGACATTTAATGTTTTATTTTGTGTCTTGGTTTTTGTATGTTTAACAATGTAACCTTATTATAATTTCATATGCAGAGTAGAATGGCACTTATTATGCCATATTATTATGCCCCCCCCCCTTCCAGTACCTAAAGTGGGCCTACAAGAAAGCCAGAGAGGGACTTTTTACAAGGGCATGTAGTTTATAGGAGAAGGGGTAATGGCTTGAAACTGAAAGAGGGTAGATTTAGATTAAATGTAAGGAAGAAATTCATTACTGTGAGGGTGGCGAGACACTGGAACACATTGCCCAGAGAAGTTGTGGATGCTCTGTCCCTGGAAACATTGAAGGTCGGGCTGGATGGGGCTTTGAACAACCTGGTCTAGTGGAAGGTGTCCCTGCCCATGGCAGGGGGCTTGGAACTAGATGATCTTTAAGGTCCCTTTCCAACCCAAACCGCTCTATGATTATTTGTGCAAAGTCGGAAGCATCTTTAGCAGAGCGTATTATAAATATTATATGACGTGTTATATGGCAGAGAGGATAAAATGCCCTTCCAGCTTTTGGCATGGGGCACTTATGATTGTGAATGACCAGGATAATGTATAATATGAGTATATTGCTTTATGGCTGCTTAATGAGTCTTCTTATATATGAATCTCCCTACTCTTTAAAAGTAATGAAGCTAGATTTTATTAAAGGTATAGCATGTTAGAAAGCAAAGCTCACAGAACTTTTAAAATTATAGGATTTAGTTTAGTTCAACTTTGCCACATCGCAGTATTCTGTTTCAGCCCTCAGTCCAGACCCAGTTCCTTTCTATTTTGGTTTTCAGAAGCTTGTGCCAGACCATTTCACTTTTGTCCTCTACATCAGGTCTTCATCAGCTTGTGTGCATGGCAGGAAGATAAAAAGAGCTGATGTAATTCATTGTAAATAAGTGCAAAGTAAAATTCAGGAAGAATAGTAGTCTGTCATAAGGCCATGGTGTAAGCGCATTATGTCCCTACATCTTGAATATCATTTACAATTTTAGTCTCGAAATTCTGCTTGAAAAGAGAGTTAGTAAAAGGGCAATAAGCTTGTGTGGAGCAACTTCCATCAGAGGAGAGCCTTGTGAGCTTGGAAAAGAGATTGAATAGGAATACAGAGAGGTGTATGAACTGGTGAATGGTATGATGAAGCTGAGTAGGGAGCACTTATTACTTCTATCACAGTACAAGAACGGATTAAATTATCTGGCAGTAGTTATACAAGAGAAAACATTTTTTTTTCAAACAAAATATATACAGCATGGAACTTACTGCCACTTCTTGTGGAGATTGGAAGCATAACGGACCTTAAAAGGAGTTTGACATATCTCGTAGAGATTATTAGGTATGAAGACCTGCTCAGAAATCCCCAATCTGCTGACTGGCAAAACCTAAGAAGAAATACTTACTCTTGCTCTGTTGGAGGCAGGCTAGCAGGCTTCATGGGCCTGTTGCCATGATTTTGCCTTATACTAAAAGTCTATTAAGCACTTACAAATAACTATTATTATTATTATTATTATTTTAGGTATTAAAAAGAAGTAAAAAACCAGTTATTGATAAAGGCTATAAAACTGTATGCTGAAAGATAACATTAAAGAAATAATAACTACTGCAGTTTAGCCACATATGTATTAATTTTTGTAAAAACGTCGACAAGCATAAAGCCCAGTTCCAGGTTTTCACTTCAATCAACAGGGCAGCAGGATTTTTTTTTAAAGAAAATAGTGCTTTTGTTTTTTTCACATTGGCAAATCATCATATTTTTTTCTAGACCTTGATCCTGGAAACAGCAAAACCATTTTGTTTGGAATGTTTATTTAAAAAAAAAAAAAAGACCTCTGGCAGGCAGCAAACATGTAAGGAAATATCCATCTTGAGAGTTTATAATTTGGCAAAGTTAATTAGGCAATGGAAAGCTAGTCAAATTCTGAGAAATTCCTGGCAGAAAGCCTTATTTTGGGATATTTCTTTGATTCAGATTTAGAATAGAATGATGATACTATCTTAAGTGCTGTCGGTGGAGTCACATATTATGACTTTACTGTTTCAAATAACATTCTTACACTAACTTACACTAATATTTCATGTATTTAATTGTCATTTTTACATCAAAACCCTGAAAATAATAGCATTTGTGTATGCTAGTTTTGGGGATTCTTTGGCATAGTCAAATGCATAGAAATTTTTCAAATGCATAGAAATTTTTTCAAGACCTGATGAATAAGAAAAATGAATAATTTTTTTATGTACTGTTTAACACCAGCTTGCTTCAACATTAATAATGCATGTTGACATTTGCAGATAAAAGATACTAAAGCAGTGTTTTCTTCTAATATGTTCACATTACAAATACACAATGACATTTTGGGGGTTTATTTTTCTTTCTGAATGATAGAAAAGCCAGAAGATTCTGTAGTAGTGAAACTGGTGGTGAGCTTACTGCAGCTGTCCAAGATGGCAGTTAACCATACAGGTGAAAAAGAAGTGCTGGGTAAGTTGATTAGTTCCACAGGCATCTGGGGCTGTCATTGCAAACCGCGGGTTGAAACTGGCTGTTCTAAAGGTTACTTCCCCCTGCTATTTTGCATTTGCTACCAGAGGTAGCCATCAGGAATGTTAAAATGGGTGATATGTCTTCTTTTCAGTCACTGTATTTTACAGCTTTGACTAATAACTTAAATTGTCATCAGTTTAGACTCTGGTCTCTTCTACACTCAGTAAAGTGTGTAAAAGTAAAGTGTGTAAAATCTGCTGTTATATGGGTCACTTTTTTAAGTTGAAAAATAGTAAGAAAAATTGAAGAGAACTTACCTGAAAATTTGAAAGGCATGTCTAAGTGAAAATCAGAATAGTTGTTCTCCCTCTTAAAGCCTCTTCTGTATTATTAAAATTATTCTCACGGTTTACGTGGAGCACCTGATTAATGTTTGATCCAAAGCTAAAATCAAAATCTCCTCTTCCCTGAGTGGGGATTACCTCCATGAAGGTGATGTTTACTGAAATTAGCTAGACAGAAACACAAGTAATGAGAACATTTGCCTTACGTTTTTTGTCTAAAAGACTAATAACTGATAATTAAAAATGCTGAGCAATTGATGCTCACATTGACTTCAGTATGATACATTCTTCAGCACCTCTGCAAGCTTTAAGTGTCAGCCTTTTCTGTACTGTGTTTCCTTAGATGATTTGTTAAATTTAATTCAAAACACAACCTGTATATTTTCAGTCTGTTCTTTACTTGCTCTGGTGGTTAAAACAATGTTGTAGAAAATTGACATGTTTTCAAGACACATGCCGAGTATGAATGAAAGGGCAGGGAAATAGATGTTGGGTTCTTTCTGACAAACATTAACATTGCTTTTTTAAAGCTATTTTCAAGATCAATTTTGTTTTGTTTTTTTCTTGTATGTAGTCATGTGGTTTATAAAATACTTTGTCTGGAAAGCAAATGAGGAACGCATTGATACATCATTTTATGTAAAATGCAGGTTCATTCTCATTGAGTTTACAGGCTACTGTTTGTGCTCACAGGCTACTGCTTGTATTTATCATACCCTTAGGAAATGAAAATTGAGTGTCACTTAGTGGCTGCGATTCTGACCTTTTGCACTTACCTGTTTCTGACACAAGCAAAAATGAAATCCATATCTGATTTAAACTGCAAAATGCAGAGCCATAGGTACTCCTAGAAAATTGAGTTAGAAAGCATAACTGTGTTATTTATGAGTCTTAAGCTGCAAAATTTGTATATGTGTAATTATAATCATAAAGCTTCTCAAGTGATTATTTATAAATATTTGCAGCTTTTTACCCCATAATAATCTCAGTTCTAAAAGCAGTTGTTGTGGTTTAAACCCAGCCAGCAACTAAGCACCATGCAGCCACTTGCTCACTCCTCTCCACCCTTGGTGGGAAGGAGAAGAGAATCGGAAGAAAAAGGTAAACCCTCATGGGTTGAGATAAGGACAGTTTAATAGGACAACACAAGGAGAGAAGTAATAATAACAATAATACTAATAAAAGAATGTATAAAGCGAGTGATGCACAATGCAATTGCTCGCCACCTGGAACCCGATGCTCAGCCCATTCCCAAGCCTCGATCCCTCCTCCCCCGGCCAGCTCCCCCAGTTATATACTGAGCATGACATCATATGGTATCGAATATGCCCTTGGCTAGTTCGAGTCAGCTGTCCCGTCTGTGTCCCCTCCCAGCTTCTTGTGAAAATTAACTCTATCCCAGCCGAACCCAGGACAGTAGTTTATATTAATTGCAACTTTCTAGGGTGAGACCTTGTTTTAGTGTACTTAAGACTAGAAAATTACCTGCATTTGCAGAGGCTGTTGGAAGTTGCTTGGGAGAAATTGGTCCCATGGATTTCTCCACCATAGCTCTTCAGCGTGCTGAAAATGCACTGGATTCTAAAGCAGTGGACTTACTTGAAGATAGAAAACTTCAGTGCGTCTTCATAATGTTAACTCAAATAAATATTGCTTTAACAGATAATTGGTGAGTATACTTATTTATTTATTTAGTTCAAAGCTTAATAGGAGCCATTAAGTTGTTGTTCAGATCACCTCAGAGTAACACTCTGAAAGTGTTATTAACACCTGTTGATGTCCAACCATGTGCTTCTTCAAGGCTCAGATTACTTCTCCAGTCAAACTTAGATGTTTCCTAGAAATTCTCTAGTTGCACTTGAGCCAGAGAGTCTCTTCTGTGCTGTAGATGATAGCAGTGCTGTGGAGTAAATACTGAGGCTTTGCTTTATAACAAAGTATGCAATGGCATATCCTAGTCCAAAATTTTCTGATTTAATGCACACATTGTTAGATTGTGGAATTACTTGTCTTGTATGTTTATAAAGGTGATTTTGAAAATAAAATATCTGAATTAAATGAATAATAATGATATTGTGTATGTTATTCTTTCAGTATTGATGTTAGAGCTGCTGCTGTTTCCTGTTTGAAAAACATATTAGCCACCAAGTCTGGCAATGAATTTTGGGAAGTTTATAAAAATAAAGCTGATCCCATGTTAATCTATCTACAGCCTTTCAGAATGTCTAGGAAAACGGTACTTCTTCTGATATACCTTATTTATATGACATATGGGGTAGAGAAAACATAAAAATATTTTCAAATTTACTTGTTTTTAATATATATTTTTGAGGTAGGCTTTGATGAATGCAAAATTTGGACTTTTCATCAGTCTGATTGCAAATGTGATTGCTTTTGTACATCTGATTCTCCTTTCTGTTCCAGCATTTGTGGCTTTACCAATTTGACGTTGGAAAGCTGTGAACTTTCATTATTAGACAGACAGTTTTTGATTACCTACTCGGTAATCTAATACTTTTTTTTCTCGGGATTGCAGTATCATTTGATGCAAAAACTTAGTGGAAAATAGGTTAGGAAAAAAGGTTCATAATTAACCATAAATCAGATATTTCCTAATTTTCAAACTTTTGATTTGTAACCTAAATGTGAGGTCTAATATGGCCTTGTTGATGTTATCAGTAAAATTTTATTTTTAATACTTTCAGATTTCCGTGGAAACTTAATATTTACATGAACAAAATTGATATTGTCAGTCAATTAAAGCACAGTTAATATTTAATGTTTTAATCTGTGCAGATGTCAGTATGTTTTTTAAAATGCCATAGAATTTGCTTATATTTGCAATATATATTTTTTTTTTCTAGTTTTTTGTAGTACCTGCTAATGATATGGAGGCTCCTTTAGAATCTTTGGATGACACAAACCTGTGGATTCCTCTGGGAGAAAGTCATGAGACCTGGATCAAGCGCCTAACTAGTTCAATACTGGACAGTGGAGGTGTGCAAAATGAAGTTCTCCAGTTAATGAAGCCACTATGTGAGGTGAGCTAAATTATCCGTATGTATGTATGTATATGTATGTATACTGTCATGCACAAAAATACATGATCATGCATCTTGATAGCAAATAGTAATTTCTGCTATTAAGTTACTACTTTTTCTTAACAGTAATTCAGATCCTTCATAGTCAGATATTGCAAATACCCATAAAATACACTTTTGAAATATAAGATTTGACAGATAATTGTAAACATAGATGAACTTTATATGACTACTTTAACTGAATGCCAGCATAGCCCCATTGAGTGGTTTACATTTTTCATATTACATGTTCTTTCTCAAGAATTACATGATTGAGTAGTTGTCAGTTTGGTTATAACCTGAGAAAAGAAAGGCTTTTGGTTGTTTTTCTTAGCAGCTGCTATGTGTGACTGTTTTCTAGGTGAGAACGGACTTGTGTCAAACTTTGCTTCCATACCTGATTCATGATATCCTTCTCCATGACTCAGATGAATCTTGGAGAAATCTTTTGTCAGTTCATATCCAGAAGTTTTTTACAGCCTGTTGCAGATTTGCCTCATCTAGTAGATCTACTACACCTCCAAATTCTGATTCAGGTAATGTCATAATATTTTTTTCAGCTGCAAGAGGGATTCTGGTTGTGAAAAATTACCTTCTGACATCAAATGTATGATGCACACTTGTAGGTAGACAGAATTTTAGAAGCTTCTGTCCAATTGTTTGATCTTTTTCCACGGAGATACCAGTAATTTTGAAGCTGTTCATTGGCAGCACCCAAGTAGTTTCCTCTGTATAGCTTCTTTCCTTATTCACAGCTGAATAACGTTTATTACTTGCTGAATTTAGATGTGATGCAATGTTGTGTGCTGCAAGACTGAGTCTTGGACTGTCTCTTAAAATGACTAATTGGCAGTTAAATTCTTCTCTTATTCAAACAAGAGTGATTAAAGGCAGTTTTCACCTGGATTTTCCCCTTGGAAAAAAGACTAACCCTTGTTCTAGCTTCTGCCTAATGTTGATAATGGTCTCCCTATACGTTCAAAAGACCTGTTCCATTCCAGCAGAATGAAAGGAAGTTGTAACCAAAAGAGCTGCAGCTGAGTATGAGTAGTGCAGTGAGTTCCATTACAAACAAAGCACCTTCTAATCAAGGTGGCTGGTGTCCTTTCCAAATAGATTGTGGTTGAACTTAGCAGAAATCTGTGTACAAAATAAGATCTTTGTTACTAGACTATGGGAATGGTACATGCACTTCTTTTCAGGAGCTGAAATACATTATTTCTTTCATTTGTGCATGTCCCCTACTTAACACAAATACAGTAACTTCAGGTTAGTATTTTTTTTTGTGCAGTAGCTGTTCTGCTATATCTTCCAACTCCCTTCTTCAGTGACAAATCACCAAAGGAATGAGTCTGTACAATGTCTTGCAGTCTCTTTACAGGCAAGTCATGCAAGCTTCAGGTTGCCAGAGAGGTAAAGGAACCCTTAGTATTGCAGTTTGTACTAAGAGTGGTGTAAATAAGCCTAATGATGCTAGGTGTATTTTAAGGTACTTTTTATAGACGCTGACTAGCCTGGCCAGAAAGACTAGACCGGTATTGTTTCATATTTTTGAAGTCAGGTAACAAGCTGTTGCCACAATCCAGGTATTTTTATTATTGTCCCACTTTGTAAGATAGAAAAGGGTTAACAATTTTCTATTTCCTTCCTGTAAGCAGCCTGGGGAACTACTGCACAAATTTGTGCTCGGATGTACAGAGTAATCCAAAATGTTCAATGAATAATATGAAGGGATTTTTCTAAGTTTTATAAACTTGCAGTTATTTCAGTGACACCAATGAGTAAATGATAGAGGCCTCTTCAAACATTGTGATTCTATGCAAGGGATCTTACTGAGGCAATATGAGCAAAATAAAGGACATGTAAAAGCTTTAAATGGAGTTCTTCAGATGAAAAACTGTCCTGGTACAAAAAAAAAAAAAAAAAAAAAACATGAAGTAGCACACAGCTCGTTGTACAGATAAACTGAAGGTACGCTAGCCAACAGAGCAAGATATGTTAATTCCAAAGTTGGAATGATAGAACATTAGCAGTATTCAAAACAAAAATTTTAAACATCTGGTGACTACCAGTTTCTTCAAGGAGAAACTCTTACCCTATCAAAACAAGGAGAAAAATCTCCCTAGAAAACCTAGATAAATTTCATTCCAATCCATAAGGATCCAAACTGTTGCAAAGACCAAGCAGTTAGACGTGAGAGAGTTGAGTGCTTTTGAACATGAGTCTTCCTGTTGATCCATTTTGACATGCAAGTTCTAGGAATTGGCTGTTAATCTTGGCAATTTAAAGCATAAATAGCGTGAACATCATGCAAATCACTGTGCTGCCTGAGAAACCAAACCTAACTGTAAATTGCCAACTGCTTGACAAGAGTCAGACCCACCAAACTAAAAATGAAGAATAGTTTGGACTTAGTGCATGTCAGTCTGGCCAGAATCATATGTCAATTGAGTCTATTATTTTGCAGAAGAGTTATAATTTTTTTTTTAATGACTCTTTCAAAATACATGTTCAGTTATTTCTCCTTAGAATTTAGAACTTCTATCTAATGCCATGAAAAAACAAGACACCGTTTTCTGTCTGTAAGCTCGTTGTTAGCAAGTGAGTATGAACACCATGCTGACATCTTATAGTTACCAAATAAGTGTTGTTCATTTCTGTTTGTTGGAACACACGAAATTCCCAGATACTTCTTTTTTTTATATGGCTTTTGCTTTCTTTAGGGGAAATTTCTAGTTCTGCGTCTTACTGTAGTGTAGCAGTAATCAAACCTTTGCTTATGCTTTCCCTATTCCTTACTTCTTGTAATGTATAAATTGAAATGTCCAGAAAAATGAAAAAATTATTAACCCAATGACCAGAACACAACCTGTAGCCATCTGATTTTTTTTTTTAAATCCAGAAGCAAGGCATGGAAATATAAATTCTTCAGAAGTATGTTTCTGTGTGTGTGAGGTAGTGTTTTTTATATAAGCATACATACTCTATAAAATCTGCACTAAAGCTACTGGTAAGTATTTCTGCAGCTTTGGAATAACTTTATATGGCTCAAGCCTGAGGGAAGAGGTCTGTTACGGAGCTTTGTGCAATGGTGTTGGATCATCTCTGAATTCTGTAAGAAGAAGTAGTATCCACAAATTATTAATGCAAAGATAATGCGATAAAGAAAATTGTGGTATAAGCTACCATAACATCCACTAAAATCATATAAAGAGGGGAAATACATTTTGTGACAAACTATTAATTTAAGTTTGGAAATGCCGCCCAAGGAACTTTTTAGTTATTTTCTTGAGTACAAAATACACCTTTTTATTTTATAAATGGCTATGTTATGACAAAAGTTCATTATATTCTTTCTTTTGAAATATACATCCCAGAGCAAGAAACCCATAATTCTAGAAGTTTGGATAAAGTATCTCGACGAGCCATGCTTGCTGTTGTAGATTATTTACGAAGACAAAAGAGGTGAATTACAGCTTTCCAAAATGTTGCTTTAATTTAATTATGACTGTTCTAAGATCTGTTGACACTATAGATTAAGGAAGAAGGATGTGGTAGAGAACATGTCAGTTAAAAGAATGAAGATATAGTAGTGACCTTGCATTTGTTAAAGAAGTGATATGGCTAACCTTAAAGGGTTCTAATTTTGCTGAAGGAGTTTTCTAAAAACTTTTTGTCTGATAAACTTTTTGTGGTATGTGTTTAGGAGGGGCAAGATAAAATTAGCCTTTGGAAGACTTTCTATTTAGATTGGATTTATTTTATTTAATGTTAGAGAGAAGGTGTGTTACAGCAATATTAAAGTCTTTATTTAATCAGATCTGTTTCAGGTGCCGTTTTTGATGACAGCTTCTGGCTAGATCTGAATTATCTTGAGGTTGCTATAGCAGCACAGTCTTGTGCTGCTCACTTCACAGCCTTGCTCTACACAGAAATCTATGCAGACAAGATAAATGTAGACAAACAGCAAGAAAGGTACAAGGCTTGAGGAATGCAATTTCTTGACATTTTGGTTAAAATGGATCAAGTTTTGTGTGTCTCAGTAGTGTTTTGTTACAGGAAAAGTCAAGGAAACTTTAAAAAAAATCCCTTAGGTGTGTGTATTGACCTGGAAAATATTGCTGCCTGTCCTTGAATGTGATCCCAGCCTTGCTAGTTTGCTAGTGACACACTCAAAATAGTGTTGTTCTGACTTCTAACCAGAAAGTTTTCTTATAAGTGTGTGTTCTGGAGAAATTTCACTGAAACTAATGCTTCTGAATACTAGAATGTATTGAATCTCACTTTCTAAATTGAACACTTTTCAGATTCTATTTCTCATAATTAATAGTGTGCTAGTGGTTAAATTACGGCCAGAAGTGAATCAAGGGGAGAAAGAAACCACTGAATGATGACCAGAATTGTAAATGATCCTTGTAGAAGGAGTTTTCTTCTATAATGGACAATTATCTTTGTCTTCTGGTCCAGCAAGATCAAAATATGGAACTAGTTTACTGGCTTTGTTTTGGCAACAAATAACTCTAAAGCAGTGAATGTATAATAAAAGTATGTTTGTAAGCATATATATTATGTAGTTGCTTTTATTCTTTCCCAGAAGAGGGCATTCTTGCTTCAGGCATTCACAAAAGCAATTTGATTTAATAAAAGGTTAGACGTTACAAGGTGGGGGTTTTTTCCTCTGAAAAACCACCTTGATCTTGAAATCCCTTGATGTTGATATCCTCAGTTCAGCTGATCACTTTGTCATTCTGGTGGAGAGACATTTTGAATAACCTGGGGATATGACAGGCCTGATCTTGCATTTGGTGTTTGTGCCCCTTACTTAGGTGTTGTTTCAGAATTTCTTTAGTTATTTGTATGAAATTTCATTTAACTTTACTGGTTGAAACATTTCTTTTAGGTTTTCTTTTAAAGCAGCTAAGAGTTTGACATTTGAAGAAGAAAGTCAAACGAGAACTGTTACTATTTTGAATGAAAAAAGTAAAGGAGAAACTGGCATAAGTTTACAGGTATGTGTGTGTGCTCCATAATCTGAAAGCAAACCTTCTCATATAATTACAATTAACAGTAGGTTTCATCTGAGCTGAAGGCAAGTCTAGTTGAACTTCAAAAACTGTATTTGAAAGTTCTCCTCATCCTCTAATTCAAAGTGAACTCAGTGGCATTGCTGAACAAGTTAAATTGAGTATTCATTCACCTGACACACTAATTAAGTGGCAAATTTTAAATTGCAGCAAAGCAGACTTTGTTCCTCAAAAGAACTGACCCATGGTGGTAACCAGCCAAGTATTTTTCAGTTTGTTTTGACAGAGAGATCTGTTCATTAAAAATCAGCAAATGGCGTAGCAAGTTGTAATGATCAAAACCAAAGCAGTATTATCTCCTACAAGTTTATTTTATACATAAAATCTGATTCAGTAGCCTTGTCTAAGTTACTTCTTTCCACAGTTCATTATTCCAGATCTGTGCTTGCATATCTTTAAAATGCATTGCTTAGCTGGTATGTCTGATGCTCACGCAGTACTACTGCCTTTTGGTTTTCAGTCAGTCCACCTAAGGCCCAGCACTGTTTTTTTTTTAATAACTTAGCAGAGAAGGTTGGTAGTCCTGAAGAGTTTTGCTAGACTATAAAACTTTTCTTCCTGTGATGATGGCAGGCTCAGATACTGCATAAAGGAAAACGAAGCAATGATAACACAATACATGGAAGGACTTGTATTTATAAACTTACACGATATGTATACAACTCACTTGAACTGGTTCCAAAAGAGGTAATTCTTTGTCTTATGGTGCATATTCTAGGACCTCCTCATGGACATATATAGAAGCATTGGAGAACCTGACAGTCTCTATGGCTGTGGTGGAGGAAGAATGTTACAGCCACTAGCACGGTATAATTTATTAATGTTCTTATGTTCTTTAAAGTCATTGCTTTCATCTATTAGTAAGGAACTTAAACTGAAAACTTCTTGTTAATTTACAACAGGATAAGAACATATGAGCATGAAGCAGTATGGGAGAAAGCCCTTGTAACATATGACCTTGAGGCAAGCCTTTCTCCATCTACTCGCCAGGCAGGAATAATAGAGGTAATTTTATTCTATAATAGGCAATGAATGTGGGAATTGATATCCATCGTACTTAGAGTCATTTGTAGTAAATGCAAAATTGTTTTAGAACTAAAAGAGATCTCTTTGGTCATCAAGTCCACCCCACTGTCATAGGCTTCCAAACTGTATAATGTAAGACAACTCAATATTTGTCCTGAAAACATTATGGCTTCTAGTCCTCTTGTCACTCACCTGTAATCACTATTTGGGTAATGAATTTTGTGAAATATTTCAAAATAGATCTTATACAGAATTTGGCCAGCTCCTAAAATGACAGGATATAAAAAGTAATGGAATTGGTTATTTTTGCCATCTCATTCTTTAAACCTCTCCATTATGGCAACTATCTTACTGAAACTGTTGTATTTCTGATAAAATAAATTAATAGAATTGATGTTGTCTTATTTTTATTCCTTAAAACCATGTTGCTTTTTTAGCCTAAAAATGTTTACACCAGTTCTGTAATAACATAGCATAGGTATATCTGTGTTTCACCTCATTTCATTTTCCTATGGAACTTTTCTTTTCCTAGCCCAAATTATTTAGTATCATTGTTAAAATTCCATTGTGTTTCTCCTTCATAATGGCTGCACACATAACCTGTGTGAGTGGTTACAATTATAAAGTCATTATGGTCTTCAAACAGATAGGAGTTTAGGAGTTGTAGGAAACTTTTTCAAATCCCCACCAGGAAAAACAGTTCATTAAGAAGTAAAACCAGTTTTGGCTTACTACCCAGAAATGCTGGTATGGAGAAATGTGAGCAGATAGTTCATTTGAAACACAACATGGAAATTTATTTCAAAGAATGCCAGCCACAGTAGTAATGAAACCGTTTTTCCAGGGTTGCAGGTATCAATGGTGTGATTATTAGTCTTATTAAAAAGTTTTCATCTTACATAGTGCTGAGTTTAGAAATACTTACAGTTCTGCCTTACCTGCAAAGGCTTCTTTGTTTCCAAAGGTAAAACAAAGCTTTTTAAAAAAACCAGTTCAGTTTATAAAAAGGAGGAAAACCAACTTTCAGTAATTATGTTAATTCCAGGCTTTGCAGAATTTTGGGCTTTGCCACACTCTTTCCATGTATTTAAAAGGACTGGAACATGAAAACACCGAGTGGTGTGCGGAACTACAGGAAATACGCTACCAGGCAGCATGGAGGAACATGCAGTGGGGCCACATCTCTTCTGTCAAGTAAACTAACCTATGTTTTTGCTAGTTTTTTAAGTGAAAGACAATGGTTTCAGTTCCAAGCAAAAAGACAACATTAGAATATAATTTATATGAAGCATGTCACCTGATTTATCTTAATCATTGAATTGAAAAGCAGCATTTTTCACTTAGTCCTGTCTGTTTTGTATGCACATCACTTCATTTTCCTGGGAAACTGTACACAGTTGTCCTAGTTTCAGCTGGGATAGAGTTAATTGTCTTCCTAGTAGCTGGTACAGTGCTATGTTTTGAGTTCAATATGCAAGAATGTTGATAACACTGATGTTTTCAGTTGTTGCTAAGTAGTGTTTAGACTAAAGTCAAGGATTTTTCAGCTTCTCATCCCCAGCCAGTGAGAAAGCTGGAGGGGCACAAGAAGTTGGCACAGGAGAGAGCCAGGGCAGCTGACCCAAACTGGCCAACAGGGTATTCCATACCATGTGACATCCCATCTAGTATAAGAACTGGGGGGAGTCAGGGGCGGAGGGATCGCCGCTAGGGGACTAACTGGGCATTGATCGGCGGGTGGTGAGCAATTGCACTGCGCATCATTTGTACATTCCAATCCTTTTATTATTGCTGTTGTCATTTTATTAGTGTTATCATTATTAGTTTCTTCTGTCCTCTTAAACTGTTCTTATCTCAACCCACGAGTTTTGCTTCTTTTCCCGATTTTCTCCCCCATCCCACTGGGTGGGGGGGGAGCAAGTGAGCGGCTGCGTGGTGCTTAGTTGCTGGCTGGGGTTAAACCACGACAACAGTTGATTCTTCTTTTTGATTGTTCATAACTATAAACTGAAATTTTCCATTTTTGAGTCATATAGTAGATGTGTCTTAAGTACATATGAGGGATATAGTTTTTAATGTTTAATTTATAAGCAAATGGGGAAAATATTACTCAGTAAGCCGCAAGACGTTGTCAAGACCTGGATAAGCAAACACCAGTGTTGATTCATGGCTATTCCATAAGGAGTAATCTCCCTTGTGTAGTGTTGGCTGCCTGGCATTAGTTATTTCATATGACTGGCCAGGATCTAGGGAACTCTATCCCTTCCTAGTACAGCTACATCATCGCACATTTTAGGAGGAATACAGAATAGATTCACTACGTTTTGGCAAAAGTAGAAGTTAGGATCTTCAGTAACTCCTTCTACATTAACTTTTAGTAGTCAGGAGAATGGAAGCTGTTTCTCCTAAGACTCTTACAGAGAGATGAGTCTGGGGAACATACTCTTGGCGTGTTCATTCTCTTCTCCTGCACTGTTTTAAGATCATTGTTTAGAAGCACCTGGAGGACTTCACAGACATATCCCGTTGAAGGGCATATGTCATGCCACTATCAGAACAAACTTCATATAGGTGGGCTCTCTTTGTCCCTGGGTTATGGTCTGTGTAACCCTCTTTGGTTATAAACTTCTTAGGCAAATAGAATATTCAGCTTTAATATGGGAGCAGAAAAACAACATGTAAGATGAAAAGAGGGACAATGAGATGTCAGAAAAGAGGAGGGTCAGGGTGAAGCAGAAAGCATAAGTGAGAAGGGCAAAGAAGAGAAAATTAAATTGAATACTATGGGTTTTTTCAGCCTTCTGATTTTCTTTATTTTTTTCATTTTTAAAAATGTTTCTGAAGCTAAATGTAAAAAAATGTTGATTCTGAACTGAAGTTGCATACATACAGTAATATATATCTTTCAGCTAATACTGAGAAGTGTGTTACAATAAAATTTTTATTGTGCAGTTGGTTTTGTGTCATATTTTTGATACAACCTTGAACATATTCTCCGTATTCCAAACATTTTGACAATTACTGTTTTTTCTTTGTTTTAAATGAACAGCTTGAATGTATAAAATACTAAATTAATTTAAAATTTAAAGGGTTGCATTGTTCTTTTTTATCATGCAAAACAGCAATTCATGCAACTGCAGAAAATGTACTACTGAAAATATTTGTCATAAAGATAAAATCGACTTCTTTGTAGAGAAATACAATTTTCCTTTTATTTTATGTTTCTTTCATTTTATTTGTAAGAGATGAGACAGGAAGACCAGGGTACCATGAATCATTGTATGATGCTCTTCAGTCTTTACGAGATAACGAATTCTCTGCTTTCTACGACAGTCTTAAAAATGCCAGGTAACTATGCAAATATTGTGCTGTTAGAGAGAGAGATGGAGAGTGTGTGTGTTTGTAGTCACAGGTTATATATAAAAGACTATTACAGGGTTTTATGGCCTTAAATTAAGACTCATGCATACAATAAAATTAATGCTTCTGGACTGCAACTTAATTTCTAAGTTTTTTAACCTAAATTTGTGCGTATACAATTTGTGTGCTAATCGAAGATACATTTCCTCTATGTCCCTTACTTTGCAGTCGTCTTAAGTGGATCTGAATGCTGACTACTCTTCTTTAGCTGAGCTATCACATAGACTTTGGAGTTTATATATGCTTACCATGTTTTCATTTATTGACAAACTTAATTTTTTGAACTTTAATGGTAATACAAAATAATTCCAAACTGAGTAGTTTTGCTGTTTAAAGTCTGTTCACTGTGTGGAAATTGTTATGGATATTTAGGATTACTTGTAGATATTAAAAAAACCAATTTACTGTTTCTCTGTTAAATCCATAGAGTGAATGAAGTAGAAGAGCTCTGCAAAGGCAGTCTTGAGTCTGTTTATTCATTATATCCAACTCTTTGCAGACTACAGCTAATTGGAGAGTTGGAAAATATAGGTCTGCTGTTCTCCAGGTATTTTTTTAAGCTTGTTTCATACTCCTTTCTCAGTTTTCAGGATCTTTGGTAATCAAGTCTAGCACAAAAATAAAATTACCTCAACAAATTTTATTCATTAATATCTCAAACTTCATCTTAAAAATTATATGGATTTTAGCTTTACTATGTGAAGACAAATCTAGATTCTCTCTATTTCCAGACTGGATTTCTTTGTGGTCTAGTCTTAATTATTTGATAGTATGCCAATATTTTATTTTTAATAATTGTTTTCTTGCCTTTGTTTTGAGTTCCGTGATATACTCCAAGGTAGTAGTCATATCTCCTAGCATTTGGTTTACTAAAGTAACTGAGTTATCCTTTCTAGTTTCCTTTCTAAAAACATTTTCCATTTCCTTGATGATACCCATAGATCTATTGGAAGTTGTTTCAGTTTTATTCACTTTCTTCATGGACCACTGTTATGATCATTATTCTGCCTGAATTCTTAACATTGCTTTTTAATCATAAGAAGGTACTTATCTCTGTAGTGCTATTAACACTGAATTTTTTCTGTTACAGTTGTATCAGTTTGGTAGCTTGTAGTCATCCTACAGTCATTTAGCATGTCCAGGACCTTATGAACCATTGCTATTTGCAGTTAATGAATCACCTGAGAAAATAATACATATAATGACAACCTACACAGCTACAATGTCACAGTTTGGAATTTATTCTTATATTAATCCATGTATGTCCTATATAATAAAATAGGAATCTTGGTCTCTGATCTTTTAAGTAGCCCTATGTTTGAATGTGATTCCCTTTGCTGATGGAACTTTAACACAACAGTTATTGATGCTTAATCAAGAATGTTTACAGTGGAGTTGTTCACCTTGCTAATGTCAGTCTCTTGATCTTCATGTTTGTTAAAACCGGAAGCCTGCCAGTTTGTTCTCCATATTAATCATTGTAGGGTCTTATGGACTGTTTCTTGGTTTTGAACTGTAGACTGTGAACTACCTTGGTAGTTTACTTTTGTTACTCATCTTGCATTTCACTAATACTTAGTGAGAGTTAATAACAGGTCTTTTTTCTTTTGGTAACAATTGCAGATCTGTTACGACTCAACAACTGAATGATATTTATTTGAAATGGCAGAGACAGTCCCAGCTTCTTAAGGACAGTGACTTCTGTTTCCAGGAACCTATCATGGCTCTGCGCACTGTAATTTTGGAGATCTTGCTTGAAAAGGAGAATGAAAATACCAAAAGAGAATGTATTAAAGACATCCTGACCAAACATCTGGTGGAGCTTTCTAGATTGGCAAGAACGGCTAAAAATACACAGGTAACAAATTCCAGGAAAGATCAGTGATGTATGTTTAGTTTTTTTAGTTTATAAAAGGACTTCATTTTTTAACAGTACTCAAGATTAACTGTATTCTAAGTTTATTCGATGAATCAATTAGCTGGAGACTTAAACTATGTAGAACTTATTCATAAATTGTATTTATGGGCATGTTTTCTGAATTTTGTTTGTAACTGTAAGCTACTCTATGAGGCAGATAATATAAAAATTAAATTTTTAGTGAAGAATGCTCTTACAGCTCTGTTACTTTCTTTTGGTGCAGTTTTATATATCCAGCTTTCACTTGCATCATACTGTTGTAGTGTTCCAGAGTGAAGCTGCAGAAAAAACTCCATTGTATCTGTATATTTAGCTTTGTCTTCAAGGTTTTATACTCTCAAAGCACCATTGCACTGTCATAAATCTTTCTCTGTGAATAACTTAATGGGATTTGCAGTAGCAGTGGTTTCGGCAGCTGCTAATGCATTTAAGGTCCAGAGTCAGCCTTAGTTTGTTCTAGGTAGTGCATCTGAAGGAGTAACTCAACAAGAATTTATAGAGCAACAATATCCTCCAAGAACCTCTGCAGAAAAGAGTTCCAGCTAAATATATATCCTGGAAAGGTGTTTAAAAATTCACACATGTGAAACTATATTAAACTTTGATTTCAGGAAGGTTCTAACTCTTTTTGTGCATAATGATGAAATCAGTAGAGCAGCTGTCTTTGATTTCATAAATTTGCAGGGTTTACTTAGTGCCTCCAGAATTGTTTGGGAAAATTACTTCTTCAGAATTTTTTTATCTCATGCCTGCCTAGCTGCTAACACTGTGGTGATGAGTGCCCTGTAAGAGCCTCAACAGAAGTTAATTTTTTTTCACTTGGATTTTTAGTTACAGAAGAAGATTAAAATTGTGGTGCTGTATTTTGGGAGGATTAGAAGGTTCTGAAAGATTGAGCCAATGTGTTTCTGAAAACACTATTGTTCCAGCCTCTTCAGTGTTGCAGGTCATGTGCAGCCTTTGGGGTATGCTTCTGGGCCTTATCATTCTTTCAGACCATGGGCTGATAACCCTTTCCTTTTGGCACGCTAGTAGTTGAAAACACTAGATCTTCTACGTCGGAGTTTTTGAGGAAGCACTCTGTAACTAAGGGCTTTTCTTCCTCTTTGGTGCCACTACTGTCTGTCAGAAGAAGGAAGAGTGTGCCATATGGAGTCATCACACTGACCAATAATGGAAGTAACCAAACTTACATTGTCATTTACAGGCATTCTTACATTTTAATTGTTGACCTTGCTTATTTAAAAGTTTGATTGATTTGGTTATTGGTTGGACAATTTGTGAAAATACACTTTAGTCTCAATCTTTGACGTTGTTAGAAAGGTAGTTTGTTCTTTGTACTATCGTAGTGACATTAGATTGCTAAATAATGAGGATGTTACTTCACTAGTGATATGAGTGAAGAAGTAGGCATGCAAAAGAACTAGTGTATGATGGTGCCATTTTTCTTAATATTTTTCTGTGGTCTTTTAGGATGTAATAATAATCACTAACCTAAAATTATAAATCAGTCATTTCAGTAGGTGCTGATTGTAGAATTTCTATAGTTTATACCTCCAAGTAATTCAAAACGTTAAACATTGATACTTTATTTTGGGGGTTGTGAAGTTTAGTTCCGTAGTCTGTTTTTGTTGCAAATCAGGATTTTCTGCAAGTATATAGAAAAACAACTTCATCTCTTTGCTGCAAATAAATTGTCAGCATTGGGTAGGCAGAATACGCTGCACAGTAGATCGAATGAAGGTGGAGTTTAAAAACAAAACTTGCTGCGAGATACATGTATTTCACTTAAAGAATTGTTTATAATGTTTTTTCAATTTCAGCTTCCAGAAAGAGCTATGTTTCAGATCAAACAATACAATCCAACAGGATATGAAGTTTCTGAATGGCAACTAGAAGAAGCTCAGGTTTTCTGGGCTAAAAAGGAAGAGAGTCTTGCACTGAATATTCTTAAAAGGATGATAAAAAAATTAGATGCAGATTGGTTTCAGGTATGTGTTATATAATGTATAAACTTACGGGAATTAAATTATTTAAGATCCTATTTTCGCTTTCCAAAGTTTTCCCTTGGAAGAAAATTAAAGGGCTGTCTGCAATATTACTAAATCTGGTTTGTACTCTCAAAATGTCTGAAAGCAAAAAAATCTGTATTAGCAAATCTCATCAAGGTTTTCAAAGCAAGTCTGCAAGACTGGCGAATGTTAGAATTCATTATTTATTATTTTGCTTCAAATGCCACCACTGTGAAATGTATAGCTTTTTAAAAATCAGAGATTATTTCCCTTGATAAAAAGTTAACTTGTTTTAAACAAAACTGTTACATACAGGTGTATCATCTTCTTCTGTGCCAAAAGTTAAGGAAACTAATGGCCAAGCAGGCTTGTTTAGGCATAGAATCACAGAATCACTTAGGTTGGAAAAGACCCTTAAGATCATAGAGTCCAACCATTAACCTCACACTGCCAAGTCCCACTAAACCGTGTTCCCAGGCTCCACATCTACAGGTCTTTTAAATACCTCCAGGGATGGTGACCCCACCACTTCCCTGGGCAGCCTGTTCCAATGCTTGATAACACTTTCAGTGAAGAAATTTTTCCTAATATCCAATTTAAACCTTCCCTGGCACAACTTGAGGCTAGTTCCTCTCATCCTATCACTTTTGTTACTTGGGAGAAGAGACCAACACTGACCTCGCTACAACCTCCTTTCAGGTAGTTGTAGAGAGTGATAAGGTCTCCTCTCAGCCTCCTTTTCTCCAGGCTAAACAACCCCAGCTCCCTCAGCCGCTCCTCATAAGACTTGTGCTCTAGACACTTCACCAGCTTCGTTGCCCTTCTCTGGACACGCTCCAGCACCTCAATGTCTTTCTTTTAGTGAGGGGCCCAAAACTGAACACAGTATTCGAGGTGCGGCCTCACCAGTGCCAAGTACAGGGGAACAATCACTGCCCTAGTCCTGCTGGCCACACGATTTCTGATACACATTATGTTGGGAAATATAATAGTGTACATGTTTTTGTTAGAAGAAGAATAATAATAAAGATTTTATCTCCAGTCCTTATTCTGTAAAAAAAGACTAATACAGGGATACACTAATAATGTATTTTATGCTAAAGAAGCATACCTCTGTTGCAGGCATTTTCCTGATGTCTGTAGGGAATCTTTGTCCAAAGGTAGGAGTATGAGTTGAGGCTTCTATTTCAGTGGGCCTGAAGCTGTATCACAAAGTGTACAGAAATTCCAGGCAAGTTTTTGACCGATAAACATTCACTACTGTACCTCAGACTTCTTTGTTCCTTGAACTAATCCATTATCAAGGAACATAGATATGAATGGGGATGCTGTTTCACGTCTTTGAATCCTCCCCCATTTACAGGCACACAGAGCTGTGAGTTTTATGTTGTACTTCTGAAAATGGAATCTTACCTCAAACAGGGGAGTGTTTTCTCATCAAATTTGACTTCAGCAAGTGCCTCTGAATCTTAGTTATCTTAGATCTTTTTGTAAGCTTTCTGAAAAATTATGTCACTTGATGTGAAGGAAATACTACATTTCCATCTCCAATTCAGAACTGAAACAAAAATCCCTCTCTCCTATCTCAGTAATGGGCAATACGAAGTTCCTAAGAAAAAATGTGAAGACTAGTTGGGCTGTATAGCCAGAGTACTCCCCCAGACTGGTTTGTAGCACAAGAACTTCCTGAACCAGAGGTAGTTTCTTTGTAGGTAATTCCTTCCAATGTTTTTTTATATCATAAATTTGTCCAGTCACTTTTCGAGTCTGTGTAAGCTTTTAATATCCAAGCAAACCCTGGAACAAGGAGTTTCACAGCTTAATTCACAGAGGTTTAAGAGCCACTTGTTTTGTTGATTTTGAACCCCCTATCCCTGTTTGATGTTAGTTCTGGTTTTGGAAAAAACACTGAACACCTTCCCTGTCTCCATTCTCCATAGTGAGGTAACATTTTATAGTTACATTTCCAAACAGGAATAACTGTTTCAAAGTCCATCATTGTATACAAGAAGTCTTTTTCCCCCGTCTCATGCATCACTTAACTTTTTTTTTTTTTTTTTTTTTTTGGTGCTGGCAATTTCATCAGGTTTTTTTTCATTCCATTTATTGTCCTGTATTTTTTGTCTGCGGTTCTTCAGTCTGTCTTTGTTTTTATCACCTTGAATAACTCTATCATCACCAGATTTTGTGTTCACTGCTCATCACCTTCTCAAGTTTAATATCTTTTGAACAGCACAGATGACTTGATCTTTGGAGGCTTTTCACTGGTGACCTAACTCTACTGTAAAAAGTGGCCCATGTATTTCTGTTTCTGTTGCCTATCTTAGTTCTTTTTGCCTCCAAGAATCATGCATTTTAGTTCTTACGACTTAGTTTCAAGAGCCTTTTGTAGAAGAGCCATGTCACGTGACTGTTGGATTCTGTTGGAGTAGGCTGAATCAGACAGATCTTCCTTTGCTTGTTGAGTTCTTCAAGAAGTTCAGCTGAGTTGGGAAATGGGATACATCTGAGGATGCTAAGAGAGTTGGCTGACATCATGTCAAAGCCACTTTCCTGTCATCTCTGAAAGGTCATGGAGATCAGGGGAAGTCCTGATGTCTCCTGGAAGAGAACAATCACACCCATCTACAAAAAAGGGATAAAAGCAAGATCAGAAACTGCAGAGCAGTCAGACTCATTTCAGTCCCTGGGAAAATTACAGAACAGGTCTTTCAGGAAGCTATTGCCATGCACATGAAGGAAAAGGAGGTGGTTTGGAAAAGCCAACAGAAATATACTATCATGCTTGACCAACCTGATTGTCTTCTGCAGTGAAACAGTTTGCCCGGTAGACATGGGACGAGCTGTGGATGTCATCTACCTTGATTTTTAGCAAGGCATTTGACACAGTGTCCCACAATATCCTTCCTGACAAGCTGGTAAGATACAGACTGGATAGGTAAGATCACAAGATGGGTAGAAAACTGGCTAAACTGCTGAGTTCAAAGGGTGGTTGTTGATGATTCACAGGCAGCCTGGTAGCCAGTCAGAAGTAGTGTTCCTTAGAGTTTGTTATGGGGTCTGATACTATTTTTATGACTGAGATCTGTATGACAGGACTGAATTTCCTCACCAAACTTGCAGATAACAGCAAACTGGAAAGAGAGAGAGAGATTCTGGAAGGAGCAGCCACCAGTCACAGAGACCTCAATAGTTTGGAAGATTGTGTTGATAGGAATTGTGTGAGATCAGTGGGAAGTCCTTCACCTGGGACAGAATAATCTCAAGCACCATTACAGGGAGGAGTCTGACTGGCTGGGGTATACCTTTGCCAAAAAGAACCTGGGGGTCCCAGTGAACAGCAAGCTAAAATGATTCAACAGTGTGCCCTTGTAGCAATGAAGGTGAACCGTATCCTGGGCTGCATCACCAATCTACTGTAGCCAGTAGATTAGGAAGTGTGATTATTGTACTCTATTTGGCAGTTCTTAGTCCACACCTGAGATAATGTGTCCAGTTTTGGTCCACGGTTTAGAAAGAGACATTGAAAAATTGGAGAGGATCCAGCAGAGGGCCACCACAATGATTAGAGGGTTGGAGAACTTGGCAAAGGAATAAAGGTTGTAGGGATTGGTTTTTTTCAGCCTTAAGAACTGAAGGCTCAGGGGGAACTAGTCACAGTCTTCCAATACCTGAAAGCTAGGTATAGTGAAGATGGAGGTAACTGCTCACAGACATGCACAGTGAAAGGACAAGAGGCAATGGCACAAGTTGTTTCAAGGGAAATGCCATCTGGATATGCGAAGAAAATTCTTTACCACTAAACACTGTGAACAGGTTGCCCAAAGAAGTGATGGAATCTCCCTTGCAGGAAATGAAGAGTCAAGAGTCAGTTTAGGAGAGTCCTGGAAAACTTAATCTAAAGCCCTGCTTTCAACAGAAGCTTGGGCCAGATGGTCTCCAGAGGTTCCTTCCAGCCTCAACTTCTCTGTCGTTCTATGATGTCCTTTTACAAAAGCTATTGTGGCTTTTCTTCATATTAATCCATCTGCTTTTTTTGTGGGTTTTTTTTTGCTAATTTATCTACACCTGATAAGAATCTTATTGACTTGTGCTTGCCTGGAACTTGTTAAAATATTGGTGTCACATCTGCCACCTGCCACTCATATTAAGGCAGTTATAAGTAAAAGCTTTTATACCTCTTCTAGTAGTTCAGTTATTTAATCTGTGAATTGCTGTAGACCTTTCGAAAAATACATTCTGATACTGGAGAGTTGATAGTTTTCATTTTGTCTGTTTGTTCAGTAGCCCTTGCTGTTGACACTTCAATAGCAGACAGACCTTCGAATCCCTCATAAATAAGAGCTTTGCAGTGAGGCTCTTCAGGCTCTTCCACAGTGAACACAAATGCAAATAATTAATTTTTTTTTCTGCTTTATCTTCTCAGAGTGCTATTTGTTTTATAACTCTATTGTCTTTTTATCAAGTGGACTGTCTAGTGGCTAGCTGCTCCTAATATGTTTTAAAAAATGCTTTTTTATTAGTTGTTGAGTCTTCAAGTTGTTTGGGTTTTTTGGACAGCCTGATGGTGGGGTTTTATTTTGGTTTTTTTATTTGACAGGATATTTTATGATTTATTTCATATATTTTCTTTTTCACTTGGACAAAACTTCATTTTGTGTACTGATGTGGTAAAAATGTCTTCATTGTCGTTACCTTTATGTTTAGCTATGATGGCTTGCTTTGAGTATTTTTTGGAGGGTAATAAACAGTCACTTTGAATCCATATACATTATTAAGGAATATCACACTTCAGAAAAGCTAGAGAATTTTGGGCCAAGTTCTCCATATATATGTATCAGGACAAAATCAAGAGTTGCTACTCCTCTTTTGATTTGCATGACTGCTCCATGAATCAGTTGATGAGGGCATCCAAAAATTAGTCCTTCTCTCACCTTCCAGTGTTAAGTTTACCCTGTCCACATAAGGTTTTGTGGTTTTGCAGCCTATGATATCCTTCAGTATTTCACAGTCATTGTTGCCATCTTGATCAGGTCATCTTTAATATGCACCCCATACTAAAAGTATTTTGGAAACTTGTCCTACTGTACAGTTAAAGCTGAATTTCCAATCTGCAGGCAAGTCCTTTGGAAACCTGCTCCATCATCTCCTCAGAGCACTTTTAACCAAGTTTCCATGTAGAGGTCTGTCTGAAAAATTTAAAGATCACACATAGTTACTGCAATTCCTGAGTGTTTCCTATGGAGCATACTATGGTACTTCAGACTAAATGGGGATATTAGAAAATACAATTCTGGAAACATGCTCTGAATTTATTTAATTTTTCTTACATTTTGTCATTGTTTTATTCTGTTTTTCATTGTTCAAACTGTCAGGTATTTAAAATATGTGCTTTTCTTTAGTCTACATAGAATGTGAATGTGATTTAAGGTTATTGACTGCTGTAGATGTAGATGGTAAATGACTGTAGATATTACATATAATAGGCCCAAGTGATTGAATTATATTCAGGGTTTGAAAGCTTTATAAATTGCCTACCTCGTATGTAAAAGGTGTTTTTATTTAATGCCTCCCTCTTTTTTCTTTTTTTCCCAAAACTTGCTTTCTCAAAGGTTGAGAATGATCCTCGTATGAAATTGATGTACACAGAGTGTCTGAGGCTATGCGGAAGCTGGTTAGCAGAAACATGCTTGGAAAACCCTACAGTCATCATGCAGAAATACTTAGAAAAGGTGCATCCAGTCTTTGAAATGTGCAGTCTTTGAGATAATGCTGTGCTAAAATATGGTGTTAAAATGTCAAATTTTTCAATGCAGCCTTTATTTTTCTGGATTGAAATTATGGTTTCTTATAAAGTATTATAGTTTCACATAGTATTGTGTAACACTGTAATTTTATAAAATATTCAGAATATATGTTTACAGAATTCACAGTGAAACTTCTGTGTAATATTGGCTTAGGAGTGCAGTGATTACAACTATTAGTCCAGTTTTCCTTTCCTATTCCACTCCATCCCCATCCTTCCTTTCCTTCTCAGGACAGATCATTCACTTACCATGTTTTCAGTATGGGCATTCTATTTGTCACATTCTCTTTCCAGGTGCTGGAAACTCTTGTTCCAGTGTTTCAAAGTACTGTCATTTTTTTTTTAACTCTTAGTCAATAATAGAAGCATTTTTATTATATTTGTCCAGTCTGCATTTCTTTATTTCATGCTAATTTGTGAAACTACATAGTTCCTTTTCTCTGTTACTCTCTACAGGCTTTCTTCACTCTGATGATTTGAATCAATGACTTTCACATATAATTTCTTTTTGGCACTTTTTGGCCTGTCTTCTATTTTTTCTCACCATCTTATATTGTAAGGTTGTAAAATTATTGTAAAACTTCATGCCTAGTTACTCTAAAAGATAGATAGCTGTAGGAGACTCCTGTATGGTTATTAAAGCTGTTTCATACAGGATAATCTTTTTGACTGTTTGCACTAGAACACTCCTCAAATATTAAATTCACTTAGGAGAAAAATACTCAACCTGGTAGGTTTTATTTTGTATACATATATATTCCATCATAAGCAACTTTAAATAACCTGTTTGAGCAGATTACCCTGCTTGAGCAGGGGGGTTGGACAAGATGACCTCCAAGAGGTCCCTTCTAACCTCAACCATTCTGTTTTTCTGTGATAATAGAGTTTAATCAAGTATTATGCAGCACTATTAATCTGATTATCAGTCTTACCATTATTGTAACTTCCCTTTTAGGCTGTGGAAATTGCTGCAAGCCACAGTGGAGACAGCAGTGATGAGCTGAAGAAAGGAAAGATGAAGGCCTTCCTGTCTTTGGCTCGTTTCTCAGATAATCAGTACCAGCGAATTGAGAATTACATGAAATCTTCAGAGTTTGAAAATAAGCAGGCATTACTGAAGAAGGCCAAAGAAGAGGTCGGCCTCTTCAGGCAGCGTAGATTTCAGGCAAATAGGTGAGCATTCAAATGGAGAGGTGGTTACTATGGAGCTATCAAAGGCTCCATCTTTACTAATTCTCTGGGCAAGTGGTACAGCATGGGTCACATCTCTACAGCTGAATTTTTCCTTCTCCACAAAACAGTGGTCAAATCTGTAGTGCTTGTTGCAAATAGTTTCTGAACTGTGCCTGAACATGGTCTAGGAGAGTGCTAGACGGTGTGGTCCAAAGCTAAGCCAAGGAATGTTACAGCAGTTAAACAGTATGGATGATCATGGGCCAGAATTCACATTTATTCCCTGGATCTGTTCAGTCTGTTTGACAGGGAAAAGATTACAGAGTGGAAGTAAATGAGTTTGAGATTTTTCTCCATTACACACTTGGTGAAAGAGTAGAATTCATCTTAATACAGAATTCTTAAAGATTTAGTAAGAACATTTGCAAGTGAGTGGATAAAATTGAACCTCAGCTGTTGGAAACTGAAGTCTTTACACAAATGATCTGGACTGGATATTCACATTTACACCAATATTGAAATTAAATCATTAAAAAGAAAAAAGACACTGTCTGAAAATTTACTTTGAGGGGTGGGTCTGTGTGGACTTACACCAAAGCAATAGCTTCCACAATTTGGTTTCTCAGTTGTTTATTTTACTGTGCTTGTACATACAAAACAAGTTTAAAAAATGTTAAATTAGTAAGAGAACTAGGGACGGCCTTGCTCTAAGTTCATTAAGAGATAATTTGTTGTTTAAAAATAATGTCTGTTCATATAGGTATACAGTGAAGGTTCAGCGAGAACTTGAACTGGATGAATGTGCCATACGTGCTCTAACTGAGGATCGTAAGCGTTTCTTGTGTAAAGCAGTGGAGAACTATATCAGCTGTTTACTAAGTGGAGAAGAATATGATATGTGGATCTTCCGACTCTGTTCTCTATGGCTTGAAAATTCTGGAGTTGATAGAATCAATGAAATGATGAAGGTATATGTCTGCTGTTGCTTTTCCTTATACTTTGACATTAAATTATCCATCTCTCTTCTTCTCATCCTGTGTTTCTAGAAGATGAATTATAGTACTGTGCAGTGTGCTTTCCTATGTATCTCCTTAACATTTCCCTCAAAACTTGTTTTTTTCAGTCATCATTGCTCATCAGTTAGTTTTTCATCAGTGAGAGCTGTAATTCTCAATGCATTTTAATTTAACTTAATTCAATTTAGCGTTTTAATTTGACATGTCTGTATGATTAAGCATATTTCATGATCTTTCACTGTTGTCACCTTGTTCTTTACACACCTTGGATACTACCCATCTTCAACATCCTTTAGTACGTTATTCTATTTTATATAATACATACTTTTAGGTGAAAGGATGTGCTTTGAGATTGTATAACACAGTAGCTGGGGACCAGTAAAGTTCTCATTCTCAGGCTTGTTCTATCATTTCTAGAATCATGCAAGAAATCTGCTAATTCTTACCTAATGATCTGTGTATAACAGAAATCTGTATAATTTAATTATTAGCTTTGTATTATAATTAACTTTGAAAAATAGAAAGTGTTCCTTTACTCATATTTTTAACACACAATTGTTTCTTGTCTTAAACTAGATTGTAATTTTTTTTCGATTAGGATTGTCTCTTGCCACAAAGAATCTAGAAATTAATTCTCAATCAATGTATCTAAGATCTGCTTTAATAAAATAGAAAATAGTTTTCTTATGAAGCACTTGTACAATTTAGGACACAGGGACCAAGATGATGTGGTACTCACTGGATTGCTATTTGATCACACAGCAATGATTACTCTCAATTTAAAAAATAATGCAAAACCAAAATTGCTAGCTCTTACCTGGTATTTTGTTATTAGCTTTTTTGT
The DNA here is from genome assembly GCA_024606505.1 of Aquila spilogaster. Classification (NCBI taxonomy): domain Eukaryota; kingdom Metazoa; phylum Chordata; class Aves; order Accipitriformes; family Accipitridae; genus Aquila; species Aquila spilogaster. The sequence goes on along the minus strand of JANHGO010000041.1, from coordinate 13,718,478 downwards.
GTGTGTGTGTGTGTTTAGTGCAGCTTTCTAACCGAATTTTCTCTACTACAGAAAAATGCAGAGAAGATTCCTTCATACAAGTTTTTGCCTCTGATGTACCAGCTGGCTGCTCGGATGGGAACCAAGAGGATGGGCGGTTTAGGATTTCATGAAGTTCTGAATAATGTAATTTATGCTTTTTATATCTAAAGATATTTTGCTTGGCTTAGTAGTGCATACTTCTAAAAAATATGTATCTTCCTTTGTGCAGTTGTAGCTAAATGAGTTATGTAGGTGATACAGTTGTATTAAAAATGAGTGATGCAAAATCAGTATAGTGGGGGGAGAAGGTGAGAGGATTGGAGACTTTTTTCCTTGCTACTTAATTGATTTTCTTGTTGTAGAATAGTCTTATGCAGGTATAGGAATATACTTTGAATGTACTTTAGTTATGGAAATTCCATCTAAGTATTACTCTGTTTTTCTTATTAGGAACCTTAGAAGTTCAAAAGAATTAATAGTGTTAATTAAGTAATTTTTTTTCTTCTGTACAGTTTTCAATAATGGGATCTTTTTGTTTTTCTTGACAGCTAATGTCTAGAATTTCACTGGATCATCCACATCATACTTTGTTTGTAATATTAGCTTTGGCAAATGCTAACAAAGATGAGCTCCTCACAAAACCAGATGCAATAAGAAGAAATAAGTTAATTAAAAATGCACCGAAAGAAATCTCCCAGCTTGATGTGGTGACTACAAAAAAATTCTATTCTATTAATCATATTCAGTCTTTTCATTTTGTTAAAAAATGAAAAGAAAAAAAATGTCAAGGGGTATTTTAGTGTAGAGCTCAACAGCTGACTTCTGTTAAGAAAGAGTAGGAGGAAGAAAGTACTTTAAATAATTAAAAAACTCCTTTTGCGCATACATTGGTAATTATTATTGAAGGAAGTAATTATGGGTTGGAACAAATCATGGTTAACGTGTCCTTGATGTGCGATTCTGTAAAAGGCAGTTTAGATGCAACAAAGACTTGAGTGGGTTTATTTTTAAAAGTATGTACTGAATTGAGTATTTTTGTCTGCTTTGAGTAATAACATCTGTTCTAAGTGAGTATTTAGCCTTGTGCGGTATATCTTTTGTTCCTTTATATGATCTTTATATGTTAAAAGCCATGATGATAGGTAATACTGAACTGTGCCTTCATGTTAATGTTGTTACACCTTATTTTTTGTTGGAACCTGTCTTTGGAATCATCTCGTATCTAGATTAATGCCCCTTCTTTCTCCCATCACTATAGGCCTGGCATGGTTGTTTGTCATTACACTCTTACTCCCTACACTGATACAATTTTTCACCACATTTTTATGTGGCTTCTTTTCATATTTCTCTCAGATTTGTAGTTCTTTTGTGGTCCCACCCTTAGGAGTAGGATTGTGCTAAACTCAACTAAGTCTCTCAGAGTTAGGCATGATTGTTGCCTTTTCCGTACAGGCTTTTTTTTCAGTTGGGAGGAAATAACGGAAGCAGGAAGATGGTGGAAGAACATCCAAAACTGCCTGTCCCTTTTTCTGAAGAATTTTTTGCACTTTGCCCGGACAGATTTGCTCCTTCTCCATTCCCAATAATTTTCTACTTTACTCATTATCTCAGATTAGACAACACAGAACTTTTCTTCAAATTATTTTTGTTCATATCAGGCTGTCCATTATTGCAATTTTCTCTGTTTTCATAGGATGTATCTCAATTGTACTTACTTGACTGCATGTTATGATGCATCTTTAATCTTACGAGGTGTAGTTTGCAAGATCTGATATTTGTATTCTGTTGGGTTTTTTTAGGACAGAATGGAGGCTGCTAGCAATATAATCAGTATCATAAGAAAAAGGAAAGCTCATATGGTTAGAGGCGTTGAAGCACTTTGTGATGCTTACATCACATTAGCAAATGTAGATGCTACTCCATGGAAATCTCAAAGAAGTAAGTCTTGGAAAAATTGTTTTTGTTTTTAATAGTGAAGATATATTTTATTTTCTTGGATTAAAAAGTATATTTCTAAATATTGATGTTTAGTTAAAGGATATACTGTGCTAGCAGTGTGTCCTGTTTTTGATAAATGTAGAACTTAGTCTGGATCAAAAGTTATAGTAATTACTTGCACTGTAAGGTTCAGACTTTGAGTATGAAACTCCAGAAAACTCCAGTTGTCCTGTGGTCATCATCATTAGCTTGACAGACGTATGCAATGAGGTTTTGGGTCCCAAAAGCAATGTAAGCTGGGTTTTGTGAGCTTTGATGTGTGTTTATAGTTCTGAATTTAAAAACACAAATTCCTTTTAATTACAGAAGGAATAAGTATTCCAGCTGACCAGCCAATTATGAAACTGAAGAACTTGGAGGATGTTGTTGTTCCTACCATGGAAATTAAGGTGACTGAAGTTGAAATAAATACACACTATAATATCAAATCTTAGAATCAACTTCAAATTTTTATAATGGCAGCCAGGGCATATATCTCTTCATCAAATTCCCATGTTCTTTACAGGTCAGCCTACCAGGGGTACTTTCCTGTCAGATGGGAGACGCAATGTGAGATGCTTTCCTTAGGCTTTAGAAGACCTTGACCCCAAGTCTTACATTTGCTGGATAGTGGCTTATTGTGTGAAGATGGCTTTGCCACTGTTACCACTGACTAGCCTTTCATTATCAAAGGGGGTAACAAGCTACCTAAATCCCAGAGAGGATCTTACTTTGTAAGAGCTAGCTCAGAGTTTCAGGGGGACACTTAATGTCCAGAAAGTTGTGAGAATTAATAGATATGCCTCTTCAGCTGTTCTTAAATGGCCAGCTTATGTGTCTTTACCATTCAGTAATGGTGAATAACCCATTCCCATTAGCATAAGTGGTCGATTGTATGGGTGCACTCATTCTTAGATACCACATGCTCTACCTAGGAAACTTACCAGTTTCAGGAGTGTAGAGTTGCTTTTGAGCCAGCCACCTAAAATGTACATCTCACGAAGCCAAACTTCCCTATGTTGAAGTCCCTCAGGCTATGTCTATAAAGCTAAATAAAACCAAGCCAAGGGACATTATGCCCTTTGTCTTCAGAGGCCAGAAATTGCCACTCATGCTAAATAGCATTTGTTTGTAGGGCTCCTGTTGGTCCCAGGTGTTGGTCCTTTGTATGACTTGACGGTCAGTTTCTTTGCCTTTCTTCTTCTCCAGTACAAACTATCTGAAATAGTTGAAGGTCTGCGATGTAAACAGCTGGAGTGATATTTCCTTATAGCTAACTGAGTAGGGTTGCTTTGTGGCATGAGGGTATGGAGGATGGCTGAAGATACAGATCCTGTAGATTTTAACAGTTTTAGGATTGTAGATTGAGTTTGCTTGCAGCCTAATGAAAGCCTAATGCCCCCCAGCTGTAGACGAACATTTTCTAGAGACAATGCTAGTTGGGACAGGCTGAAATTGTGTCAGAGCTTGTTTAGTGGAAGTCTGCAGCACCGTGTCCCCTCTACTAATGAGGTGAACAAGGAGGAATCAAACTCACTCCTTTGCTTAGCGTATTTTTGTAGCCTTTGTGGGTATTATCCTTGTAGATGATGGTATGCTTATATTAATATTTAGCATATAGTCTGCTAATGAGGTTTGCAAACAACTCATTACCACTTTCTCTGAGTGAAATGGAGGTAATATTTATATTAATTTTAAACTAATTTATAATTTCAGGTGGATCCCACAGGACGTTATGAAAATTTGGTGACAATAAGGTCTTTTAAGCCAGAATTTCGGTTAGCAGGAGGCCTGAATCTGCCTAAAATAATAGATTGTGTAGGGTCAGATGGTAAAGAAAGGAGGCAGCTGGTAAAGGTAAGTTCTGTCAGTTGTAATGACATCTCAGAGACTTGGCATGTAGAAATTTTTTTTGAAGATCTCATGTCAGTTTTCTCATGTATCACTTCTGTACCATGAGCAGACTTTTCACAATTCAGTGTCAGTTTTTTCAGTGTCAGTTTTCTCAGTGCAGGAATGCTTTAATAAAGGAAATTACAAAGTAATAATAAGTAATATAACAACAACAACAACATCATAATAATAATAATATCTAATAATAAGTAATAATATTTAATATTTTTGTAACTATTTTTCAGTAATGCATGTAATATACAGTAGCTTACCTGACAACAACCAGATCGTGTGTGGTCATGCCTCAATGAGTGACCTGGACTGTACAGCAAGTAAAAGCCATCAACTTTTTGTGTTAAATACCTCCTTTTTTCTTCCCCATATAAAAAGAATTAAAATTCAGAGACAATCAAAAACATGCACATAGAAACACAAATCTCTCAAAAAATTTATTTCTCATTAAACTCAATTGATTTCATTCTGTCTCTCTTTGAATGTAAACATTCAGCAGCTGCTGGGAGAATTCTGTTTTGCTGTTAAGTATCAGGTAGTTTTGAAAGTTTTAAAGAGAAGCATAAATCACTAGATCTGCATCCAATAATCAGAACTGCAGCACCAACTAATGCTGCTTCAGCTGTGTGCTGGATTGCTAAATATGGTGAATGAAACATCCATTTTTTAAAAGGGTACCATGAGGCAGGTAGGTCAATTGAAACCTTAATCAAATAACATTCGTCAAAAAAAAGAAGAAAAAGGTGATGTTTTAAGTTAATGATGGTTCTGCTTAAGCAGCTGAGCACTATTAGAAAACCAAATACAGAGAAAAACAGTTGTTAATTACATTTTATTACAGGTGATTATTGTGGAAAAGTAACTTGTGTTTTGTGAAAATTTTTTAAATAATTTTTTAACGTTGATGAACAAGAAGTTGGATGCTGAAAAGTGTTCTTTAACTGCTTTTTCTGTTTATGCTAAAGGGGCGTGATGACCTAAGACAAGATGCTGTTATGCAGCAGGTTTTCCAGATGTGCAATACATTGCTCCAGCAAAACACTGAAACACGAAAGAGAAAATTAACGATCCGAAGGTACAAGGTAACACTAAACAGCTGCTGCAGCAGAGGAATAACTGCTACTGATAAAGCATATTTCTCCATTTTCCTCTTTTTAACCCAAAGACAATATAAAAGTGTATTTATTTGCGTGTTGTTAAAATATTCGCTGCTCCTTTAAGGTATGGAATAAACAATTAATAAAATTTAATTATTAAAATTACAACAATTATTACAATTTAATTTTTTCTAAATCCTTAAAAAAAATCTGATGCCAAATATATATTTAAATACTCTTCAAAGCTTTCTTTACATGAACTTATAATTGAAAAGAAATTAAGTCATGTGCTGTCCTTGAATTGTAAGTTGCTAGTCATTAAACTTGAGCATACAAGCTTTTTTATGAATTCTCATCCATTTTAGTGTTGCAATATTCCTTAATTAATAATTAATTTTAGTCTTGCAGTATTCCTTACAATTGAATCCAGAAGTCCCATCTAGTCTCTGTTCATGCAGAATTTGAATTGCAGAACTGTTTTTGTTGGAATTGGAAATACAAGAATAAATTCTTATTGTGAATGCAGAAAGTGTATTTGAACAGGAACTTTCCCCTCCTCCTTCCTTTTTATGTGCTTGGGTTTATAACAAAAGCTATGAAGGTGACCTCTGAATAATTAATCTCTAAGTAAAAGTTCTTGTCTTTGACAAATGAGAAACGTGCACTCCAGAATCTCTAAAGGAGCTTATCTGGATTGCTAGCATAGTTTTAAGAATTCACAGGTGGAGTTAGAGTCACATTTTTTGACTAATTTTCAATGAAGACTCAGGTTTTTATGTGTGCAAAAATGAATGCGGTAAAGACAGTTTAACAGGTAAAGGAAAAGCCACACATGCAAGCAAAGCAAACCAAGGAATTAATTCACCGCTTCCCATGGGCAGGCAGGTGTTCAGCCGTCTCCAGGAAAGCAGGGCTTCATCACACATAACGGTTACTAGGGAAAACAAACGCCATCACTCCGAATGTTCCCCCTTCCTTCTTCTTCCCCCACCTTTATACGCTGAGCATGACGTCATATGGTGTGGAATATCCCTTGGGTCCGTTGGGGTCAGCTGTCCCAGCTGTGTCCCCTCCCAACTCCTTGTGCCCCCCCAGCCTGCTCGCTGGTGGGGTGGGGT
>JANHGO010000041.1:13669061-13712260 GCA_024606505.1 Aquila spilogaster | reverse complement strand
CATCCCTGGAGGCATTCAAGGCAAGGCTGGATGTGGCTCTGGGCAGCCTGGTCTAGTGGTTGGCGACCCTGCCCACGCCAGGGGGGTTGAAACTAGATGATCCTTGAGGTCCTTTTCAACCCAGGCCATTCTATGATTCCGTGACCTTAGGATTACCTTCAAGTTTTTATGACAGTCAGACTGTATATCTCTTCATCAAATTCTGGATTTCTCTACAAGTCAGCTTATATGGGATACTTCCCTGTGAGGTGGGAGATGCCAGCTGAGATCCTTCTCATTAAAAGGCCTTTGGAAGGCTTTAGTAGACCTTGACCCAGAGTCTTAGCTTTACTAGATAGGGGCTTCTTTTATGAGGATGGTTTTGCCACTGTTAGCACTAGTTAGTCTTTCATAATCAAAAGGGGTGATGAGATCCCTGAACCACAGAGAAGATTTGGGAATCTGAATCTCTTATTTTGTAGGTGCTAACTCAGAGTTGTAGGGAAGCATTCAATGTCCATAAAGCTCTTCTACTGTTCCTAATTAGCTAGCTTATATGCTTTAGCATTCAGTAATGGTGAATTATCCATTCCTATTAGCATAAATTGATGGGTGTATTGGTGCTTTTCCTTATGTGGCCAAGAATGTGGACGTATTTCCTCTGCCTAGGAAACCTAGCAGTTTCAGGAGTGTGTAGCTGCTTTTGGAGCCAGCCATCTAAAATTTAAATTTTAAAGCTGAACTTCCCTGCGTTGAAGTCCCCCTGACTATGTCTATACAGCTAAACAGACAGACCAGCGAACTGTTCAAGGCTGTTTTATTTCAGAGGCCTGAAACTGCCACTCACACTAAATAGTACTTGTTTGTAGGGTCCTCTTGGTCCCAGGTGTTGCTCTTCTGTAAGATGCAATTGTTATTTTCTTTGTTTTTATTCTTCCCCTGTTCAAATGATTTGAAATAATAGGAGATCTGTAATGTAAACAACTTGAGTGCTGTTTCCTTAAGCTAACTGAGTAGGGTTGCTTTGTGGCAGGAGGGTATGCAGCATGGTTGAAGATACAGATCATGCAGATATGGACCGTTTTAGAATCATAGATGGGATCCATTTGCAGCCCACTGTAAGCTTAATGTCCTTCAACCACACATGAATGTTTTCTGGGAGAATACTAGTTGGCACAGGCTGAAGCTGTGTCTACAGCTCCATGTCCCCTCTGCCAGTGAGACAAACAAGCAGGAATCACTCTCATGCCTTTGCTCAGTATATTTTTGTAGCTTTTATGGGTATTATCCTTGTAGATAGCAGAACCCTTATATTAATATTTAAAATGTGGTTTGCAGACATCTCATTAACATTTTCTTCTGAGGCAGATGGAGGTATTATTTCTATTCATTTTAAACTAATTTATAATTTCAGGTGGATCCCACAGGACGATATGAAAATTTGGTGACAGTAAGGTCTTTTAAGCCAGAATTTCACTTAGCAGGAGGTCTGAATCTACCAAAAATAATAAATTGTGTAGGATCAGATGGTAAAGAAAGGAGGCAGCTGGTGAAGGTAGGTTCTGTCTGTTGTGGTGGCAATTTTTAAGTCATTTTTAAGTCATCATTTTTCTCTAGTATCACTTGTGTACCATAAGCAAACTTTACGCAGTTCAGTTTTCTCTGTTCAATGATGCTTTAGTAAAGGAAATCACAAAATATCATGGAACATTCAATATTTTTGTAAATACCTTTCAAAATGAATGTAATATACAGTAGTATAAAATAGCTTACCTGACTGTTACCAGGCCTGCTGACTTGTGCAGCCAACTACTGTCCTGGAGCACACATCAAAGAAAAACCATCAACATTTTGTGTACAGCATCTCCCTTTTTTTTCACCCACATAAAAATAATTGTGATTCAGAGACAACGTGAAGCATGTGGAGACACCTAAATATCTGAACAAATTCTCAGTGAACTCAGTTGGTTTCACTCTGCCTGGCCCTGGTGCCCTTATAAATATTCAGGAGCTGCTGTGAGAATTCCGACTGGCAGTTCAGAGTCAGATTATTATAATAGTTTTAAAGGGAAATGAGATTCTTTAGGTTCGGCCTGATCAGAATGGCAGTACCAACTCCACTGAGTTCAACACTGAGTGTTGAATCCCTACATATAGACAACAAAGCTCCTTTTGCAAAGAAGGGTACCTTAAGGTACATAGGTTGGTTGAAACCTTAATTGAATAGTGTTTGTGAAAAGGATAAGGCAGCTAGTCAAGTTAATGATGATTCTGAGTTGCAGAACAAGAAGTTGAATGCTGAAAAAAGTGCTCTTTAACTGTTTTTTTCCTATTTATGCAAAAGGGCCGTGACGATCTGAGACAGGACGCTGTTATGCAGCAGGTTTTCCAGATGTGTAATACGTTGCTCCAGCAAAACACTGAAACTCGAAAGAGAAAGTTAACCATCCGGAGATACAAGGTAACCCTGGACAACTGCTGCAGCAGAGGGAAAAATGCTGCTCATACTTAATAAAGCATATTTTCTCCTCTTTATAACGCAAAGATAATATAAAGTTATATGTATTTATGTGTTGTTAAAGTTGTCACTGTGCCTTAAAGTGTGGAATAAATTTATTATCACGGACCATTTTTTTTCCAACCCTTAAAAAGCTGCTGCTTGTAGTATATGGAAATATTGTTCAAAGCTTTCTTTATATGAACTTATGACTGAAATTAAGTCATTCACAGCCTTTGAATGGTAAGTTGTTCATCATTAAACTTGAGCATACAAGTTTGTTTATGAATTCTCGTTAATTTTAGTCATGCAGTTTTTCTTGCAGTAGAATCCAGAAGTTCTGTCTGGAGTCTGTTCCTGCAGGATTTGAATTGCAGATCTGTTTCTGTTGGAATCGAGAATACTGCAATAAATTCTGATCATATAAATGCAGAAAGAGCACTTCAACAGAAACTTTCTTCTCCTTTTCCTTTTTTATGTGGTAGGGATTATAGCAGTAGCTGTGGGGGTGAACCCTGAGTAAGCACTCTAGAAGTTTAAGTTCTTGTCTTTGACAGGTGAGAAATGTGCGTTCCAGAATCTGTAAGGGAAGGTATCTGAGGTGCTAGCATAGTCCACAGGTGGAGTTTGATTCACATTTTTAAAATAATTTTAAATAAAGATGCATGGTTTTACCTGTTTAGAAATGAACAGGAACAGAGCGGAAGAAAGAGGAGATTGTATTATGAGATAAAGAGACTTCCATAAGAAGAGAAAATTGAAGGGAAGAGGCCGGAGCTATTTCTCTGAGGCCAGGAGACAGTTCTCAAGGCCCATTCTGTATTCTAGAACACTGATCCAAACCTGGAAACTGGGCAGAATAATTAAGTTGTACTAAAGTACGTAGTGGAGAGTTGTCTGGGCTAAGGAAAAAAATGTGCAAGTATTTGTTAGAAAAACCTTTTATTTTATTTTTTTATTTTATATGTGTTTACTTGTCTATGAAGATGATACGTTGTGCTCTGCTGTATGGTTTGGTCCTGTGTCTCTCTAAACAAATGCATATATCCATCCACCCATGCTCTGCAGGATGTATAGTTGTAGTGGCGTGTGTGTGTGTGTAACTCGTCCCCATGCAGCACTGGTTTTGTTTGTGCAGGTGGTTCCCCTTTCTCAGAGGAGTGGTGTGCTTGAGTGGTGCTCAGGAACAACCCCCATTGGGGAGTTCCTTGTGAACACTGACAAGGGAGCCCACAAGAGGTACAGGCCTCACGATTACTCTGGTTTCCAGTGCCAGAAGATAATGATGGTGAGTCAAAATAATTAAAGAAAAATATTCTGCCACACAGAGAGAGTTCCTCTATGCTTTTGACATGTAATAATGAATGTGACGTGCGGCATGGTTCAAATAGATCTTCAGACTGTTCTGAATGCAGCCTGGGAAGAATTATTACAAAATCAAAGTTGCTGACTGAATTCCTGTTATAGGAAAGAATTGAATATGGCTGAATCTGCAAGAAGTCTGTGAAATGTTTTTTAGAATGTAAATATATAGGAATTTCAAAATAATCATTGAAGAGACTCAAGAGATTGAATATAAAGTTACCCTAAATTAGCTTATGGTCATCACGTTTCTCATTGCATTAAAAAATAATTTTATTTTTAGGAATAAAGCAAAATACCTGAGTACAAGAATATGATTTTAGAATGCAGCTGAGATGAATTACTGTTTTAATTGCCATAAAGACAACATGAAAAGGTCTGGCTCCTGTGCACTGGCAGCCACGTGCTCCCCACTCCTGTGTCTCACCTCACAGATGAGTCAGTTCAGGGAGCTAAGCCACAAGAAGGGTAACTTTATGTAAAGTGGCAGAAAAATCTGTGGTACAAGCAGGGAGCGGGTCTTCGTTCTGCTGATAGGAAGCTGCTAGATGGATTCACCTGGTTCCGTTTAGTTCTGCAAGCTTTTACAAAAGTACAAGGCTGAAAAACAAGAGGAGCGGTTGTGTATGTGATGGATAAGCAGCTCCACCCTATTTAGGGGCAGCTGGCAGATCTGTGAGCTCACGTCACGTGCTACAATCACCACATTTTTGGATGGTGTACATCTCCATTTCAAGCCAGGTGCCGCTCTGATATCCACTGCCACATGTAAAGGACAGTAGGTAGACTCAGCATTGTCACTGCAGTTTCACATTACTTTACAAAGCCATGACTGTGCAAGATGTTATTTCCTTTCATATCTGTATGGTATTACCAGACCAAAGGTGTATTTAATTTTAGCTTGGCACAGCTTTTGCGCATGAGTGAATGAGAGCGACTTGCTCACAATTACATGAAACCACAGAGAATAGTGCAAGGGTAAGTGTATCCAACAGAACACATTTACCTGTACATGTATACAAAATACGTACAACTGCTGAACCATAGAAGTGGGAGTATGTTTTTCACATGTACCTCATGAGCTGTGTCTGAAAATAGAATTGCTCAGTAAAGCAGACAGATGGGTGTATTAATGCTTTCTGTTAAGACATTCAATCATAGCTCAGAGAAGGGAGTGGAAACAGCATTTGAGGGGTGGGAAAAGGATAAAAAAGAGGAACGTGTTTCCTTCCAAAGCAGTCAATCACATGGAAAACATTTTTTGTATATTTAAAGGATGCACAAAAGAAACATTCTGAAGAGAAGTACAACATCTTCATGAAGGTCTGTGACAATTTTCAGCCCGTGTTTCGTTATTTCTGCATGGAGAAATTCCGGGATCCAGCTGTGTGGTTTGAGAAGCGGTTGGCGTACACTCGCAGTGTGGCTACATCTTCTATAGGTATCGCACTGAACTATTAACATGGCTTTTAAAATTATGTTAAGAGAAGGTTTTACCATTTCAGAGGCAATGCCTTTTCTACTTTTGTCACATGTCAGAAAAGGGGAGTTGGAAGGGGGCAAAAAGTGCCAGCAAGAGCACCAGCACTCTTTTTGTGACTGAAACTGCTGATTCTTCCCCCCTCCCCTCTTTCTTTCTTTGTTTTATAGAGGATTTGTGTGTTTAGGTTCAGGTGGTTTTTAAACTTATGAATTCTGTTGCTGTGCTTTAAGAGTTTTTTCGTTTCATCTGTACCCTCAGATGTTTTAATCTTTTACTTTCCTTAGTTTGTTTACATCTTACATGTTAAAGTGATTCTAATATTGTAATGTAAAATTTTCCCTGGTTTTTATGGCCTGCACTCCTGCTTTCAAGACTTGCCTTTTTCTTTCAGTCGGCTACATCCTTGGACTTGGAGACAGACATGTTCAGAATATCCTGATAGATGAACAAACTGCAGAACTGGTGCATATAGATCTGGGTAAGTGGAAAGATAAGAGAGCCTTCATTTTTCTTTTTTTCTTTATTTTTAAACATATATTTAATCTTTCATTTAGGAGTTGCTTTTGAGCAAGGTAAAATCCTTCCCACACCAGAGACTGTTCCATTTAGATTAACCAGGGACATTGTGGATGGAATGGGCATTACTGGAGTAGAAGGAGTCTTCAGGAGGTAAGCTGTCCTGTATTGCATCATTGCGGGGGGGCAAGGAGGCAGTGGAGTACTTATGGCACTATGGTTGTTTGATGTTAAATAGTCCCAGTGCTTGAGAGGAGACTTAGATTTCTGTTGATAATATCCAGATGTAAGTGCTGCTCTCTAAATCATGCACTGGTGTTCATGTAGCTGTTAAATAATACAGTAAATATTTTCTAGATGCTGTGAGAAAACAATGGCTGTCATGAGAAATTCTCAGGAAGCTTTGCTGACTATTGTGGAGGTAACTTTTTTCATTTGTTCCAATAGCAAGCTGACACAGTATCTTCAATTTCTGGTCTTTGAACAGGTTACTATACTAAATACTCGCATGTTTTTTGTTTGCTTTCTTGCATTTTCATGTAGTATGGTTGTCCAGATTTGTTAATTCGTGTTAATTCAGTAAAATCAAGCCCAGTCTGCTTTTTCTCTGGGGACTATTCGTTTCAAACGTACAGATTTCCCTCTTCTGTATGTAAAATACCCATGACTGTCTTCTAGCCACAGAGCCATGTTCTTTCTGTGAATAGTGCCAACTGAAGTAGATATTCTTTGTGTAAGTCACAAAGAAAAGAATTAAGCTCTTAAGCAGCCTATACTGTGCATCAAAAATTAGTAATGATATTTAGTGCCTAGAAGTGTATGAAGAAAAAGACCTCTTTGTTGCTGCAGTGGGACCAAATGTCAAAACTGAGTCAAGTATGAAGAACACAGATGCTTGGCATGATCAGCTGTGGTTTTATTGCATTGTCTGCTAAGCAATTTTTTCCCCTCCTCCCAAAAAGTTATAATATTATGGGTATTGTAGTTAGCATGAGCATCAACTGAATGTTTCCCTTCCTGTTAGGGCACTGAACTAGCTGTAATTAACAGTTGAAATTAAATGGATGCTTATTTATGGTGTAGGTGCTGCTCTATGATCCCCTTTTTGACTGGACCATGAACCCCCTGAAAGCTTTATATCTGCAGCAGAGACCAGAGGACGAGGCTGACATGAGCTCTACGCTCGGTGCTGATCCACAAGCATGTAAAAGGAAGGCCAGGTGCCAGATTTACTTTTATTATTGGTCTGCCGACTGCACTGTTGCTGTGCTTTACAAGTTTTATAAATGAACATTGCTCGTTCTGTTTAAGATCCATATCTAGTGCCTCTGTTTTTCTTTTTTCTGCCAGCAGTGACGACCAGAGCTTTAATAAAGTGGCTGAGCGCGTTCTGATGAGACTTCAGGAGAAGCTGAAAGGTGTTGAGGAGGGAACGGTGCTCAGTGTGGGAGGGCAGGTGAACCTGCTCATACAGCAAGCCATGGACCCTAAAAACCTGAGCCGGCTCTTTCCAGGCTGGAAACCCTGGGTGTGACTTGGAAGGATCCAGTATGTTTTTGGAAGAAATTATTTTTCGGCAGCAAATGTCTTAGCATTTCAGATTTGTATTTCCATATTAAACATTGGATCAGGTCAACTGTAAATGTTTATGTATATCAGTATTGGGTGGATGTTTTGGGGTGATTTGTTTTTTCATTAACTTGTTACCAAGAAAACATAATTTTCTTTCTCCACTTAAGTTCACAATACAGCCTAAAAGCAAGCAGTGCTTCGCTGTTCTCTGTGGCTTGCAGGGACTTTGTTCATACGTAATGTTCTTAAAGCCTGAGAATCATCACTTGTCTAACTGCTAAATATCAAGTCTTGCAGATAATAATTCGGCATAGTAACATGGCTGTGGAGAATGGACAATCTGAAAAGCAGGCATGATGAAATAAGTGGCTGGAGTGCATTTCAGGGGTGAGGGGAAGGGGACGTATGTTAAAGATAATGTCACAGTGATAGTTGGCAGAAGTGCAACAGAACCCAAGAGAACTTCCTGTTTAACGAGGTGGAAATTCTGGATTTTTTTTTTAGCTTAGTTAAATGGGATATAACTCCTGAGCCAAATGTAATACTGCTGCTTCTTTTCCTGGTAAAATTATGCTTGTATTTTATTTTTGTAAATCACATTTTCTATTTTGCTATAGCATTACTATAATACCGTGAAAGATATGTATATATATTTGTTTTTGTAACTAACTTCTGTGGTAGAACAGAGTGACTCTACAGTGGTATACAAGATATCCCTCTAAGACAGTCATTGTGTATCTGGAGTATCTTCAGAAACACTGAAGTTGTGTTTTGAGTACAAAAAACAATAGTAATTGTACTCATTTTTACAAAAGACATTGCTGCTTCTGAAATAAAAAGAAATAGGAAGGTTGATCAGTGAATACCGACAGCAGAAGAATCTGCTCTAATAGCAATCTCGCTGGTAGATCTAATACATCTTTCTGAATCATCTCTGTATTTAAAATTATGAACAACAATTCGTGTACTCCCACATTATCCTACTTTACACCTGATGCATTTTTACAGCAGCATAAGCAAAGAATTTCTGGTCTCATCTACATTTCATTGAATTGTATTTTCTCATACTTTTTACGCTGTATCTTTGTTTTGTATGTTCATGTCAACATAGTAAGAAGAATCTTTTGTTTTCATGATGCTGACATAAAGTTCTGCTGATCCTTGGAACCCAAAGTGCACTGTGGCTTTTCACTGGGGAGCAATAGCTCTGGTGCCGGAATAGCACCATTTGGTCTCTGGAAATAGAACTTAGGAAAGGGCTGAACAACGATTGCTTGAACAGTTTTTACCTTTGAGCACGGATTAAAGAAAATCCAGTCCTGTTTCCTGAAACGTCTTTCTCATGCATCTGATAGCGGAAGTTCTCTAGGCTTTTTTATTTTTTAAATTAGAGCTCTCACTGATCATACAAATGAATGCTGCATAAAAGCGTTTGGCAGATCTGTCCATCCTTCATGAGTTGAAAGGAATCCTGTCATCTGGCTGGGCTGCAACTTAGCCTGGTTATTTGAAACAAACACTGAAACCATTAACTTTAATACAATTGTCTAAGGAAAATCTAACTTCAGAGGAAGTAATGTTCCTGTTCCTCTGCAGCGTTGTTAGCTTGCTGTTTAGTGTCCAGATTGTCACGTTACCTGTGCAAAGCCTCATGTAGCCAAATGGTAACTGGTGAAGACTGAGCTTTCTAATTATTTTTGTTCCAGTAATTCCTTAATTTTTGAACATCAAAATTAGTGAATAGTTTCCAAATCTGTATTATCTGTAAGTATACGGTTTCCTTCTATAACAGCAGAAAAATGGACGCCTGGATAGAAATGCTCTTTAATTCTGAACTCTGAAAGGTTATGGCAGAAATACCACTTCTAAAAATAAGGTGGACTACTAGTTGAGAGTCTCATGCATTTACTATATTAGTAAGCTACAGACACAGGAGGACCAGTTGTGTTTCATTTTTAGTGTTATTTTTTTCCTGGAAATTGTCTTAGTAATTTGAAACACATTTAGAAAAGATCATTTCTAAGAAAAATGAGCATTGATCTGATACAGAGGTGAAGAGTTTTCAACAAATCAAAATCTGTTAAAGACAGCGATGTCTTGTTTAAAATGAGCTATTTCTGATGTAACTTCTGTTGGACGAATGTCCTCAGCAGTGCGCGGTGTAACAGTGTAGGTGTCAGCAGGTAACCCAGTTGGGAACATACAACGTGACTGAACTTTTCCATCGTCAGTGTCCCATGAATAGGAATCAAGTCCAGCTGGTCACCTGGGGAGTTGCTTCCTAGTTAGATAAAACCAGGATGGCCCTCTGTGCGAGTGCACTTCTGAAAACATCACTTGTTCTTACAGATAAAAACAACTGGGAGTAATTTTCGCAGTAACTGAATTAGTTAGGTCACTATTGTATGATACTACGAAATTCTGAATTTATAAAGTACATTCATTATTGCTGCTACTTGAGCACGCTGAAATGTTAGGCTTCATATTTCCAGGGAATAAGGAAATGCAAATACCTATAAAAGATTCCCCTTTTGATTCAATTTGTGTTTGGATTGAGCTGGAAAGAAGTCTTGTGCTCTGGTAAGGACTCCTTGGCGATGATGCACTGCCTGCCCTGCCGCTTCTAGGCTGAAGCAGTGTTACGGTGTGGGTGCTCAGTGGTGCCTGACTGTTTCTAGATCATTAAGTTTCAGAATTAACTGTGTTCATCACAGACAGACAGGTGTTTGGGGCTTTTCTTCACATCATTGCGTGTGTGTGTGTGACTAAAAAGGAGCTAATGTTATGCTGGGCATATTCCTTTCGAAGAGGAAAGGGGTGGGGGGAGATACCGTGTGCTTTTCTATTGGCTGCAGAAGAAAGTCTTCCAGTCCCCAGTGTCAGGCCCTGTGCACTCTGACTGTCCCTCTGGACCATGTATTCTGAATGCTTGTTATCGAGAAGCCAACTTTCTGTTCCCAAAGTACTATTCTACAAACGAGTGCAGGATAATTCTGCCATAGAAAGTTTCCAGTATCTTCATTTGTTGACACAAAGCCCCAGTCTTACATTCCCACTCTACCCCCCAGCGTTTCCTTTCCCAAAAGCAGAGAAAACTGAACTCAGAGATTGGAAATCGTATGCACTGGAAATGACATAAGTGGCGTCAAAGGAGTGAAGCTGTTTCTCAAAATGTAGTTGTGTTTCTGCATCACAGCTGGAACTTGTTTTCTGGAAAGCTGGGCAGCTATTGAACATGAAATGTTCTTCAGCCTGTGATGGCCTCGGCAACGTGATGGAATAGATTTTTCTGTCAGGCCAGATTAATTTCTTAGTATTTGGGAGAGGTCTGTGATGCTGTGTGAGGTGTCAGCACCTCAAGTGCCAAAAAGGCCACTCCCTACCGTGTGTGAAAGCTGCACCGTTGTGATTTTGGTGCGTGGTTGGACAGTGGGAGGTTACCTGATTTTCCCATGTCCATTACGTAAGCGTGTTTGTTTTACTCAGTACCTACTTCCAGGATTTCCATCTTAAAAATCATTAAAAAAATTAACTATACTAAGAAAGAGCCTTCAGACTTTTCAGTTCTCACCAGTGAGCCCACAGACATAGGATTCCCAGTTTGTTTTAATGGTCCTAGCATTTCATACAGCACGTAACCTCAATAGAAGGAGAGAAGATTAATGATTTTATGTGTGGTTTTAATTTTTTTCACTTGGATGAGGATCTTTCTGGTTCTCCCCAAAACTGTTAAGACTTCCATGTGAAGAGCAGCTTTGCCTTTACTTACTGCATCCCAAAGCTACCTGTATCTGTGGTAACATTCATCAGATTTCCCACAGAGATGGATTTTCATTTATAGAAGACGAGGAACATATTTGCAGGGGTTTCTCAGGACGACTATAGAATGGTAGCTTTGGAACCTCTATCCAGAAGCTCCGTACTGCGGGCTGTATGGAAAGAAGGAAAAGATTAGGTTGGCTGTGCTTCATCTCTCACGACTTAGCTGAAGTTTCCAGAAACCCTTTGGTCATTGTACCCATGAGCTTACCTTTGAATCATCTGCTGTTGGACTTGGGCCCAGTGATACCTGAATGTGCATACACTCAGACAACATGAATGTACATCCATAGCCGTGCAATGGCTGCCGCTTGCAGCGCGCACATTCCACCATGGATCTTTCACCTCCACTGTTCTGTTCTTCGAGGGAATTCACCAGGAAGGTTTATCAAAACGTCCACTGGCAGAGAGCTGTAGTTTGAGTACTCAAGTCTCAGGCTGCCTCCAGTTACAACCAAATCCACGATGAATCACGACGCTCTTCCAGGCTGCGAGCTAATCCTTCTGACAGGCACTGTCCTTAGGCTTCCTCTTCCCAAAGAGGCACCAAGTGCAGCAAAACAGCCCCATGCCACATTGTCCACGTGAACTGTGAACAACAGGAAACATTTTTGAAACAGGTGAAGGTACGAATTCCTGGCAGTGCTAAGTGCTAAAATTAAGAGTCACTGTGCAGTAACTTTCTCAGCTTTCGGTATGAAGTTTGTGCACTGACACAGCAAACAGCTGTGTGGAACCCTTGTGCTGTGCGCTGAGGAAGTTTGTTCTGAAGAAGAAAAATACTGCGAATACGATTTAGAGCAAATCTGGATTCCACTGTCATACGTGCTTCTAAGCAACGCAGCCCACTCCAAAGCAGCCCAGCTGTGCTTATTCAGGCAGGCAGTGCTTCTTTAGTCAGCTGCTACCATGGAAATTATAGTTATTCTTCATAACGAAGCAGGAAAATACAAACAAGGAGCAGCAAACCTACCATGTAGAATTTGTATCCATCTGGAAAAATTCTTCCTCAGAGAAAAGGTGGACTCGGCAGTGCCACGTTTGGTCCTGATGTGGAGGATGCTGCTCTTAAAGGAAAGGGAACAAGAGTTTCTGTTCTGTATGGTTTGGAATCTGAGAGCTCATGTGGGAGGCAATGATTTGTAACTTAAGAAACTGGAAATCTAAACAACAGAGTGGAAATGCAAGTCAAGGTATTTAGGTGTTTAAACAAGCACTACCAGTACCTGCCACAAATCTTTTAATGCCAACTTCAAATTGCTGTTCTAGAAAAAGTCAAATCAAGAGACAGTGCTTTTTATGTTACAGAAATGAAGGTAGAATTAACTGCCCTTTAGACTGAACATGTAGCCAGCCAGCATTGCTCTCCTTTTTACCTAATACTGCTCTAGTGTTAAATTAAATTTCTCATAAGATCAGACTGCACTTGCCTTTTAGGTTTGTTGGCTTTTGTTTTTCCAGACAGCAGCATGAATCCTAAATTACATCATTTTCAGTTCTGTAAGTGTCAGTGAGAACAGAATCGGACTCTTTGATTTTGTTTTGTTGTGCTGTATTTTCTCACTACTCCGATCAGTCGGTAATGCGTGTGAACACACCTATACGTTGCTCAATAGCTATTACACCATACACACAAAGAGCCCCTTGGCTATGCCAAAACACAGGAACCGAGGCCTGACTGTTGCTTTATCAGCACACAGCAGTGCTACCAGCATAATTAAAACAGTTTTAAACCTCTTTATTTAGGCCTGTGAAAACCATTGTGGGTGCAAACCACCATGTGACACACAACTGTTTATAATGATCTCTTATCTGTTTATCATAATTCTGTAATTCACATGCAAGGTCTTGCAAGGCAATGGCAATAAATGAGTTATTGTGTGAAGGTACATCTTACATACAGAAAGATAACAACAACCTTTGAGACTGCAGCGCTCCTCAGGATATACAATGATAACATAAAGCAACAGTGTTCTGTCATCATTCGGTTCCAAATTAGCAAGGTTTACATTACATGGGACATGGAAGTAAGCTTGTGGGCTCCCTGTTTGCACCGTTCCTCCTGTCTTTGTCAACCCTTTCCTTCAGTCCTTGTTCTAATGGGTTCAAAGCCACATTACAGATATAGCTGAGGGGTCTTTTTGTGTCCTTCTTTTGTAAAAGAGTTATTCATCACTTAATTAAAGGCATACTTAAAGCTGCTTTAAATTAAACTATGCTTAAAAAATGGTATGTATGTAAAATCATGCTAAGAAATTAATCTGATGGTATAAAAAGAGAAAAAAAATTAATTTCTATCCTATTGTGTTATCCAGCTGCTCTTTAGAGGTACGAATGTCTCTGTAACCAAGTGATCTATACACTGAGGAATTTAATGGATTTCTTAGCTGGAGGAAGAGGCTGTCACAGCATGCCCAGTACATAAAGTAAGTCATCTACTTTGAATGCTGGCTGCTGCAATGCATTTAACATATCCAGTTTATGAAGAACTCATTATTTCGCTATTGGTCTTCTGAAGCCTTTCTATGAACTAATTAAAATTTCCTGAAAAAATGCTTTCTCAAGAATAAAATTAGAGCTTCCATTTGTAGAACGCTCTGGTTTTTTTTACTGTATCAAGGTGATTCATCACTGTGCAATAGAGGGACCAGGTGCTTTTTTCTGCAAGATTCATAAGCTCTCTCCTACAGATGGATGCCTGGCCTGTGTGACGTTTTTGTCACATGCAAGGTGACACACATCTCCTAGTACTGATGGATGTACAGAGAACAAAGGTGCTCCAAAGAACCACATTTGCCCTGGTGAGATTGCCTGGTGTTCTTCAAAAAATACAATCAAGAACAAAATATGCTTAATAATAAAATTACTTTAAGTTCATATACAGTTGTATTACGACCTTGATTAACAAAACCATACGTCAAGAAGAAAAAACAATAAATGAAAATCTTACTATATTATCCCAAAAGCTGATAAAATTTTGTATCTTAAAATAAAACTACTTAACCTTCAGAGTAATTCAAAACTATAGATAAAGTGCACAGAAATCTTGATGACCGCAACAGCTGTATATTTAAAAACATGCTGCAATGGACTGTTGAGGGTTTGGGATGCAGCCTACATATTGCTATGGAGCAGTATGCATGGCAATAATTGCATATGCGACTTGCCTGTGGAAGGAAATGATTTTCTCAGAGTAAGTCATGACAAAGGTGACTAATATACACTTACTTTCTCAAAGATGAGCGCCACCTGTGTCTGGAGTGAACTTCAGAAATAAGCATTGCATTGGGACCAGCACAAAAGATGTGCCTTTCACAGGTCCTTTTATCTGACTCTCAAGCTCACTGCACAAGATGGTACATGGATTTTTCCTTCAAGAAGTTATGAAATCCTGCCAGGCTGAGAATCTGTTTCATAGGTTTTGCAGCATAGTACTCAGAGTTATTTAACACGTTCTCATTTAGGATGTTACTCTACTATTAAATTGGGAGGAATGTATGAGGATGCATCTTCAGTGACAAATGTCAATAAGGATCTTGTCCATGACAACTTTTTTCACAGAACATGTGAAATAAAGTCCCAGATGGCACATGGGGCAGCTATGAGGACAAACAGACACTGGGAAAAAAACAGCTTGCTCTTCTCTACTCACTCTGACAGAAAGAAGACTCCAAAAGTCCTTGTCTGTATGCCTGCACCAGCCGCCACCAGCGTCTTTCCAGCTCCTTACAAAGATCTCCCCTTGCAGCAGCTGCCAGGGGCTCCATTTTGTATAGTCCTCAGGGTTTTGGCAAACATGTCCGCAACAGCTCTGTGAGTGACTATTTTACACAAAATATTTGGAGTGAAGTTAGAGTAATAGTTGCATTACAGCATAAGCAAGTTTCCTTTTTTTGAACAGATATATTCTTCAAAATACACAAAACACTGAGAATTTCTAATAAATCTGGGTAAGAATTCAATATATATGGAAATTCATAACATATTTCTTCAATGGATTAGAGAGGAGGCATCCATATGTATTTCAGGTGATCAAGTCAATAATATATCCTCTGTATTTCTTTAAGACAGTTGAATTTCATGCGATTCACTGTGTAACTGCACTCATTTGATTCAATCTATCTTTTGGCAAAATTGCTGTAATCAACCAGCAGGCACTGGTCTGTTATAGTGCCAGAAAACACTGGGAATCTTGATTCCATCACTCATATTTTGTCTAAACAGAAAGATATTGAAAAGCTCCAGCTATCTTCTTATCCCAGGGTTTTCCTTGGGTGTTTTGGAACACTTTTTGTGATATCAATGGGGAGCGGGTTGAAAGCTGGTGGAGTCATTGATAAATACACCATGTGTTATCTCCCAGTACCAAGACTCAGTCTTTCCTGATGGAAATTACTTTAACGAAAGATGATCACAACTACTTCCCTCATCCGCTGGAAAAGAAACATAAAAATACTAGGTGTCCCTGTGAGTATACCACAGCTAATACAACACAAAGTGGCAGGATATAGCAAGATAAAATCATATTTTTCCTTCCTATGTTTTGTCATGGTTCCATCACTTTGTAAATGAGAAAAAGGATAATTCCCACCTGTGTGTTTTCCTTACTTCATGCTCTTGCTAAATGAGATTACCTTGTAAATAATAGATTACCTGTGCAACCTGGTCTAGGCAGCCTGCTTTGGCAGGGGGTTGGACTACGTGATCTCTGGAGGTCCCTTCCAACCCCTACAATTCTGTGACTCTGTGTGATTCTGATTGTGGTTTCAGGAATCTAGCTCTATCCACCTTGACTTTTTCAGCTGAAAGCAGTTTGTTTATGCAAATGCACCTTTAAATTTCATTCCGTAGCTATTTTGTGCATCCAGAATGAAAACACAGTGAGTATCATGTACTGCAAAATGATGCCTTGTCTGAATTTGAGGAAAGCACCTGCTGCAACACCTGGCAAAGCTGCCCACCAGTTGAAAACTACTAACCCACACTGCTTCCATCTTGCTGAGAAACTGTGTCCAGAACAGTATGCTACTGTGGATACTTTATTTCAATTACCCGGTAGTACTTGCAGAAACAGACTCTTAATCAGGTTTAGGTCCTTTACTAAAGACACTAGAAAATATGCAACACATAATGAGGTTCCTCACAAGCAGACAAAGCTGCTGAAAGAATACCCATTTACAGTCTCTCAGGAATACGCAAAGGAAGTCAACTTGGCCCATAAGTATTTGTATAATTCTCAAACAGCTTTCAAGTGGCTTACAAGAAACGAGTTCCAGCCCCTTATACTTACTTCTAGGGCAGCTCCTCATGTTTTCACTTTGACACTCAGCTTTGTTTTCCTATAGATCATAGTTTCAGTTGCTTTCATCTCCACAATGCATCCATAACTGCATGACTCTGAGAAGACTGGGGACAATCAAAAACACTGTTTAATTTATATGACTGTAATGAGTCTCGTTTTACAGCACCACGCAGCAACAGAAGTGCCCAACTCTGCACTGTATAGAGTAACTTGAGCAGCAACACAGCACTGAGTGCAGCTCGTATCTCCGAGGGTCAGCGCACTTCAGAACATGAGCATCTGTTCTTCTAGAGCCTACTAGTTCTCTGCTGTATCAAAATATTGAAATCCTTCAACTTATCACAGTTGATCTGAAAAAAAAAATCTGAATAAAACTCAGCTCTTCTCCAGTATAATCTTCAGAACTACTCCTAAAAAATGTGGTTTTAATCCTATCCAAAATCTATTTTATTATTTTTAATAAGATATGGTCATCATATCCAAATCCTTTCTTGAATCCCTTCCTAGCCATCATCAACTACTCTTGACTCTTGAAGATACATTTTCTTCCAATGCCTCAGAACTCCTGAGGGTCCTGACGTGGGCTGTCCCTCTGTACCTGACATCACCGCAATGGGCATTCCACCACAGGCAGGAGGGTGTACAACTCACTCCTAACCTGTGTCTGTTGGTGGAACAGCGGGTAGCTGTAAAGCACATCAGAGCAGTACATTGGGGTAAGCAGCCTGAGCTTGCAGTTGTTTACTTCTCTTCCTTGTTCCTTGTCAGTGAGTCCTTAGCAGTGGATATAATGCTAAAACTAATGGCATTTTGCAATTCTGCAAGGACCTCAAGATCTGCCATGGAACTAATCTATGGTAAGCAAATTAAAAATAAAAGACAGAGTAAGCAATTCCAGACAGTTCTCCCCAGGACATATGCTCAATGTATTCTGTCCCACAGCTACCAGTAATTCAGCATGTTACACTAATACCTGCTGTACTTGTAACTGTTAGAAGCCGACACAAAGGGAAATGAAAGACCAGCTTTTTAAAGGTTGTTCCCAACTGCAAGCAAGTCATTACCATGGGCTTCCACCACAACAACGTGTACAACCAAACTAGTTTGGATATGCATGACTTGCTGTTCCAAGTGCCTTTGGAAACCATTTCTTTAGTCTCTTTGAATTGTTACTGAGAAACAGGACAGTAAAGAAACATGAAAAAAAAATTGTAACTAGAACAATCTAATTGAGTAAGAGGCTATGAGAACCTTGTGAGCGCTCTGTTGGGTTCATTTTATCTGAAAAAAATGAGACAATCATTGTAATTAAGACACGTAAAGCACACCCACTTGGGAACCTGCTCTTCCATGGGGACACTGACAATAGCCAGCTGATTCCAGGAGTTCATCATTCATCAAGATCAGGACAGTGGAGCCTTACTCAGGAAGCAGGACAGTGCTCAAAATCTTCCTTTCTCACCCGAGCTGTATCATCAGGTCTACTGCTTAGACTACCCGGACATGCGAGCTATTTCTCAGAGATTCAGCTGGTAGCCAAGAGTCCTGCAAGTGAAAACCAAATACGGATAATCTATCGGTAAAGGAACAAAAAATCCTACCACACTTTTTAATCAAATCTGACTTGTAAACAGAGCTGGATGTGGTGCTGATCCCGTCTGCAGTCACATCTGGAGACTGAGGCTTATATCACACAAACTAATCAGAGCAGGAGTGCATCTTTTCTGAAAAGCTGCAGAGGGGGTTGAAAAAGATGGAAATATAAGAATAATATACAGATTTGTTGATAGCATAATTGAGTTACAACTTCCTTGGTATAGTGCATGAAAGAGCTAAAGAAAAATAAAGATATATATTATTTAAACCAGCAATAAAGCTAAGAAACAACAACAACAAACACTGTAATTGAAAATCAAGAAATTCCTGACCGATTTAAAAACTAGACTGAAAAGACATCCACTAATGAGCAAATCTGCATGATCAGTGGCACAATATCCATGAGTTATACGGACTTCTGGGTGTCTAAATATTGCAATTACGATTCTCATAAAAATAGATTGTACCTTCCATTATCTCTGGAGTAACACAGAAGGCACAGCCTCTGGTTAAAAGAAGAAGCTATCATCGTTTCTGCCTGAAAAGAATTAATAACAGGCTGTGATTAAATTACGTATGGTCTCTTCCTTTTTTGACGCATGAACTCAATTTCCATTATTGTGAATGAGATCACGCATTTTGGTGAGTGAAGAACAGGCTTGTAAGTGGTGATACATAAAACCCATTTTGCAAGGGGAAAAAAACAACACATGAAGAGATTTATGCAAGGAAAAAGGATTGCTTACTTGGTGTAAACAAATCTGTAGAAAAGGATGGAAAATTAACTACAGAAAACTGTTCCCAAATGCTGATTGGATGACGTTCATGCTGAGTATTCCTTGTTGGTGATTAACCGTGCTGAGACCCGGGGCTTTGCCTGCCACCATCCATTAAAATATCTGCCTCTGGGGCATGTTTCCAGTCAATGCATTTTATCTTCACACTCACTTTTCTTCCTTAATAAAATGTGATTGTGACTCTACCACATACAAAAACGGAAATGACAAATCCATAAAAAAGCCCTAAGAGGGAAAGCTGATATTTAAATCTGGGGCTTCCACCTCTCATCTCTGTCTGTTGGTTTGAGTATACAAAATATGGTGCTTCTAAAAATGTTTGGACCACGCTGAAGTTCAAAATCTACAGAAAAATCACAGGAATATCCCTCTGCTCACCCATAAGACTTGTGAGAGCAATTGAGGGAACTGGGATTGTTCAGACTGGAGAAGAGAAGGCTCAGGGGAGACATCATTGCACTCTACAACTGCCTGAAAGAAGGTTGTGGCGAGCTGGTGGTTGGCCTCTTCTCCCAGGTAGCAGTGATAGGATGAGAAGTAATGGCCTTAAATTGCAGCAGGGGAGGTTCAGGCTGGATATCAGGAAAAAATTATTCTCAGTGTTGAGGCAGTGGCACAGGCTGCCCAGGGCGGTGGGGGAGTCACTGTCCTTGGGGGTGTTGAAGAAATGTGTGGATGTGGCACTGAGGGACGTGGTCTAGAGCAGTCACAGGCACGGGTTGATGGCTGGGCAGCTGATCCTGGCCGTCTTCCCAACCTCGATGATTCGATTCTCTGATTCTCTGATTCATGTTTATCAGACATGTTTATCTTAATAGCCTTCATTAGGAATACGGAAAGCTATCCCAGTGCCACACTGCCCTTCTGAATTTATTTCTCTCTGCACGGTGCTTGTTTCTACCTCCTTGCTCTGTTGGATAGGTATTTTTAGAAGCAGGAAGTCATGCCCCTGCATGACAAAGTTCTTCCTTCGTTAAGGCCAATTTGAAGCACCAGAAAACAATTGCCCGGTGCCCACCTCTGGGCCCTCTCCTCCCACCCACTCCTCGGGGCCCTTGAAGGGATTTCTCCCGCTCCCGCCGTGCATCTCCGTGCCCTTTGCTCCAGGGCTGGGGGCTGTGAGCCCCGAGGCCGCTGCTTGCCCGCCTCAATGCCCCGTTGTTGGCTAAAGCTTCCCTCACACACTCACCCTGTAGGAACAGTGGTTTCCAGCAGGGGAGGTAAGAGCTTTATTAGTTTGTTTCACCATTGAAGGTCGAGCTCACAGCAGTACCAATTTCTCTCAGGACTATAAATGGGGAATAAGAGGAGAGAGCTTTATTTCCCCGAGATGCAAGAAGGGAAGAGTGAGCCTGACATGCTCCAGCTGGGGAAGGGCTTAGCAGCACCCAGTGTGCTCCTGGGGCAGCTGCCTGACAGGGCACAGAGAGCAGGGAAATGCAGAGAGAATTTCTTCACTGAAGTGAGATTTTTAAAGCTACGGGGACTAAAGAAAGACAACTATTTCAGAAAACAAAGCACTCTTCTCCCAGGTAACAGCGATAGGGTGAGAGGGGAAGGACTCAAGTTGCACGAGGGGAGGTTCAGGTTGGATGTTAGGAAACACTTCTTCTCAGGAAGAGCGGTGATGCGGTGGCACAGGCTGCACAGGGAGGTGGTGCAGTCACTGTCTCTGGAGGTGTTCCAGAGCTGTGGGGATGTGGCACTGAGGGACGTGGTCAGTGGGCAGGGAGGGGGTGGGCTGACGGTTGGACAGATGATCGTAGTGGTCTTTTCCAATCTTAGTGAATCTGTGATTCTTTGAGAATACAACTAGTGTGTGCTTATTGCCCTTCAAAAGACAGACTACAAAGGAATGGGTGGACTGCTGAGCACTGTTGGGTAATTAATACAGAGAGCGGAACTGCCATTTCTCCTTCCCTTTTTAAGCATGTACCAAAGCAGGATGACAGTGCTTAGGGCTTTTGCTTATTTTCCTGTTGACTCTTTGTCGACAGAAGAAGTAAAAACAATATTGACCACAAGGTAAGTTATCTCTGAAACCAAACTGAAGGCATACAATCGAATCTCTTGCACCAGCTCTTTTTAAACGGTATGTGCCTTTGTATTTTCTAAGCAGAGTCTCGTTTTGCATAAATCAGAGACTATCGGATCACTTAATCAGTCCCTTTGTTTCTGGGTAGCACGGTTCATCCCATGATCAGTTAGATATTGTAGCAACTCACATACTGCTTTGAGTTTCTTTGTCAATAATATGAAGACCTGATAGATTACTTCTGTATTCACACTGTCCCAGGTAATAGAGATTTTGAAATTAGTCAGAAAAACTAGAGACTTTATTTAATTTTGATTTGTTCGTCCTTCTTACCATAAAGCATATTAACCTGTTTTATTCACCAACTGCAAAATGGAAGTAAAAGATTTTAAAATAAATATTTAAAATATAGTTAGTGCTGTCACGATCAGACACAAAGGAGAGGGAAGGAATACATGCTCCGGTTAAGCCAGGAGGTAGTCTCAGCTGAATTTTTGTCTTTTATTTAGTAAGCTTCAAAATCCTTGAGTGGAGAAGACATAAAGGACTGGAAGAACCCACCCTTGATTTACTGACATCACTATGACTTGGTTTTGAGACCAAGACTTTGAAACGGTGATCAAAAAGCTATGCCAGTTATTGAACTCTCTTTGGAAGAAGATCCCAGTTTGCGAACTCACAAGATGGCTTTCAAAAGGTGCTCAGGCCACTTTGAAGAGCCAGATCTTGCCAGAGGCCTTCATCTTCATCAGTACTCCAAAAAGTAATTATGTGTAATTTCATATTAAATTAAAATGCAAAGCTAAATCCAGACATATTAATTTGATGATATAGGAAGAATATAAATATATTTACATTATTATACAAATGTGTTGCTACAGATGTATTATAAGCATGTGACATTCATATGAAGAACAGAGAGGACCTGTACTAGGTGCTAAGCTAGCTGAAAGTGCAGGAGTCAGTTTCTCTTCTGTGAGTGAATTCTGCTTGGGAATAGCAAAATGCCAGGAGAGTTGCCACGGTTGTTAGGTCTTGAGATGCCAACAGAGCAAGTGTCTGTGAACCCCATGCCAGGAGTAAGTGTTCCTCTGAAGTCAGAATGCTAATTTGACAGCCTACCACTCAGGATTTGTTTCTTTGCTCATAATCTCAAATGAAAGTCTGTCTCAGCACTCAATTAAGGATTTATTCTTTATGAACTGATTATTTTTTCAAGCAAGAGAAAAAAAAACATATCAGTTTTGAATCAGTTGAATTACAGTCTTTCTTATACGAAAGACAGCCCTAATTTGTTCAGTCTTTTCTATCAGGTGGCCCACTTTAAGTCTTTACACTCTAACAGAATATATTTATTTTATTAGAAAATATTTCTAGTGAAATTGCTGAGTTACAAGAAAGAAAATTTAATCCCTTATTAGCTTCTATATTACTTCCCACTTTAGGTTGCTGGCTACTCTTGACAAATGATGGAGTTATTCAAGGGTATTGGTTTGGAGGATGATTTTACAAGGTACTAAGTCACTAGAGATAGGATGTTGTGTAGCCAGAAGATGCCCTGTGTCTCAAATGCAAAGATATCAGTGCCACTTTTTTTCACTTCTCTATTAACAGTAAATTCTTTTCATTTGAAGTTTTCATTGGAGTGTGTAACCTTGCAGACCTTATTTTTTATTACAAATATAAATGTACTGAGCAAAAATTCTATGCCATTTACTCTAATGAGACCGGAAATTGACCTTTCTATGTGGGTACTATTTGTACTCCCCATTTGAAGTGATTTTATAATGGCTTCCTTAACAAGATAATCCATCAAGGAACTATGTCAACTGCACCTAGTAACCTACTTAACAGATCCAGTTTGGCAACTATTACACATTAGCGCATGTCATCAAAGCTGGGTGTAACTTATATTAAACCACTGTAACAAACACATTTGACAGTGGGCCACAGTTCCTAGAGAAGGCTGAAGATATTAACTCACGAGCAGAACTGTTTGCTTTTGCAGTAGTTTATCTTGTGACTGGAACAGAGAAAGCACCTACTGCTCATCAAATTCAGGTATGTTGTTGAGTTTGGCAACAGAACTTAGAGCTGTGTGTTCATGAAGGACTTCACAAAGATCTCATTTCACTTTGGGACGTGAACAGGCATAAGACAGTAACTTTTCCTGGAGGAGACTTTCTTCAGATTGTTATCTTCAGCAGACGGATTGCCTGTCTGAGTTGATCATTTTAAGTTTTAGAGGGAAAAGCCAATTTTCCTGTGGATCCGTTCATTTTGAAATAAAAGATCCAATTGCTAGTACGTTTCTGTGACTAGAATGGAACTATGCTGACTGAAATGTACTGTCTTGGAGAAGAGTAAATAGTAATAGCCGTTGTCTTCATTTCAATGAATGATTCACTACTTATATAGTATTGCTAATAGCCAGCAAAAGAATGCAAGTTTTTTGGATCCTTGGGAACGTCTTTTTCATTTTTTCACAGAAACATTTCCTTTCTTGTAGATAATTAGAGTTTAGATACTATTTCATAAGAAATGCTTTGAATTATTCCGGACCTTACGTATGTACTACTTGCATTTAAGTATTGCCAAATATTTACCCTACGTTACAAAGACATAGAATCATAGAACCATTAAGGATGAGAAAGATCATCAAGTCCAACTATCAACCTATCACCACCACACCCACTAAAACATGTCCCTCAGTGCCACATCTCCATGTTTCTTGAACATCTCCAGGGGCGGTGACTCCACCACCTCCCTGGGCAGCCTGTTTCAACACCTCAGAACTCTTTCTGAGAAGTAATTTTTCCTAATATCCAACCTGAACCTCCCCTGGTGCAACTTAAGGCCATTACCTGTAGTCCTATCACTGTTACCTGGGAGAAGAGACCACCTCGCTACAGCGTCCTTTCAGACAGCTGTAGAGAGCAATAAGGTCTCCCCTGAGCCTTCTCTTCTCCAGACTGAACAATCCCAGTTCCTTCAGTCCCTCCCTGTAAAACCTGTGCTCCAGACCCCTCACAGCTTCATTGCCCTTCTCTGGACATGCTCAGGGCCTCAGTGTCTTCCTTGTAGTGAGGGGCCCAAAACTGAACACAGTGCTCAAGGTGCGGCCTCACCAGTGCTGAGTTCAGAGGGACGATCTCCTCCCTGCTCCTGCTGGCTGCACTATTGCTGGTACAAGCCAGGATGCCATTGGCCTTCTTGACCACCTGGGCACACCAGTGGCTCATGTTCAGCCAGCTTTCAACTAATACCCCCAGATCCTTTTTCTCCATGCACCTTTCTAGCCACTCTACCCCAAGACTGTAGGGTTGCATGGGGTTGTTGTGACTTAAGTGCAGGACCTGGCACTTGTTCTCATTGTACCTCATGCAATTGGCCTCAGCCTATTGGTCCAGCCTGTCCAGACCCTTCTGTAGGGTCTTCTTACTCTCAGGCAGATTGAACCTTCCTGCACTCTTGGGGTTATCTGCAAACTTACTGAGTCTGCACTCAATGCCTTCATCCAGGTCGTCAGTTAAACAAGACTGGTCCCAGTACCAACCCCTGGGGAACACCACTTGTGACCCATTGCCAGCTGGATTTAACTCCATTCACCACCACTCTCCAGGCCTGGCCCTCCAGCCAGTTCCTTACCCAGCAAAGAGTGTATCTGTCACACAAGTGAATTTTAAAGGAAATAGAAGAAATGTCAGAGTATGTAAATAAGATGAAATAGTTGTGATGTGAAAGGGCATATTGGATTTATTTGGTGAGTCCACACTGAAGTAGCTATGTTCATAGAGCAGAGAAAAGCAGGATTTATTGACAGAGAGGTACCTTGTATCAGCAACATACATTCTTGTCATTTTGTAAATAAATCACTTTACCAAATAGCAAAAGTAAACCATTTTAAGGACACGTGATTGAATTAGTTAAATCTCTTTACAGGATTTTGCTTGAGTGGTTACGTCAGAGGAAAGATGTGCTCTTGACTCTTCTTTGTGTTACATGCTAGAGGATGAAATTTTAATGTATAATTCTGACTCTTAATTTCACTGCTGTGAATTGTCTAGTTCTGGAGCTCATTATAAGTGTAGAGTAACACAGTAGAGATTATCCCTATAGGAGCCCTTTGAACTTATTTTGCTTATTTAGTTCACTTCATGACTTCATTATAACGAATATACCAGAGTATCTGTATCACCTATCTTTCTTTAAAAGAGTAACAACTTCTACCGGCAGAGCTTTTGTTTTGTTTTGTTTTCTTTGATTTGGGGTTTTAC
The DNA here is from genome assembly GCA_024606505.1 of Aquila spilogaster. NCBI lineage: Eukaryota > Metazoa > Chordata > Aves > Accipitriformes > Accipitridae > Aquila > Aquila spilogaster. The sequence continues at coordinate 13,687,025 of JANHGO010000041.1, read as the reverse complement.
TGGTGTTACTAAATGTATGTCTGTATATAATTCATTCAGTGAAATGAACAATACTGACAAAACTAATGCCTTCCTTTAGTAACAGCTCACAATTTTGACTGTAGGAGCAAAAACATCATCACTTGGAAGTAAATCCAACTTTCATTCTAACCCATTTTCTCTCTGTCAGCAAATGTTCATGGTAATATAAAACTCAAATTTCTTTCTGTTTTAACAGTGAAGGCTTTGGTGTGAGTAGCACAAAAAATGAAATCAAACACTGGACCTGAAGGGTGCTAACTCCATAGGCATCATTTTGGTTTATCCTGGCCATACAATACTATCTCTCTGCAGTGAAGAGAGATGTAACAGCTTGGCTGGATATGTTGAGAGAAAAAGAGAGTAGCTGGAAGTGTGGTTATTGTTGACCTGAAGGTAAGCAACAATGTCTACTCATGCTGAACAAACTTCTCTAAGTGGCATAGGCTATGGTGGAGATCACGGTCTTTCATGTAGAGTTTGAATTGCTCGGCTTTTACCCAGCTTCCATCCAGAATAATACATTCCACTGGTTTATAGCAGGAAGTTAACCATGTGAAGGTCTAACCTACTTCACATAGGCCCCTCTGGTATTCTGGGCTGACTTGAGTCTCTCTATGCTACATCGTCAGTATACAGATGGATCCTGATGGAATTTTCTTAGCACTGGGAGTAGGACTGGAATACATCATTCTCAATCAGCAGTGATCTACACTGAGTATGTCGGCATTTATGTATATTCCTAACTTAAAAGTACCTTAATACTTCCTTTCCTTAAACTAATTACTTTGGGCGTTCATAACTGTGCTCAAAGCTTCTGCAGTTGTCTCCTGTGTGTAAAGGCTATACTCAGCTTCTCAAAAAGTCAGCTCTTGTAATTCAATCAGTAACGCAATGCCAAGTCAGTGTATCCTACTTCTGTCAAATCCTCTGTGTAACACATGGATATGGTATAGTATGATATATGGTAATAATATAAACTTGTAACTTTATAGTCTTGCAAGCCAGTATTAAAATGTTTACACAACTTAAACAATATTATCAAGGGAGATATAAACATGAATAGCGTCAAAAGGTTCAGCAGAATAAGGCTACATTGCCTCTTGGAGACGCTCAGGAGCTGGCTGCTTTTATCCTCCTGTTAGGTGACTAGACAAAGGCTTGCAGTGTCAAGCAATACACATAGAATGATGTAAATTGATAGGGACATCTGGAAGTCATGCAATATGAAGATTTTTTCCTTATTGTATTGGAATTTCCCACGCCGCAGCTCGCATCTTGTTTTTAGGCCTTCTGCTGCATACCTCTCAGAATAGTCTGGCTTTACTTCTCGACATTGTCCCTTTGGAGTTCAGTAAGGTAATTACATTCTTCCTTGAAGGCTGAGTTAACTCTGTCTCAGCTTCACCGTGTGCCCCAACCCTTTAATCAATCATCCTGTTGGTCCTTGGCTGGATCTGCTATTTTATATCAACGTATTTCTTGTACTGGGAAATCCAGCACTGAATATGGTACTTTAGCTGAGGTTTCACATCTGCCAAGTTGAGGGGAAGAAACACCTCCCCTGAGCTACTGGCCACACTCTCGCTAATATATCTCTTGCTTATCATTACTCACATGATGGGATTGAATTGAGGCATGTGCTACAAACGTTCCCGATGTCTTCAAACAGATATGCAAAATAATTCCTTTACCCTTATTCTTACAGCAAAATACAAAATAAGTGCCTTAGCTGTCTGCAGTACAGTTTTCCTTACATTATCAACCACTTGAAACAAAAACCTCATTGAAGTGCTAAAAAAATATCCAGACATATTCTAGTGTTTAAATCTGGTGAACTAAAATACATCTATGCATCCTCTTGTACTTCATCACTGCCCTTTCAGAACGCTTTTAAAAACCTGAAGCTGCAAAGGAGATGATAATAACCTAGGTTTATGTAACGCTTCTTTTCCTTATTATCATTTCTTTGCAAGCTTCTCAAACATGCTCAAACAGGTGATGTATGTTTTCCCTATCAGCTCTCCTCCCTAACTAAATAATTTACTTTCTAATGTAATAAATGTCGGGCGTTAGCTTCCCGGGATGGATGCTTGAATCTAACATTCCATCAGGCAAGCTTTGATTATAGGGCTTTTTAATTATGAATCTACAAGGAGGATCTGGAACAATACTGTCATGAAACTAATATACTAGTTATCTCAAGGTAAATCTTAAAAAACAGTCTAAAAATGTGCTGAATTTGTATCTCTGTTATGGTCAACAGATCGTGATTTACTGGTTCTCATTTCAAGACGAAATTGACGTTGGGTATTTCCAAATGTGGATGTCTGGATACATTAAGACATATACATGACCATATAAAGGGATGGTTTTTCTGGAGTATTCACTGTACGAAGCTACTGTTAGGTATAGTAGATATTTACTCAGTGCTGTTTAAGCACTACTAGAGAATAACAGAAAATCTATTGTATATATGCAGCTTAAAATACTGTGCAACGTCTGTATTACACTTTACTTGTATGAACAGGTTTTACCAAATATTTAGCAATTCCTGTAACACCAGGCCAATAAATATCATCCTGTCATCAAACTAAAATAGATCTGACATCTTTCTGGCCTGGAGGGGCAATTGTTGTGATTGCTCATCATTACAGTTTAAATTGCACACAGTACCACCAATGAAAACAAGAGAGGCCGTACCTTCCTTTATCTTTGGAAGATCAGTAGTTATAAATTGAACCAGATTTTCTCAGATGACTAAGCATATTTAATGAAAATTCTACCCTACCATGTCTCTACTGTTTTTTAGTTTTCGCAAGATGAATGTATTCATATTCGGTAGGGTATTACTTGCCTTTAAGCTATAAAACACCTTTCAGTTATTCTGTCAAAAACCAGCCTCTGCTTTGCAGGGAGTTCTTTTTGGCAGAGAATTCAGAAGGTTTTGTTATCTGCCTTTGAGGGAAAAAGAGAGCGATGAAATATTCACTTGTATTTATATTCATGACAATATAGTTTTTATCTGCTTCTTCCTCCAGTCTAAAATACTCATGTTTCAAGCCAGGCAAGTTTTCCTACACAGGTATTCGCTAACAACCCTAACATATGTATCATGACTCCCTCCATTCCCTTATGTTTTTTAGAATATAAACAGATCATTTGGGGATTTTTGCTTTGAAATATGTATGTGTGCAAGGGGAAATTTTTGTTGTTTCAGCTGTCTGGTATGCATAATTGCCTTCGCTGAGCACAACACTTCTTAATTTGTGATGAATAAAAAATGCATATAATGGATCATCTCAGATCATATCATACAATAAAAATGACTGTAAAAAGAGAAGGAACGAGGAGCACATACCCAGTTTGAAGTGTCACCTTAGCAATGGAACTGCATTTCTGAATTTTGATGCAGAAATCTTCTGTCAGATGAACTGAACATATATTTATAGGATGAAGTCACAGAACTGATTGCCATGCCAAATAAAAATACAACCACTATTTATATTGGTGCTAGAACTAGAACAACATGTAGATGGGTAGAACAAGATGTTTCCGTTTTTTTCTTAAACAGAATAGTGCAATAAATAACCGAGGAACAGTTTCTTTAGAAACCTGAGATTCTTGCCACATTCAGCATGCAGAAAATCTGGTTTTTCTTCCTGTTCTAGTACAGACTTTTTTTCATGTACTTTATGAGAGTAACTTGCAGTGTTGCAGTGTCACATGCAAGAATGGAACCCGTATGAAGCATACAGCACTGAACTCCGGACATCTAAGCAATTATATGAGTACACAAGCATAGGATGTTTCCACTCCTTTTTGCACAAGGAGAACTAGGTATTCAGGTAAGGTGTTATATGAGTGCAGCTGAGTAGGAAGAACACAGATGCCGCAGAGTTAGAAAGCTGAGGCATTCTGAAAATCCTTGCTTTCTTACTGCAGTTTTGTTACTGTGCAAAAACCAAATATCTTTATGTTTTCCTCCTGGAAGAAAACTTACGAATGAGGTGAGAGGCATTGGGCTCGGTGACGCAGGTGGCTTTCAGCACTTACCTTGCTTGGATGATTTCAGCCCAACTAAACTCATGATTTATTTCATACGTATTTATTTTCCTGTTGACCTTTGCTGCTTTTCACAGTTCTACATTTCAAAAGTAATCTGAATTTAATTCAAGTGCCAACTTTGAAGGATTTTTACCAGAAATCTACAAGCTGACTTTGAGTCTGGAAGCCAGATGTTACATGCTGGTCAGTGAACTCCATGGCCGGAGTGGGAAGGTTTGGCATTGCTCTCTCCTTCCCACACTGTTTACATACATTTTGAAACAGTTTCTTGGGTAAATATCAGCAGAGCCACAGGGTGCAGAATCGAGGACAAGGATCCTTCCTGCATCCCACCTGAAGGTACATTTTACTGTTGCGGTATGTCCAGCTCCTTCGGGCCCTATTAATTTTCTATCATTAGCTTTGAGGCTTCACAACTTCAGTGGAAGACTTGAAGAACTCGTCTCCAGTCTGGACCTAAGGCACTTTGGAAATTCATCTTTGAATCAAATCAAGGAGAACAAAGTTATCTTTCCCATTGCTCAGTACGGCCTCTAACCCCTTGACTATTACACAGAAAATGCAGCATAGGTTTTTCTACCAAAACACTGGTAGCTTATCTGCTGCCCACTGAATTCAGTGCTCTCAGTATTAGATTAGGTAGGTTTTATCTAAATTCAGAAAACAGATAAGCTCCGTTTGAGGACTTAGGCACAGGAAAAGTAGTTCACAAACCCAAGTGAAAAACACAGCGACATCTTTAGCCCTACAGCAAAGTAAAACCTAGGTAGTCTAAACCTTTACTAACAAATTTCAGATGCGTGAATACTCAAGTAGTCTAGAATAGCGTCGACTGTAACTGTACTAATATTTCACCCGTCCCTGAAGTTGCTACGTCCTTCTATGGGTCTGTAGCTATATTCAGAGACATGGTCAATAGAAAGGAATAGGACTTCAGAGTGGTGTGCTGGCACTCAGAGCACCATGGTTGTTAAGGTTTTAATAGCTACACAGTCTAATGCAGTATTTAATTTTGGTGATTCAGAGCAACTGTGTGCAATCGACTCCAGGGAACCTGCTTTAGTGGGGAGGTGTTGAACTAGATGATCTCCAGAGGTCCCCTCTAACCCCTTTCATTCCATGATTCTGTGCTTACAAAAATACTATTCTCATTTTTCCCCCTCCTCTCAGTTTTTCACTGAAACTGATAAAGATTAAATTGTGTTCTCTATTCTGTTACTTCATATACCACAAAATGATCTCAAAGCAACACCAGATTTGATATCTGTAAATCTCAAATATTCATTTCCTTTGTTTAGTTAGAAAATTGTTTTGTATACAAGAAATAATCTAAAACTGAGGTAAACTTTATGAAGAAATTGTAACACTGCTTTAGAACATTGCAAATGCTCCTTTAGAATAACTTGCCCTGACTCATGCGAGATCTCTTTTGGATGACTGGTTCCTCACAAAACTTTGGTATCTGGGTCCCATCTGGATCATGAGCAGCACTCCACTCTTCCTCCTTGATGATGCAGTACACAAACCAAGTCCCCTGAATGCTCCCCATTACAGGCTCAGTATCTGCCTGGTGGTGGTCACAGAGACAAAACTGTGGGAACCAACGCTGCAGACCAGAGTCAGTGTGAAAAAGGATATGTAAATACGATAAGAATATATAACTAAGACTGTCTGCTAGTGCATAAGTGTCTTAGATTTCACAGCTTAAATCCTATTTAAATTCTTGCATTGTAGGTGGGTGATTTTCTCCATCCGGTGCAGTTATAGATCCTCCCTTAAAGGCTTTTTCCTGTGGCAACTGCATACTGAGTCTCTGTCATCAGGCTGAGGTACAAGTTCCATTCCATCCCGTATTTCAGGTTCGCTGGCTTGGCGTTCAGCGTATTTCTGAAATATGTAAACAACATTTAAGAACACTGAAAGCACCAAGGTATAATTCATGAGACAGAATTTTCCTCCCCCCTTCCACTCACAGGCTTGCCTTAATCCACAGCCCTCATGTCATTGTTTACAACCTGTTTACAAGGTGTCTTTTTAAAACACCTACTAATAGGCTACATTGCCTCTGAAAACCTCCTTTAATGTCTTCCCATATCCTATGATTAATGTCGATTTGAATATTGTCATTACTTGTGCCTCTAACCACTTCATGCAGATAACACTGAACAGTATGAAACTTTGTGTCAACCTGCGACCGCTGAAACTGAGCTCGAGCTCTGCACAGCAAAGGAGGAAAAAGAAATTAGCACTTACAGAGAACAGAAACTCAAGTTTCGCTGGAGATTTGCATCTGCTAGGGAACCAGTGACTGTACACTCATGCCTCACCACTCTACAAGCTGTATTTCCAGAGTTTCTTTTCCATGTATTCGTTGTTAAGTAATACAGCAGAGCAGCGAGTGAGGGGGCAAATATGAACAAAAAAAGAGAAGGAAAGCTGTGTGCAGATTATATCCTACCTCTGTAGGTATATAAACCATATATCAAGTGATGCTGGAAACAGATCTGACTGGGAGGATGAGGGCAAAAAATTAAATAAATCTCTCATTGTGCAAAACAACTATTACGTCAGGTTGCCTCTTTAATAACAGGTTTCAGCGAAATTCTTTACACTGATCTCCTGCGAATAATATAAACGATGTCTGCTTTTGATGTAAGGACTGAATATGAAATGTGTAGCATCAGTAGTGGTAGCAGCCAAAGAAAGGTAATAAAATGATCTACTGTACTAACCTGGAGCACTTTGTAATAGTAGCAGTAAAGCCTGTGAGGCTGAAGTAATTCTCTTGCCATCGACTGCCCTTCTTTAGCAATTTTTTGTGCTTCTTCATCATTTTCCTAGAAAATTAAGAAGAAACAGCAACAGAAAATAGAACAATCAGTGAGTTACTTGAAGCCTTGCTGGCATAAGTAATTTTATCAAAGGGGCTACTCAAACTGCTTCTTTACAATTGCTGGTACACTGCAATGGGACACTGTTTACATTTGGGATTTTTTTGGAAAACCCTGGATCGCTTTTATGGTTCCAGTTAGTAGCCTGGGGCTATCGGTAACACCTTTCATGGGTAACTGTACAGTTTCGAAAACAAAGTTGACTATTGCTCCACTGTTTTGTCAAAGCCACAAGCATCTTCACAAGCAGCTCTGACAACTCCCACATATATTAGTTACGCGGCAGACAAAGCTGCAGCTGTAGCCTCTTCTATGCAGTGCAATCTAAAGTTTTCCTTTTAGAAATGTCTTTGACTCACATTTAAAAGTGATGTATGTAACGCCCGCATAAGCACTTCCATTTATGTACTTGTTCTCAAGTTTTTTAGGTGTACATGTCAAAGCTTACAGTATTCTCATCTGATTCTTTATGAAGAACTGCAGTACTGTCAGAAAAGAATCTTTTCCCGTGTTTTTAACCTAATAGTTAAGCTTAAAATACAAACGGTATTTTCAGTCACACAATGCCAACCTTTTATTCTGAGCAGTGATTATATAGAGCAGCGATTCTTTTGTACATTCAAACAAACATGCAATAACTTCTCTTCTAGTCAGAACCTGAAAAAAGTGATAGAACTAATTAAGCAGTAACTAGGATTCTGGGCGTTTCTTTGAAAATTACTCGCATTAGTCAGTATACAAAGGCTCTGACTCACAAAAACCCTTCTGCACATACCCAAAGTTAATTTGCAAGTATTTCCCTGAATAGAGATGGTTACTTGACTTACAGCCTTCACCTCTTCTAATAACAACAAAATGTACTTCCTTTATCCCAGGATCTCAGCAGAGAGGTTATGCAAAATGTGTATGTGGAGAAAAGAAGAGTACTAAGATAAAAAAGAGAACTAAGATAAACTTTAACACATTCATTTATTGAATTTGTAATGAAACTTACCTTAGCCCATTTTATTTTCTCTAGCAAGTCCTCCAAGCTTCTCTTAACTGGAACATAATGTTTCCATGGTTTCAATACAGTGTAAAAATGTTCATAGTACTGGGAATCTTGCTTCAGTACTAGACTGTCACCCAGCAAGAGATACGGAAACCTGTAAGCTGCTACAGTCCCATCAACATTCACCTGGTATTTGTACTGCAATATGAAGACAGGAAAAAAAAAAAGTGAAACGTTTTGCAACAGAATAGGAACACTGGCTATACAATAGTTTCTCCCGTAGGCAAGACACAGTTGTTTTTATTAGTTCTCTGCTTTAAACCTGCTATAGTGTAATGCCGGTGTAGTTTCATAGTATTCATGGTGTTACCATTATGGTAACATAATGGTAAAAAGATCTGTTTTCAGCTCAAGGCTTACAGTCAAGAACCTTTGTGTCACATGGACTTCCTGATATGTATTATTCTATTTAAGTGTCCTCTGGCAGAACAAGGGGTAGAGCTGTAAATGAATTAACATTAATCTATACTTCAAAAGAGTAAATTTATTCTCACTTAAAACTATATAGAATAATTAAAACATTATTCTAAGAGCAACCATGAATACAACACTCTGACAGATACTCTTGGCTGTTTAAGCGCTTCTGACACACTGATCTCCGGAATGGAACTTCCATTGCTACGTGTTGAAATTACTTTTTACAGAACTCTGTCCCCTTTACTTTTTATATACAAATTGTGTCCATTGTTTTCATGTTTACTCCAAGTAAAAAACCTGATGGTGAGCAATCAAGTTTCTCAATTTCTTTAAAAAATAATCTTGAAGAACTCTATCAAAGGGAATCCATGACAAAAGGGTAGTGGTAATGACCTTGATCATGGGTGGTCTAGCTACCCTGTAAGAACAAGTGTTCTCGCTTCAGTACAATAGTTTCGTTTACTGAATGGAATTAGCTGAAGTAAGCCTTGTTGCTTTACTCAGTAAGACTCGACATCAAAGTTAATCTGAGACTGTAATTTGCTTCCTACCTTAAAGAAGTCAAAGAAGCCCATCAGTGGAACCTTTCCCAACTCCTTTTCTTTTTCTCTGAAGAAGAAATATCCTGTTATTCCAGCATCCAGTAGTTCTGGATTTTCCTTGGATAACTTGACAAGATAGAGACGTTCTTCTCGGCTGTCGCGACCTCTAAACAAAGCTTGTTCCGTTTTGTTGTCCCAGAATGGGCCTATGAGCATTGAGTGATAAGATGATGAAAGCGAACAGTAACGAGATTAGTCGATATGTTTAGTGCTACGAATAGGAACTTGTTATGGCAGTGACATTACACTTACAGACAAGGTAAAACAGGCATGATTTCTCGCAGTTAACACATAATCACTTACTAATCACAGCGCCTAAACTCCCAGTTCTGGCTTGAATTTGTGGGGTGAGAAACTGAACAATTTTTAAAAAGAAGAGTGGAGAATTGCTTTTCCACTCGACAATACTGCAAATATCTTGAAAGCTGTATAAGAAGTTATAATCAAAATATGCAAGTAAAATAATAATTGAAGCAATTTTCTGTCTTTAAAGACTGGCACAATAACAAATCTTTCTTTAGAGAAATCCACTTCTGTTATCCAGCAATCTAGTCACGTCTTTGAGAAGTCACTTGATTTACAAAGAAAAAAAATGCCTATACTGTGTCCTCCAGATATTTAGCAAGAGCCTGGAGGACTTCCTATCCGCTTCCTTCTTTCTTTTAAAAACACTTAATATGTGTCGTTCTTCATCTTCTGATGGGGCTTTCCTTAAAGACATATCAGAGTAGAGTAGGACCATTGTGTTGGCGTAACCGGAAAAACAGCTGTACTAAATCAGTAAACACAGATTGCTTCATACTGACAATGGATTAATTTAAAAACAAAGTAATAAAGACCAACTATTCAAATAAAAAGAAACATCTCCTCACTTAAGATTTACTCCTCAGGCATTGTTCACGTCATCTGCATGATCCCTAAGAATTCATGAATGTCCTGGAGGAAAAGGACACTGTCACTACAGCTGACTTTTCCTTTGAAGCTAGAAAAACAATTCAGAATATCCCACACCAACCTATTTTCTGCACAGGTTTTTTTTAGTTGAAAGGGGCTGCAGCATAGTACTAGTTTGCCTCTTTCAGTAGCTATCTTTTGGATACTGTTAAGTTAAAATTCACCATTATCATGAACTGGACTTCTTACATTTTGGCTCTAAATCTGTATTAATCACCTGCTTTGTAGCAGTGTTGGAAGCGTACAGACTCTGTGAAAACTACACTGCTTCTATTAAGAGACCTCCCAAGGTACTTGTGTACGAAAGATTGTAAGAAACATTATTTAAATGCAGCTTGCTTCTTCGATGGAATTAAAACTCTCTTTTCAAATCCACAATCTGTAACTTACCTGTATTTCCTTGAATAGAAAGGAGATCATTTGTGACACCACGCAGGGTTTCAAGAGTCGAATGGGTTATGTCATATGTTGGAAGGACGATGTCTCTTGAATCCACAGAGCCACACCATGAAATGATGGGTATAGGCCCAGGTGTATCATTAGCTTTTCGGTACTCAACTGGCCAATCTCCAACATTAAGATAAAACTCCACATCGGGAAGATGAACCTAAATGTATACCCAAGAAAGCAGAATAACACAGATATAATTACACTGCTGTTTGCCACTCTTAAGTAGAACCCTCAGCTCTCATGTCATGAAGAATCAATAAATGTAGATTTTACAGATTTAGCTGATCTTAAGATTCTTATTTCAAATTTCTGTCCAGCAAGTAAGTATGAATGGAACATTTTCAGGGGCCAGGAAGCCTACAGCGTTGAGTCTTAGCTCCAACAGCTTTTCCATCAATTCAATTAATGTCAAACTTTGATCCCACACATTACTTCTAGTATGATTCTTAAAGAGATACTGTCATCTTGATGAAAAAAAATTTAAATCTCACTACACCAATTACAAATCTGAAGTTATAACAATAAATACAGTACTGTTACATCACAATATGATTTAATAATTTTGCATAAATGATCAAAACGGATACCTTTCTTGCCAGTGACAGTAACATTTCATCAGAGAACATTTTGAAGTCTGTGTACTTCCCTAAGGAACGACGGTAGATGTGATTATTAAGAATAGTGTAATGAACAATAGCACCTCTTGTTTGACTGAACTTTGATGGGATTTCTTTAAACATTCGCTGAAGGTCAATGGTGGGAAAGGAAATGAAGTCCTTTGTAATCTGAGGTTCTTGGGATGGGCAAGAGAAAACATTCTGCCAGATCTCAGGGTCTTCTTCAGGACAGTCGCAATATTCATGATAAACAGGTCCTGCAGAAAACAAGCACTGTGAGTCTATATTTGTGATTCGGAATCAATCATAATTCCCCAAGCACATGGGCACAGGAACCTAGAACACAGAGCAGCTTGACATTTTTTAGAAACAAGAAAACTGTAACATCCTTTTCAGAACTAATAGCAGTAGGTTTTTTGTTACTCGCTGAGGGCAAAAATCATCTGCCAAATGAAGCTCCATTCCCGTGCTGCCTGCCAGCCAGAGAGAATATTCAGAATTGATCTATTTGTCTGTAACTACTAAAGCACAGGTGTTACAGTTGCAATTTTTGCTCAATTCAGAACTTTGATACAGCAGTCTTCATCTCACCGCAAGGTATTTCACTGATGCACCACCAGCCATCCTTTCTATCTTTTTGAAGCAGAGGGCTTGCTTACATAGGAGCCTCACAGAGCATGAAATAAAAGCCCTTATTTCATGGTCTTCTACTCAAAACACATTCTGTCCTATGCCATAGTATCATGGCTGCTGGTAAACATGCAGCAGCATAAACAAGACAAACCAGTACCTTAAGGATTCAGGACAGTTTGATTTCAGCTTCTAAGTGTTTCTAAGTTTGTATTTAAGACATTTTATAAAAATAAAACATAGCTAAATTCTGGTTAGAAGAACAAGTGTTAAAAAGAAACAAGACTCTCCAGGAAAGTAACTTTATTATCTATATTCTTTGCTGAACAGCGGTCCATTTTAGAGACAGAGAGGCAAGTTAAAGAAGCAGATTTGGAATGAGAGAGAAATTTGCCTTATCTTCCCTGCTTTTAAATAGTTCTTACATAGATAGTACAGACCTGCACTGAATTAAACTGGACTATGGGAAAAAAAGTTAAATACTGGCCTAGTTAGAGAAATATTATCTTTGTTTTTATAAAGGATCAGAGCATTTAGAAATCACAGAGAAACATATACATTATGAAGTATTGGGAACAACACAAAATCCTTAATTTGCAGGTAGTAATTTCTACTTCAGACAAAAATCACAAAATGTTTAAGTGATCGAAATAAGGTAAAAGTGCCATTCCTCTCTTATTCCTCTTACAAAATCTGAAGAAATCCATTTCTGGTTGCAAGAGAGAAGGGGAAGTGTCCAGACAGAGTCTTAACATCAGAAGCCATAATGTACATGTGTGTACATCCTGTAACTTGGCAATGAATAGAGATTGTCACTGCTTATTCTCTGTATGAGGGGAACATTTGTGATGACATTATAGGAGTACGAGCAACCAAACCTCTAATCTCCCACTTCTAGCAGTAAATTAGCCCACAGCATTTCTCCAGCTACATTACATTATAATAAAAAATCTTACCTTTCAAAATGTAAGGAGATTGAGCTACATGCTTATCACCATAAAGTATCTCAATTTTTAGCCCTTTTCTGACACTCCCATACATTCGATAACGCATAAGAAATGTGCCATCATTTCTGTCCAGAGGGTGAGGAGCGTAAATTCTGATGATCTCCTTTGGAGAAAGTGCTTTAATTACCACTTTAAATTGTGTTCTTCCTGAAAATAGGAAAATAACAACAGATAAAAGCACTTTAAGCTATTAGAATCCCAGGTATGAAATAAAGGTGAGAGCAAACTTTAACTGGATGAAATCCATAGCATTTAATTAAACTCTGCACTGGAAATTTTTTGATTATACCAAGTTGGTAAAAAGTTCATTTCCAGTGATGGAATGCCATTCTAACAATTTCTCTTGATCATGGTATGCCTAAAAACTGGAAAACCTGTAGATGGAGATAAAAAGTTAAATAGGATTACAACATAGAAAGAAAGGCTAACAGTACTTCGAAGCTTATGGTTTTTATGGTTTTGAAGATTAGGTTTAATCTCATGTTTTCCAGTTAATGGTCTGAGGAACAATCATTTTTTCTAGAAAAAGAGAAAGAGAAAAGCAAGTTAAAAGAGCACAGGAGAAGGAATACTTGCCAGCTTGTGGAAAGGCAGTTGCAGCATGTGGCAGTCAGATACAAATTGTTCACCTTTGGGCTGCAGCTGACTGTCTTGCATATCTAAAGTCCCAGCTACTGAAAAGCAGGGATAAGAGAGTGATAGCAGAGATGTTTCTTGGACAGGTCTGACCTGTGCTTAAAAATCACCAGCATTTCACCAGTAATGCACTCTCACTTTTTAACTGGGCATGGAATGTTTTGTGGACAACATGAACACACATAAAGATAAATCTGATCCTTTCCCCTATTTCTGCTATTCACGGTCATTGTCAGTTGAGTTCTTCAAAAAAGAGGAGGAGGACAGTTTGTTTTCAACATCTGATGGTCTAAATATTGCAAACCAAATACGTGCAGTGACTATTGCCACAAACTAGTATGCAGAAAGAAATTAAACTGAAAAATTCCAAGTAAAATCAAGCTGTTACTAAAATCTGGGTATGTCTCAACAGCAACCTAAGACTGAGATGTTACATTTAGTTCTACACAATCCTTATCTGAATGTAATTTACATCCACAAATAGTGCACTGATGGAGTATGTAAGTACAACAGTCACTTAACAGTGATCAATCAAGTCTTTCTTAGAACATTAGATCTTGAAACTGGATGAAATCAACATATGTGCAAGAGTCTCCACATTAAATTAGGCTGAATCCTCGTGATTTCAGCGGTGTGTTTCCTGCCAACAGATGTCATGGTTCTTCACAACAGTTACCCCGAGTAACCCAGACTCCTCCAGATATAGTTGTCAGAGTGGATCCCTCTATAAATAAGCATATGGTCAATGTCTACCAGTAGAAGAATCTCTCGAGACTGAACATCCTCCTCTGCTTTGCATTCAAATGGAAGAATACAAGACGTAGATTTTTTGTAATCATCCCTTAGTTTTCTTAGTAATCAAAGCCCATGCCAGCTAAACATACCAAAAACCAAGTCAGGATACCTTCATTTAACAACATACTGAGGAAATAAAATCATTATGAAGTAAGCATTCAAGCTTTCTTGGAATGTCAGTGTGGTGAGCAGCACTACCACAGACTAGGGAATGTTGAATCTTGTGTCTTTGGCAGCTAGCATTGCTATCACAAAAAGCCCTCATTTATCTGCCCTGAGTGGCTTCCAAAAGTGCACTTCTCACTTCTGAGAAACAGAGACACAGTCGAGTTGCCCCAAATACTCTGTCCACCCTTTTCAGAGGAACGATGAGAGGCCAACTCCCTGCTTGCTTAAGTGGCAAGCTGAAGATAAATTAGCAGTGAAGTTATGCAGTGTGAAATTTCCTTGGGCAAGTAGCTCAGGGAGCTCTAATAGACCTAAAATGCAGAACAATTTCTATGAATGCTGTATCGGTTTAGATGTGTAAGCCTGTCCCAGCTTTGGACCCCTACAAGTTGTAGCTATGTGAGCAGAATGGATACAGACCGACTCACAATTTGGGAGTGCCACAATTCGATTCAGTCTACCTACAAACTGCCTCATTATCAGACAAGAGGTAAAAAATACAGTTTCCCTTGGAGAATTTTTGATATCTAGCCGCTAGTCACATTCCAACATGAGGTGTAGGAGAACTGCACTGATAAACATAAGAATGTCTGTATGATCATGGACCGTTAATCTATCTTTAAACCAAAGTTCTGCTCAGTATCTTCTGTCTTACTGCCTCAAGCAGGGAATGCACAGTGCGAGCTAGTAAGAAGAACAGAAGTACAGAGAAATATTTGTGAACTTACTGTCTTCCCCCTTCTAGAAACTTCTGACAACGGGGCTTCAAAAATCACAACTTGGACACATAATTTTAACAGTCTTTAGTAGCTGTTTTCCATGACTGCTTAAACTACATTTTAACATGCTGGTATTTGTTCCAACAAAAGAATCCCAGGGCAGTTCTTTTTCAGTAGTCAGGTTCTTTCCAAACATATCCTTCAGCTCATCTTTGCTTTGTGCAAAATTAAGTTGTGCAATGCAATACTTGATTATAAAAACACAGAAATTTAACTACACACCTCCAGAGGTCTTCATGTGAGAGTGCCTCCCCTTTTGAGTCTGGCTAGATTCCATGAGTAACGGACATCCCTGCCCAAACACCACTACCAGTCACAACCACCTTTTCCCACTTCCTTAAAAGCAGATGACCCAAGCTGTGCATCCTTTCTCTATGACTATCACAAAGTATTATTTGGATGAAGAACCCTTGAAATCCAGAGCGTGCCACGAAGTAAGATCACAGAGAAAATGGTTTTCTGTTGGTTTTACGTCTTTGCCTCTTTCCTGCCCTTTTTATAAAACATTTTAACTGAGTGCAGACTTCCTACCAGAGAAAACAAAGTTTGCAGTTATCATAAAAATGAGTCAGTACTGAGAAATCATGAATACTACTGGCATCTCCTCATCCCCATGTACAGGAAATACTATGAGCATCTTTGTTCCGTGCTGGTTATATACTGGGTGGTCTAGAGACATGAGGAAGTACAGATCTGCCCCAAAGCACACATTATTTTTAGTTGCTGGTAGATTAGATGCAGCAAGCATTTGGTAAGGGAACGGTGACCTGATAACAAAGCTCACTGGGAAAGGAAATATCTAACCCCACTCAAAAGAAGGGAGAGGGGAAAGAGATTGAGTATTTAATACAAGTACAATTTATGCACTGGAGGCAATAAGATTTTTGTTTGCGATTTACAGTATTCATTACATGATGGAGCTGATGCCTCTAAGGACTGTACTGCATCACTGAACTATAACAGCTTTTTGCTGATTCTTTTTTTTCAGTTGCAGGAAGGTTACCACAGTGCTTCCACAAGCATTTTTTTCTTTCTCTCAGTCCAAAGAGGTGATAAAAGAAAAATGTGTTCTTGCTGAATCCTCACCATCCTCGTGTATATCTTGCAAAGGAGGTATGCTCCATCCCTGAGGTGTTCAATGCCAGATTGTATGGGGCCCTGGGCAGCCTGAGCTGGTGGGGGGCAGCCCTGCCCATGGCAGGGGGTTGGAACCGGGTGAGCTTTAAGGTTCTTTCCAACCCAAACCATGCTGTGATTGTATGGTTGCTGTATCCAAAGAAGAATCCACGCAGTTTATATTGAAAGTTGTGATTTCAGCAGTGATTTTTTTTTAATCTTTGGAACAATTTTTCCAGAGAAAGAGTGAATTCGGTATTATTTAACAACTTCCTGAAAGGACAGCTCAAAGAGTTTGCAAGCTGTAAGCTGAAATCACTGTGCTGTGTGCAATGGGGCACATTAGTTCTGGTGATTAGACTTGACATTCCAAAGAACATTAACATTTAAAATCTACCAACTGTCCTTTGTAAGTGTCATATTGGGCACCAATAGTAGGTTAGTTTTACACATGGGAAGCCTTACCTGCAGCACTCTGATCTTGCTTGTGCAGGGAGATGATAATGCGGATTTATCCCAGTAGGGAGATTTTGAGATGTATTTCATTCATATTGGAAAGAAATGCCTCGGTAACTATTACTAATTTTAATTCTTACTGACACTTTACAAATAGAACTTGAACATTAAAACTCATGTGAGAACTGAAAGTTGTAGCCCATGAGTAAATTAAACAGTGCTCGTGCACCAGCATGTGGCCAGCGGCACCGCCACACTGTTAATGGATCCCTGGTGCTCTCCTCATCACTTGCTGGCAGCACTGCTGGCTGGCACTGCTGCTCCCCGCCACCATCCTGCACACACTGCGACTAGCAGCTGCTGGCCCACAGTGTGCGTGGAGGGCACCCTGTGCCAGATGACACCTGGTCCAACAGCCTTCCCAGGGGCTCTATTAGCACAAACACGAGCTATGGAGGGCAAAACAGGGCTCTCAACACCGCTTCTCTTGCAGTGCTCATACAGGGGATGCAAGCAGAGCCGCACACCTTTTACCTTTAGGAAGTGCTGCTCGAGCCCTGCATGGCTGAGACCAATCCTGGTCTGTCAGTCAGAGTGCAGTCCTGGGGCGCTGCTGCAGAACCAGGCTGCAGCCCAGCACCACACTACTACAGGGTCTGGAGAGGGGCCAGAGCCGGGGGCCCAGGCTGCTGCTGTGCTGAAGGCACAACCCCTGCGCTGTGTGTTATCAGCAACTGGAGGTAAATGCTGGCTGCTTTCAGTCACTTGTCCTATTCCTTGACCTCTCGAGCAGCAGCCTTCTGACACTGTTACCAAGAGCAGGAACTAGGCTTCTGTACGGCAAGGAGAGGCCACCTGTGTGCATTAGCACCCAGTACACACTGTACGGGTTAGCACCCTGACCCTCTGCCGGGTCATCATCTCAGGTACCCTCCCTATGAAAGCCGAGATGCAGAAGCCCTTTTTACCCTAGAAATGACAGCCCTCACGAGAGGGTGACCCTGAAGCAGCAAGCAGCCGGCCAGCAAAACCCCCACCCCGCTTAGCGCCGGGCTGGGACGGAGGCTGCGCGCCGCGCTGATGGACGGGAGCAGGACAGCGGTCCTCGCGAACGGAGCACGGCGCTCCGCACGGAGCAGCGGCGCGGCAGCGGAGCCCCGTGCTGGCGAGGAGCAAGGCTTCAGCGCTTGTGCGCCGGGCACCGGCATCCCCGCTCTCAGCCCCGGCACCGCTATGAGCTGCGTAAGACCTTCCTGCCTGGGAGCTGGAGTTTCTCCATGAAGGAACAGAAGTAAAACCAACCACGACG
>JANHGO010000041.1:13629473-13660271 GCA_024606505.1 Aquila spilogaster | reverse complement strand
TATAATATAAAAGTCCCAGCAACACTTACACAATCTGACATGATCCGGCGCTGCCGCCTCCGCCTCCCCGCTCGGCCCGGGACGAGCCGCAGGACGCGGGCGACGGGCCGTCCCGTCCCGCGTGGGAGGACGGGGAGAGAGCACCTTCCCCGGCAAAACCCGCGTGCGCTTGACCGTGCCGGCGGTGGGGGCCGTGCCCTGCCGCGGGGGGCTCGGGCAGCCCGCACCGGTCAATGGCCCGCGGTGCCCCGCTGCCGCCCCCTGAAACGCCGCGAAGGTGGCGGGGGCCGGGCCCCGGCGGCACTTCGGCTGTGCTGCAGAACGGGGAGTGTGCCGGGTCCCGGCCTCCCCGCTGGGCCGGGGCCGGGGCGGGCGGGCAGCGATCTGTGGGCGCCGAGCCAGGTGCCGAGCCTGTGCGCTTTCAGAGAGTCGGGGAAAATACGGTAAAGCCGGTGTGGGAGTGAGGAAGGAGCCGCAGACCCACTTGTCTGCGGGCAGGCTGCGCTGAACCCCGCCTTTTCATGTCCTGGGAGGTTTTCTTTCCCATGTCTATGGGCGCTGTGCAGGCCAAACCGACGAGCAGATGATCTGTGTGTTCCCCGCCCCAAACAACACCTCACCTATCTTTAGGATACAGTTCAGCCGGCAGCTGAATAGCTGGTCTAGAACGTAAAGAGGAAAAAATTGTATTTCTCTAAAGCTTATTATTTGTTACTGCCTACATCAGCTTATGTACAGGCAGAGATTGCTGAAAAAAGGAAAAAAAAAAACCCAACAACAACATAATTTAAAATTCCTCCTTGCTGTTTCCAGGATTTCCCACAGTGACTGTATTTAAAGTAAAGGACAGAGCAGGGACCCTGTTGGGACATACTGGCAGGTTGTTCCCTGCCCCTGGGCTCACCTTCCCATCCCGGGGAGGAGGCCAAGCTCACACTTCTCAGCCCAGCACCCCGTCCCAGCATGGCTCAGGCACGCACCCACATTCAAGAGCTGAAGAGTGCTCTGGGGGCCTGTGGCTGAGATACTGCAGGTGGCCCTCATCACCACCTTGGTAATGCTTGGTGATGGGGAAAGAGGGATCATGGTGTTACTCTCTAGAAAATGTAACAACAAAGTAATTTCATGGGTTTAGAATGATGGAATGCAAGTAAACAGGGAACACCTCCAATGATTTGTCTCCTAAGGTGGTTGTATCATTTTTATCAGAAGCATTTGCTGCTACTAGGAGATATTTCAGGGTGTTGGTAGATGGGGGGCTGCCAAGGCTGTAGGAGAATTAAATCAAGCTTCCATGCAAGCCTGCACTTTCACGTGCAAAACAATGAGAGCACAAATGAATGCTGCGTGTTTTTGAATAACATGAACTTCACGTCTCTGTGCATAGAGACCATGAAAAACAGGTTCCTTGGAAGTGGAATTGTCGCGTCTGGTTTCTTCCTTGCTTTTGTCTTTAGTCTCCTAAACTCCCTCACCGCAGGTAACCACAGATCTCCACCGACATGTGGATAAATAATGTGTGATACTCCCAACAGGCAAGAGAAAACATGTATAGTGTTAATTTGGAGTTACGTATCGCTTCTTGGCTTTCCTCTCCCTCTGCACCAGCTGGGAGCACATTTGGAGAAGAAGGTGACTGGGAGTGGTCAGCGTGGATGAGGTGATGGAGAGCTCCATCCCTGGGTTTGCTGATGATGCCGAACAGGGGGACTAGTTGGTGTGCTTGAGGGGAGGGCTGCCATCCTGAGAGACCTGGACAGGGTGGAGGAATTGGCCATGAAATTCAACAAAATTCCTGCACTCGGGTGCCAGGGAGCAGCGAGGGTGGGCTGTACCCTGGGGAGTGGGGTTGAGGAGCACAGCACCATGGCTGGCAGCAGGGCTTCACCAGGGACCGCCCCACACCTGGCGAACAGCATCTGGGGCAGCGGAGAGGCCGCATCACCCAGGAGGCTTGTGGGGACAGGGCAGGGCTGCGGTCAGGCAGGGACGTCAATCTGCAGAGCGGGATCAGGCCCTGTGAGGGGAACCAGGGTCAGACACGGCTCTGGGACGGCTGCAGGGCCCTGGGGACGTCAGCCTGCAGGTGGGGCCGGGGCTTGGCGGGGCCCACGGCCAGCCAGGCAGGGCTGTGGGGAGATGGAGACCAACGTATCACTGAGGCAGGGACTGATGGCTGCAGGCTGGGCTGAAATGTTGTCCTGGGCCATGGGCTGGGGCGGGGGGAGCCCTTGGGAGGGGGCGGGTCAGGGCCTGTTGGTGTCCTTGGGGCCCTGTCCCTGAGAAGAAGCCACCCCTGTGCTGGTACGGGCTGGGACTGGCTGCCGGGAGCAGCTCTGAGGGAATGGCCCCGGGGGTCCCGGAGGGGAGTGTGGGGGACGTGGGCCGTCAGCGAGTCCTGGCAGCAATGACGGCCAACGGCAGCCTGGGCTGTATGAACAGGGGCAGAGCCAGAGGCCGAGGGGAGTCATTATCCCCCTCCACTCAGTACTCGTTAGACCACATCTAGGTACTGCATCCAGCTTTGGGCTTCCCAGTAAAAGACATCAATAAACTGGATCAAATTTAGGGGAGGCCACTGAGGTGATGGGGCTGGAGCACTGGCCCTGTGAGGAGAGGCTGGGGGAGCTGGACTTGTTCAGCCTGGAGCAGAGATGGCTTCGGGGAGGGGATGGACCTTACAGAAGCCCCCCGTGACCCTGGGGAGATCACTGAGGAGATGGAGCAGGACAGAAGGATGAGAGACAACTGGCAGAAGTTGACAGAAGAGAGTCAGCCTGTAACACACTTCCTCCATGAGGACAGTCTGGCAGTGGCACAGGTTGCCCAGAGAAGCTGCCCAGTCTCCATCCTCAGAGATTTTTCAAGCACCAACTGGATGAAGCCTTGAGCAGCCAGGCCTGACCTCAGAGCCGAGCCTGCTGTGAGCAGGAGGTTGGAGCAGAGACCTCCTGAGGTTCCTCCAAGCCTGAGCTACTCTGTGATGAAACCATGAGATTTCTGTCCCTTCTTTCAAATACCATTGAGATATTAGAAAGGTCAAAGGTCATCTGGGGACACAAGTGACCTAATGGGTAGACAGAGATCCAGACAGAAACACCACCTTAACTCATAAACCATGTTTCCTCTGAAACCAGGCTGACGGACTGTGTCACTGAACTCAGGTACCGCATATACTGGCTGTAGTAATTAAGGTTGAAAGACTGGTGAGTCTCACACACCGTCACGCTGCACGTGGCAGCCAGGCTCCGCTCAGGCCTAATTCCAGCTGAAGCCATTTTCACGTGGAGCTCGTCACCTTGTAAAACTACTCATCAAATACTATGCTTGGCTCCTACATGGAGTACCGGCTCCTCAAGGCAAGTTGTAGGCATATGGCTCGCTAAGGGGTTAACATGTCTACTGTAAAGATACTACTGCTGATGGAAAACTGTTTGTGCACCAGAGACTCATCAGATGGCAGGAAAGGAGAAGGCAGCAGTAAGCACATCGCCAAGGCAGCACATCCCTCCTCTGGCGTGATGGCTGCCGACAGCTGTGTGATGGACTGAGGCTGGGTGCCCCGTTTTAAAACTATGGCACCATTTGCCATCAGCATCCTGGCAACAATAGTAAGATGCTGGATTTTATTTTTTTAAATGAACTGTCTATGGCATTCACAGTAAGTGAAAAATAAACACAGTACCAATACATTTTTTCATTTGAATGCAGAATTTATTTCAAACAAATAATTTTAAATATGAAAATCCTATAAATTATGAACATTTATAGAATATACTTTTGCCAAAGAAAAAGCTTGGAAGAGCAAAGATGTCAAAATCCGGCTCTGCTAAACTGAATGAAGCTGATTGATTGCTATTCAAAGGGTATTTCTCCCTATGTTTTCATGCAGTTGTCTGTTTTACAGACTACCATTATTCAGTGTAAATATTAGTTTACAGATCCTCATTAGGCTGCAGTCTTCCACAACTGATTTATGACCAAAAGCAGTTTTTACTTGCTTACATTAAATCAAGCCACCTAATTTCCTGTACACACATAGCACAGCAAATGAAAAAAAATTATGCCAGCAAGGAGAGAACTTAATCCAACTTCTTGAACGGATAGAAAATATTTACAAATAAAAATGTTTTAAACCATACACTTCTAGTCAAGAAAAACTGTACGACCATTTACTTCCCTTGTAAACATTTATTTTATTACTCTTTACCTTATGTAGGCTGCTATTCCCAATTTTTGGATTAACATATTTTGCAGAAATGTACAGCAGCAGAAATTCCTGATACTCAACTGGTTTTATTGTCTTACTCTACAGCATCCTGTACATATAGAATAGAGCCATTTACAGAAAAACATAATTTCTCCTTAGAATACTCCATTTTACAAGATTGCAATTATACAGTAGCCATTTCCTTCCAGCATTGCACATGTCAAGGTATGTTTATATCCTTCCAAAACAGGCATGTCGTAGAGATCAATTCTGACTATAAATACTATACTAGTCCTTCTATGTACAACAAAAGACAAATTACCCCAGTATAAAGTAATAATACTTATATATCGGTACAGATTTGAACTACAGACCCACTTCTTTAACGAAGTTTACAGTATAAAAAAATAAGGAATCCAGTTACCTACTACAGTATTTTCATCTTTTAGTTTCTTGTGGAGTAGTCAGTAATACAAGCATAGCTTGTTTTGTGTAAAATATATTATTTTAAAATACCAGTATAGTGTCCTTCCAGTTACAAAAATATAATTATGTTCTACAGAAATTTTATTGAATTAAAAAGTGTATAAAAATATGGATCATCATTTTAGACCATATGTGAAATTAGAAATAAAGTAGAAGTAAATGTATCATTATTTAAAAATACTATCTTCTGGCTCAGTGAGCCACTTCTGATTTCGCGTAAGAAGAGATCAAAGCTTAGTTAGAAATTTAATGGCCAGGGACGAGTTTTGGCTACTGAGTAATACTACTACATTATTAGTGTGGCTGAAGAAGAGCCACTAGAAAACGTTTACAGCCGTTCAATTCAAAGGATAAAAAGTACCATGATGACAGCAAGAATGGTTGAAAAATACCAAAAAAGGATGGTAATTTAGCAAAAGGCAAAGAGGATTTCTTACTCTTTTTATTTACTTCATATGTACAAACCCACCAGTCTGTACGGTGCAGTTGCGACCCAGCCAAGCACAGGGGCAGCAGGAGAACTTAGGGATGTAACAAGTTGTATTGGTTATGGTTGTCTTCCCACTATTAGGGCAACTTAGGATTCAACCTATGAGGTTTATATAGGAAATAAATAGGGTAAATCTTTTTACATTTTGCATGGGTTAAAGTGTCAGATTGCTAATCCAAATTAACCCGTTCCTAAGTCAAAGGCAGAAATCTGGCCGTTCATCTCAATTTTAGTCAAAGCTGTGCCAGTTATTAATTTCCCATGTCTGAAAAGCAGATTTCCATGCTCAGCTGTGTTTAACATCCTCAGGAATTTCGGTGAGTTTTCCAGTGCTGTGCCCTTTGCTGAGCTGTTTCCCAGGCACTAGCAGCACTTCTGCAACTCACATTGCTCACTGCTCTTGCAATGCTGAGGAGAAAAATCCTGGTGTGGAATCCGCCTCAACTGCATAGCAGAACAAACACCACCAGGGACATTACTGCTACACTTCCCAGGAATGCAGAAAAAGAACATTCATACACAATATGCTGTAAACGGCTGAACAGGTTTCGTTTTGTGGGGTGTTTGTTGGGTGGGATGGATTGGCATTATCATGCTTGATCTGGTAAATGAGGAAAACTGGAGAAACAGCAATTTATGAACACAGTAACCTCTAGGTTTTCTGTTAAGTTTTGTAAGAAAAAGTAGCTCAAGCCAGAATTTATCCATCCCAGCACTGCGTAGCTGGCAGGAGCCTAAGCCACTGCTTGCTGACTCAGAGGAAAGCCATCTCTGGAGTTACACTGCCTGAAGCTCCACAGTTGTTTACCTTCTATTATTTTTGGGAAGGCATTTTTTAACATTCTTTTTACCTGCTAGGAGAAACAAGTATGTGGCTTCACCATTGTTAAGACAAAAGTCAAATGCTCAAGCTAACATGACATACTAACTTTAAAATTAGTGAAGTTGTACCAATTTATAGCAGCACAAGAACTGGCTCAAAGTATTTTATGTGTTTTTGCCTGCCCAGAAACTACTGAGCTATCCTGCCATCTTAGTACCATGGGCCCTTCATAGCTCCGATTCCTTATCTATCTCATCTAGGTAGTATTCGTCATCGGTAGTGGTATCACTGTCTGAGTCCGAATAAGCTGCTGGGTCTTCCCGATAGATATCAGTCGGCTCTCGGGGGGATGAAGCAGCCGATGACATTTTGCTCTCAGCAGAACTTGAGCTCAAAAGCTCAGCCCTGTTTATAGAAGGGGTCTCTCTATCTCTGAGAGTACCAGGGTTATTAAGAAGACAAGGTCTCCATAATCGCCCTTCGGTGAGTGACCTCTTGATATTTTCCAGGAAAGCCAACTGTTGTTCTTTG
This sequence comes from Aquila spilogaster, assembly GCA_024606505.1. NCBI lineage: Eukaryota > Metazoa > Chordata > Aves > Accipitriformes > Accipitridae > Aquila > Aquila spilogaster. The sequence continues at coordinate 13,653,731 of JANHGO010000041.1, read as the reverse complement.
CCAAATATACCAAATTCAACAGAAGGATACATCAAATTCCTAGTGCTGTAACATTTTTCATTGTCCGATGCCCAGTTTTCATTTTCATCACAAGACAACAGCTCTGAGTAAGATTTAAATCTCCTCCCACGTATACCATCTTTTGTTAGAATATTGCTTCCCGAGGTGAAGGTCTCACAAGAATCTCGAGCACAAATACTCTCAGAAAGGTGACGCTCACGCTGACTTTTGGCATGACTCTTGCGCAACTGATGGCTATGCAAGTTAGCATTTTTTAAGCTAGCAGCCTGACAGGTATTTTGACACTGACCAAGCACTGTCCAGGAAGTCAAGTTTTGTTCTGGACATATGTCTGCCTGCAAGCAGCTATTTACATATGTGTTTGAGTTTTTGTCAGTTAGAAGTGGCAAGGGAGGACTGCAGGCACAACTGCTAGCTCTTCTCTTCTCATCATCCAGTGGGTCTGATGTAGTAGCACTGGGGGAGATGGGCTGGCTTTTGCTTTCTAACCTGAGATCAGATGTTTGGGAATTCTTATTTCTTGTGGTTACCATTTTATCTGGAAATAGGGTTGTCAGACTTGGCATATTTTCCACTTTCACTGCAGTTTTTCTGGGACTGATGGCTTCCTTCTGGGTGTATGAGCTTGTAAAAGACTTCCAATTGTTATTAACAAGGAAAGAAGGATCATTCTGATTTTCAGTCTTCTTATTCTCAGCTGTTCTTGGTCTTGGCGTGTTCTTGTCAGGGTCCGGACTGTGATTCTGATTTTCATTGTCCAACTGCAGGAATGGCTGATGGGAATCTGTTGAAATCAATGAGTCAAGGGACATGCTGACCTCCAAAGAAGTGGTACTTCCATTGTTCTGTGAAAAAATGTTACTTATATGCGGTTTGGGGGGTAAATTTTTACTTGAAAATTTTCGACTTGTTTTGTAAACAGCTGCAAGTTTATTTTTAATTGAAGGTCTGTTTTTCCTTTTTTCTATATCTTTGACTTTGTCTCTTGTGCAGTCAGAGAGAAGCTTGTTCTCATCTTCTGCACTCTCTGTTCTCTTCTGATCTTGTGTAACCCTGAGGACTTTATCTTTACAGTTAATGTTCAGGCTGCCTTCACTGTACCTCTCTGATTCCTGCAAACCACTATAATCTTTACCCATCCGAGTACTCTGTGAGTTTTGCTCTTTTTTAATTTTTGATTTCTTTAATTCATCTGTATCTGTGCTAACCAATTCATCTAGCTGAAGTAATGGATCAGCACTGGAAGCTGTGCTTACCTCAGATGCTTTGTTCTGAGACTCTGAAAGCACTTTGCTACAAGAGTTTAAATAATTTGCATTTTTTCTTGAACTGTCAGCCCTTAATTGCAGTCCACTACATTTATTATTATACAGAGGGGTGGTTTGGTGTAGGAAATTTACTCTCTGTTTGACTTCGGTACTATCCCTGTACGTGTCTTCCGCAGGAGGAAGTGGCACATCAGCATGTTCTGTGTTACTGTTCCTTCCAAGGGAACTCTTCTCTTCTGGGTGGAGGAGTAAACTGTTCAGATTTTTATTGGTGGTCACTTTAAGGGGCTGATGGCAGTTTTCAGAGTTTCCCTTCTGTATAATATTTTTATTTGTTGAAGTAGAATACAAAGGATTCTCTAAACGTCTGCCTGGCTTGGGAAGGGCTGATAAAGTGGACATCAGCGGTGTGGCTGTTTGTAAAATGTCCTTCTTTTCTTTTAGACGTATTTCTGTATTTTGGCTGCTTGAAGCATCAGACATGGCCTTACCTGACTTAGCCACTATTGCAGTGGATTGTGGACCACCAAAAGAAATTTCTTTTGTCACCATGTCTGAAAGCACATTTTCTGCTAATGAAAGATCTGCTGAACCATCTTTCCCACTAGGTACCATACTCACTGACTTTGAAGTACATATCTTCTCAGAGCTAGGACATAAGTGGGAATTCTCTTCTTCACTATCAACAGCAGTTCCTAAGTTCTGAGGTGTGACCAGAGCTGAAGATATTTGGTCAGATGAATATGAAGGCACCTCTTTTTCCAAAGTACTGGGGAAAAAAACATTTGCTAAACTCACATGACCTTCATTTTTCTTGTTTTGTATTTTTGGTGACTGAGCATTTTCTTTGGGACAAGGTAAATCTGCATCCTCTGAATTATCTCTAAAGAGGTTACAAAATGTTCTTGAATGCCTTCGTGGTAATGTGTAATAAATTGAAACTAGTTCATGATACTTGACATGATCTTCATCAACACAAACTGTAAATGTGCTTGTAGTTTTATATTTCTGCAAAGAATTTCCCCTCTCCTTACAATCTGAAAACACAGAGGATTCTCTTCTGCTTAGATGTTTACATCTGTCTGTCAGTTCAACTGATGTACTACTATTTACTGAATCATTAGGACTTTTGGTTAAAGGACTGGGGTAATCTTTTTCTTTGTTACTTGTAGCAGCATTTAATGATGCTGATGTTAAAAAGGAATGTTTTGAGTCTAAACAAGACATATCTCTTTTCTTAGAACAAAAGGCATCAGCTCTACATGGAGTTTCAGACCTTAAACAATCATATGTTGTTTGACTTTCTCTAGGTAAAGAGATGGGCGTATCTGACATAATACTACCAGCAATGCTAGCTGATTTTCTAGGCAAAGTGTAATAAATAACAAGCGGGTCAGGAGATTTAAGGCTGTTTCTGCTAGGGGAGCCAGTAATGCTGCAGCTACTGGTATGTCTCAGCAAGTTGTCTTGCTTGTGAAGCCTTTCAATACAAGGTGAATTACTCCTTATTTTTCCGCTTTCTTTTTCAAGGCAAAAATAACTTAAACTATGTTCAGAGGTCTTGGGGTCTCCATCAAAGCTATGCGTATAAATATTTCCAGAATTTCCATTTTGTGGAGAACTAGTAGTGAACTGTCCATTAGAGTCCTTAGTAACTAAAGTGCTTGTATTTTGCAGTGTTTTCTGTGAAATCTTTTTGTTAACACCTATTCTGCTCACTTGAGCTGTTTTTCCACCTTCTCCTTGAGATTCAGTAACTGTGCAATTTACTGAAGAACTAGTTAGCGTTCCTAAACATTTAGAAATGTGTTTATAAGAAAGTGCTTGTGGAGAACTTTGTGAGGAGCTAGATGAACATTCAGGAGGACAGGACAACATGCCTTGGCAGTTTGTTAATTTTTCAGTGGATGGAGCAGAAGCAACATTCAGCAGTGAGGACTGCCTCTTTGGAGTAGCTTGGTTAATGGCTTCTGCACTCTGATTATCCTGTTTGATGCTCTCTCTTTTTGCTGCGTAATGCAGATTATGTTCCTGTTCCTTCTCACTTGGAAGGAAAGGTTCCTTCCTGCTCTCATCAGCTGGCAAAATACAGGGAGGCTGACTAAACACACTGTTGGGTGGGCAATTGTTTTCCTTCATTTGTACATTTCTTTTATCACCATTTGATGTATACATTTTTGCAGTATCTCCTCTGGCAGTGATTTGGGTTTGTCTCTTTGATCTCATTGTGTTAAAGAGAGATGCATCACTTTGCAACATGGCAGAAGCAGGGCTATTAGAGGTAAAACTCTGGGTGTTGATGTAGTTTTTATCTGCTTGTTGAGAAACTGACTGTAACGGCATGTCTTCACCTGGCAGTTTCACACCTGCAACCTTTTCTAGTTGTGTAAAGTCTGCCTTAGTATTTCTTTGGGTAACGATGACTGAATTCCTGTTCAGTCCTATAGGTTTTGTTTGGTCCTTTGAATTAGGAAAGACTGACTCATCAGTTCTGATACTAGACGAAGAAACTGAAGAGTTACAACTTAGCCAAGGCTGACAGCCCTCAGTGACTTCTGAAAAAGTTCTATTTGCGCTTCTTGTTATCCTTTTGATATTCTTATTTTCTGGAGAATACACATGAAAATCATTCTGCAGGTGCTGTGAACCAAACTTGGCATTCTTTGTATGTGCCCACTGCTGGTCATTTAGATTAGCCATAATCACTTCAAAGCTGGCATCAGGGGAAATAAATGCTTCATCACTGTAGTACTGAGGAATATCAGCCCAAGAAGGATAGCTGTCTTTTCTTCCATAAGAATTTTTTTGGTTTGCATACAACTTACCAGGAGAAGAAATGTCTCTATAGTAGGATCTAGAGAGATTATTTTCTGATTTGTATAAAGGATAATTTTCCCAGTTATCAAGGGACAATGGAGAAGTAGCTTTGTCAGGGCAACTAACCCTACTAAAGCAATTACTGCTTGAAATAGATCTTCTGTAGTGGTGTTTTGAGTGGTAACATGAGTATTTCTTGGTTTCTTGCAAAGAACTAGGATATCTACCATGGTCCATAGCATGAAACTCCGTCAGTGATTGGGTTCTAAACATTTTTTCTTGAGTTGATGTTTGTCCAGGAGAGTCTGTTGTGTTGTTCCATACAATAGAAGACAGAGGAATTCTCTTTGGGTTCTGTCGACCAAACCTTGGTAAAAAACCATTGTTGCTCTCCCTTGTGAACGGATATTGTAAACTAGATGCTGATAGCTGGTCAGAAGATACTAATGATGGACATCTCTGAAGGGAACATACGGAGTAACTTCTGCCAGCAGTATCCCTGTTCATACAACTCTTGTGCCTAAATCCACTGTTCTGTGTTATGGAAGGAGGGTATAAGCTACCTTCTGAAGACTGTCCAAAAGAAACGGAAGACATCCTGCTGCTTAACAGACAAGAATTTCCATCGACTAGATCACCATATTTGTAATCTTCTTGAAAGGCTGTCTGGTGCCAGTTTATATATGCACTGTGTAATTTCCTTGGTCTGATGAAAATCTTGTGTTCATCTTTGGCTCTTATTGTTCTCAGTCCATCTGGGAAAAATGTGCTAGGCATGTCACTCCAGTCATTTCTGTGTTGCCCTCTACTAACAGTCTGCCTCTTTGAAGTAGGGAATGCACTACTGTATTGGACATTTGATCCATTGCTAGTAGAAACTGTCCTGTCCAATGGGTCTTGGGCTTGTTCCTGGGCCAGCTGGTCGTCCAGATCATTTAGAACTGCACAGGAAAAAAAAGGTACTTGGTTTTGTTTTAATTATCTTCTGACTATTTATGTTAAAAAGTTTAATGTACTACATTAATAATCAGAACTGGTTTTGAAAGGAGCCAGCTTCTCAGCATTCAAAACCCTTCCCAAACCACACATTCTTCCTCCACAGGACCTTTCAGCGGTCACCCATTATGACTACAAGAAAAAGAATGTGCTGCTCCATGACTGATCTTAAAACTGTTCTTTATGTAACTGTTAGTCTTTATGCTATTTAAAAGAAAAACAAAACAATTTGAAGTCTGAATTCTTACTCACACACTACATATGTGTGCGTGCGTAAACTTTCCAAACCTAGTTTGTAAGCAAAAAATCCCTGAAAACAATTCACTAAGCAAACATGGACCTTTCTGTGTGTTCACAAAGCACAGTTATGATGTAACTGTAAGAAGACACAGAATCCTGCAAACCATCAAACAAGCATATTCTGTAGTCTGGCATGTCCACCGTTTGTTTCTTTCAGAAAAGAAGTTCTCCAATAAACTGTAGGTTATTACTTTAAAATGAGCACTGAAAAATGGTATTTTCTGTATAAAAAAGGCTAATAGTTAGGAACTTGTGATTCATTCTAGCAACAAAGCTGTATTTATATATGTAGACAGTCTCATGAACTGGAATTAAACACTATACACCTCAGTTAACCAAGATATTCAGCCATAAGACTAAGTGACAGCAATGTATTTAAAGTATTTTTATTGGCAAAAAATATAATGCTTTTGCTAATTGTATTCTTTTTGTATTTTGAAAATAGCACACATTAGATATAAACACAAATGGATATGGTTGTTCTGTTACAGCATTTCCTAATCCATTTAAATAAAAAAGACTGACTGATCAGTCATTACAGATCTGTGCTAATAGTACAGAATCATTAAGAAAGCATTGCTAGGTATGTATAGTTGGAATAAAAAAGTTGATACAAAAGTACTAAAATTTTAAATTTTTCTAAGTTTCTCTTCAGCACAAAAGAGAGAATACTGCTGAAAGAGTCAGTTTAGAACACGAAAAAAGACGAGTTGTTTCCGAGTCTTGCATTTGGAGGACATCAGCCAAGCTATGTACAGTTTTTCTCTGTCAGTGGGCAAGTATGCACAGTTATGACTGACACCCAAAAGCGGTGACAGGCATGTGAGTTTCAGAAGAACCACAGCCCACCGTGCAGTGCTCTCCCCTTCCAGCACTACTGACTCACCCACTGCTTCCTGATCATGCTTTCAGTCTGTGATCTCTTGTAATTTAGGGTGGTAAAAAGTAATATTCATGGACATTTTTTTGCATAGATCTGAGAAAGTTTATGGAAGAACACCTTGGTATTGCCATAGGCTGGGTCTGATCTTGCCTCACTTCCTAGCAGTAAGGAAAAAAAAAAAAAAAAGAAAAGGACCAGCAACTTTCGACTGGTGCTATAAAGGCTCCCCGAAAGCTAACTGAATGCCATAATGCCTGTTGCTTCCATGGTCTGAGGCTTTACAATTCATAAAACCAGGCCCAGTAATTCATCATTATCAAAATTATGCATGCAGGAAACTGGGATGAAATTCTTCTTGCGTAACTGTTATGTCTGCATCTAAAGGATGCAATATGGGCTCCTGTCACAATCAGCAGAGAGAAAGGTATGTTTTTAAGGTGTGATTCTTCTGAACTGGATCTGTATGAGATGAAATGCACTCTAAGAGTGACCAGTGACACATCTTGAAGTCAATGTCAGAGTAGACATTCTGCTGTCAAACGAAGCCAGCAAAAAGTAGCCACTATGCTAGAAAGTAATGAGCCATATCTTTACAGCCTATGCTTTTGCAGAGAATTCTCTGAAGCCAGTCACCACAGTCACTTCTGGTAACAATAATATCAGAACAAAGTAAATACACACACTTACCACTGAAAACCTCCTTCTCTAGCTGTTCATTCCATTCCTGTGTACTTTTCTCCATCATTTCATTTTGGTTTGCATCAAAAGAATGACCACTTGTTTCAGTTGACATTGGGGAATGACACATTTCAGCCTGTTAAAAATTGTAAGGCAACATGATTTTAGGTCTAAATGTGGGTTCAAATCACGTTTCACATGTTACATCACAAATCGTGTCACAAGTCACAGAGGTCAGTAAACTCTTTGTGGGTCCATTAAATACTGTATTATTAAAATATACAACTGAGGATTGTAAAGTTGCATGCATTTTAGAGACTTTTACATATGTATTAAGGAGATTTGCTCATCTTGTCCCATACTGTAGTATGTTTTGGATACATGAGTTATAATGACCTTATAATAAGGGGCATAGTTTACTTATTTTTTTGATATTCATACTTATTGCATTGTATCTCTTAATTTAGTTTTCCCTAATCACTTCTTCCTTGACCAGCACATTTTAGAATTCACACACTGACCTCCCAACAGAGATTTAATAATTTAACACCATAGTTGACTTTCATATTGCAAGACAGCACTTTAGGGGGCTGTGATAAATTACCTTAGCAGTGAGGAAAATGTCATCCTATTCCCCATCTGAGTTTAGTTTACATGTTAAGCTGGAGAGGTTCCTATCCCATCCATATTTCTCTCAGCTCACAGTCTCAGACAGTAGAAGCGCAGAAAACTGCTGAACTGCTGACTTATTTTAGCTGAGACTCTTCCTCCTTTTTTTTAATAAAATCCCTTACTACTTTTTAGTTCTCAATATTCGTAATATTTTGCTTGTCTAGCTATAATAGTCCATTTATATAATTGGCAGCATTCTCTGATATGATCTTTGTTCAGTCATATATTAATACAGATTATCCCTTTGTTTTTCAAATATGAGAGAAGGGAGGTGGCCAATTTACCTCCTCTATACCTTTGATTATATACTGTATAGTTTCTTAGTCCCCTCTGTGGTTATACCACACAACTGAAGAGGAGGAAAGACATGTTAGTAATACAGGCCAATAAAGTAATTAAAGTAGCAAATATCACCCTTGGAGGAAATCTGTTTATTTCAACAGCGTGCACTTAAATTACATCAGAAAGAAATCTGTCGCTTCATCCTTAAACTGAGCTTGTTCTTATAAAATGCAACATTCAGCCAAAAAATAACTTCCTACTGTCAAAATTTACATTTACATTGTAATTCTGCACATGGAAATGTTGCAGGAGAGGCTCTAGCTTACTGCCTGCCCAAGTCAGCTCCTCCTTTTCACCCTTGTACAAATGAAAAGAAACAAAGTAAATACACTAGATTATTTATTCAGTGTGAGTTTTGACCTATTTGCAGGTTGGTTACAGTTGCCACAACATGTGAGGGTTTTGGCCTAGGAAATTATCCCTGCAATTATTACCTCATTAGGAGAAAACTGAAACCTGATCAGAGCTAGACTTGGGGCCTAGCTAGGAAAGCTTTGGACTTGTATAGTTAACAGGGCAAGCTCATTCTACTGCATTCAACAGGTTCACAATACAAACATTTCACTCAGTGTTTAAAACAAGAACAGCAAGAACACTATTTAAACAGGCATTATATCAACAGCCTAAACAAAGGAGACTAGTTTTTGAAAAATCTGTGGTTTAAACATTGCTGACAATAATGTTGATAAACTACTTACCGTTGCCATTTCTTCCACTTTCGAAGATGAGCTAGCAGAATTGTCATATCTGTAGACAGAAGGATTTAAATGTTGGCTTTGAAAAGAAACATGATGTAATTTTACCACGTAGTAAATATCCAGCATTTTCTCTTTAACAACTATTGAGAAGCATCTGAAAATAAGACTGCTCTATGAAGAATCCATCCTCCCCTCCCCCAAAATCCTGCCAACAACAAAATGCTGGGGGAATGTACCATTCATTTTGGCCTTGTCAGCTTGCAAATGTTGTAGCTGCACAGCCAAGAATGAACTCAACCTAGTGATATCTCAATGTCTGGAACAGCCATAAAGTAATTGTTTCAATCCAGCATTACGATAAGATGGTATTACTTCTTTTTCCAAACAACAATAGTTTAGTTAGGTACTACGAATAGCTGAAGTTAACTACTTGTAAATCTGTAAGTGGTTTGCATCTGCAATTCTATTGTTTTTCTCTTCCATTTCAACCTGCTCAGACCCAGCTGTGCTCTGCCCCTGTGAAGGAGAGACAGACAGCAGATTATTCTTGGTGTGAACTTTGGGACTTGCTGCTACTCACCCCAAACAGCCTTTACTTACCAATTTTTAACACATGGTAGAAGGCTCGTCTGCTTTCCTAAGCTATATAGGACTGCAAGGGCTTGGCAGAGAACTGGCTAGAGCATCTGTGAGTAATGCAGTGGTTAGAACAAGCTGAAAAGCCCTGAACATAAAAGGTATTCTGTTCTACGGATGACTTGCAGACATACAAAATAAACTAAAGAAACAAGAACAGGACTTGACTTCACTGAATCTATTCGAGTCTGCAGATCCTTATTTTAGAACTAAGCAAACCTAGTCCCTTCAGAAGCCCTGATGGAAATGTTGCTCAGCTTGTGGTTATTGCCAGTCTCTATATTCTTCCTTGTCTCCGAAACTGTTTTTTCCCAGGAAGTTAATTCTTGAGGGAAAGTGAAGTAGGGAAACACGGTTCTGCTCAGTCCTGTTTGTCTCAAAGTCTTTTTGAATGACCTTGTTCTTAGGCTCTTAAAACCTTCTTGTGCTCAGGTAGACTACTTTATTGTGCTTCAACAGCAAGTATAAACCGGCTTGTTGGCAGGTTCTTTGTGGCCCAGCCTTTCCTCCTGAAGTGCTTTGTCATTTGTTTGCAATGTGCTTGCAGGCAGGGAAGAACAGTTGAAAGGTGCAATTTGTTTTTGCTTCTGTAATTGTGAACTGTAAAACCAGGATTCCTCTCTGACATGGGGTCCAACTGAAACCAAAGGAAACAAGCCTGTTGACCTCAGTGGGCTTAGGATCTGGCCAGACAATCTGAATTCAAAATTCCTAATTTTTCCTTGTAGCACTGAATATGAACAGCCATTAATTCAGTGGGTTACTGCTCCCTGTGAATAAAGTTTATCGAACCAGGACTCAGAGACATATGTAGCTCTTCCTTTAAACTAAAATAATGTTGAATATGTTTTAATGCTTCTACAACAAAGTAGAAATGAAACTTACGTTTCAGAGTTTTTACAATGATTTTCTGCAAACCAAGTTCAATGAAATCCTGTGGCTTAGCGAGTCACCTTAATTTTAATTACATGCATAAAAAAAATGTAAAAGCTTTGTTAGAAGCTCTCCTCTTCAGCTTTACTGTGCAAAGCTGCTCTACGGTTCTCCCCACTTGGTGCTGTGCTTAGTGTTGCATTAATTGCTCCTTGCAATGAGGCTACATGAAGTTGACATGTTAGTTAGAAATGTCTTCTGATAGTCTAGGCAAAAATTAAATTTTCATTTGCACCTCTGGCACTATTCTAAATTCCCCCATCTCTTTGTTGTCACTGTTCTTTCAGTAATAACTGGTCATTGCATCCTGCTTTACCTTCCTCCCTGCCAACTTATACAGACAAGGTTATTTTAATCTTTTCCCTATGCCAATCCTTCCACTTCTCAAACTGCCTCATTATTTTTTCTTAACTCTTTTAAGTTTTTCAGCATTTCAAAATTAAAGTTTTGCTTACTTCCAGAGAAATATTGCTTAATTTTAGGAAAAAGTGATTCAGTTTCTTTTTTGGTTAAGGATATTGAGCAATGTTTACATTGTTTTGCACACGCATGCACGCGCACATATACACATACTTGTAAACATTATCTATTATTCATAAACAGAAAAGAAGTTAAATTACTGCTCAAGTTCAGAAATATTTGCCATCAGAAAAATACTACTCACTGTGGAAACCAAGAAGTTACATTTTATACTTTTTCACTTATATACATATGTATCCTTTTTATGACAACCAAATGTAAGATTAAAAGTAAAAGATGACTCTACTTACTACTATCACTACTGGTAACAATAATATAAATCCATGAATTAAAATATGCTGCGAATTAGTATTTTCACTGAGGCACCTGTCTTCCCCAGGCCATCTCTGAGTTGCCTAATGTCAGAGTGTAATCCGTTTTCTTCTATACCATTCTTATCAGTACTACATAAGAAGCCAGCTAAGCAACAAACACATAACTTAAATACGCTGAAAACACAATTAAACAGCATTTCTTTTCCAGTATGAATCACACTTACATATAAGAATAAGGATGAATTCAAGAACACCGAACACCTTTGAACCAAAAGTGATCGAACGTTTCACTACCTTCAAACTACAGTTACAAACCTTTTATTGGCATCTTCTGTATCTCCGCATAAGCATAGTCTGTTTTGCAGCATCCATAATTTATTCTCACAGCAAAACACCGCCACAGCTGATGAAACTCTCTCCAGTACAGAAAGGACCCTCTAAACCGCCATTAATACTTAGCTATTTAAAAGCTTCTGCCAGTTAGGCTTACTTACAGGATTTACAGTGCTGCCTCCTATTGTATTTGACTAGCTCTCCAAAATAACTCTACCTGGTGAGAGGCAGATTATTTCACTGCTTTGCCTATGCATAAAGCAAACCACATGCCACGGCAACACCTAGAAGAGGGTGGGGGAAGTTTTCGACAGAAAGGCGTGACTAGAAAATGTAGCAATCAGCTCAGTTACACGTCAGGATTGACTTGTTTATTTTTCAAGCTGTGCTCGGTAAGAAATCAAAGGCATCTGAGCCTGAGATACGATAGATTTTCTGTGGAAAAGCCAAATAAACACATATTAAGAAAAGCTGATGCAATGAGTAGGCACTGGGTTTTTTTTTTGCCTTCTTAAATTAAGAAATCATTTCAATGCTTAGGTTCTACAGCAAAGCCTAGACCTTTGCTTGTGCACTGGCTACCTTACCTTGCACCAGGATAAAGCGCCCTTGAAATCTGCTTCTCAGTTACACAAGTATCCCTTTATTCTGCAGGGAGGACTGTGGTCTGGTGTTGATGTGTCCCAGCATAAGGGGCACTACCATATCACGAGAAAGAGGAGGGAGCAGATGACATGTATGGAGCAGTGTTAAAACTTTGCTTTTTTTTTTTTTTTCTATGCTGCATTGCTATGTAGGAGAGTTGTTACCAGTAAACATCCACAAAGCTAACCTCACGGCCTCTATTCAAACCTCTCCTTAAATCTCCTGCTTTGATGCAAACACTCCACAATGGCAAGCTGCTGTGCTACAAAACCTATGTATCAGACTAATCATCGTTTCTTTAGAGAGTTGCATTCCCTGTCATTGTTTATTATAGCTGTTCCTTGTCTTAGCATCATGCCACCTAGGAGCCCCAGGCATGGACCAGAATACCATCCTGAGACTCCCAGAGTGAAAATCAGCTCTTTGTGCCAAAGATCTTGCAGCTTCATACTTAGATTTCACAGCACTGCATAATCCACCTTTAGCTATGATTGCCACTCCCAAGCATTACCCTAAGATGCACACAAAAATAATAATATTTCACTTAGGTGTTGCTGACATACAGGACTATATGGGACAAAATTTAGGAGAGAACAGTCAGCCTAACTAGCCCGAGCGTAGTCCCCCCATTCCCTCTGAACAGCAGCTTTAACCCTGGGAATGGCAAGGGAGAAGGATGCTCTTCAAACAGCAGCTCCAGTGCTGCATACGAGACCATCTTTGGTTCAGAGCCAGTTGAAACCAAAGCCCTGACGAAGCACAGAAGACAAAAGCACTGGAGACCTGCCCTGTTTGCCCGGCTAGAGCTAAAGAAGCTGCAGGCCTGTGTCTAAGCTGCCTCTGGGCTAGAAATGGTGGGAACTGATGCAGCAGAGCTGCCTGGGGCTGCTACTCTCTGCCATGGCCTGGGAAAGCTATGCTTTCATGTTATATCACAGCCATAGGGCACCAGATCCCCATGTGCCTTACACCTTGTCCTCTTGAGAGGGAATGAAATAGGATGCAGCCACTGCTAAGTCTAGGGGCTTTCATACACTTAAAGCCTTTATGCAAAACCTGAGCAAAATACATTTAGCCAATTTACCTATTACTTGCCACTTAGCCCTCATTCTTTGACACAGAACAGATAATCTCTCATTACATGACCAAGTAAAATCCCAACCTTCCCAGTGAGGTGAAAGGCAAGAGACTGGAAAAATAATTTTAACAAAATTTTCTAAGCAAAACACAGAACATTATAGACTTTTTTAAAGCCGGAAATAATGTATGTTCTGATTATAGCTCACCGTGGTTGTTTCTGAGTCTGGTTTTTCCTTGATTTTCTAAAGGAGAAAAGCCAAGCAAACGGTGATCTGAACCCCAGAAAGGAAGCTGAAGTGTTCTTTTGTGCTTGAGGATTTGTGCGGGATGACATTTTTAATTCTTTATTATCTAAAAATATTATAAAAATGTGATTTGTTTCAAGTTCCTACTAAATACAGCATTAAAATATACATTAAAAGTTATGTCTTCATAAACAATTTTATTTTGCTTACCTTTTATGCCAAGAAAATCCAGTTTTATTGACATTTTTGGACAGACTATGTGACATGCTGGTTTATAATGACTAGCTAGAAGACTAAGAAAAAGCTGAACAGATCTAAAATTTCAAAAAGTATTATTACGTTTGGGTGACCCAGCCACGAGATACATGAGGCTGATTTTCAGAAAGTAATCAGCACTCAACCATTTGAAACCCAGAACTGTTTTAAAATATAGGCAAATTAGACATTTGAAAATTGAGGAACCCACAATCATTAGTCAGTTTCTTTTCATCTTTGTAAGAAATATAAATATGACAACCCTGAATATACAATGGTTTAGTAGACCGTAATGTAACTACGTAACAGTAATTCAGACTAAGATGGCTTCTGTATCATACAATTCTTTATGATGGGATTCCCATGGCCACTTGAGTACATTTTTTCTGGTACAAACTGCATATCAGAACTGTATTTTAAATGCAAAATATCATGAATGATTTCTTTGGGAAAGTTATGATTTGATTTCTTCAAACGGAACATAAACCCAGTCTGCCTGTAAAGGCAGCTGGCAATTGGTGTGAAGGAGAGGATGAGTATTGCGCACAGATTAGGGAAAGAAACTGCAGGGTCTGCTATTAAAACATGCCACAGGAAACCAGAGGACATAAGGAAACAAGACTTCACTCAGGTATAAGGCACTGCATCTGTTTTGGGTTTTTTTTCCCCATTTAAAACATCACATGCCTGAGACAATACAACAGCCTGAAAATGGCTTATCCAATGACTGTAAGAGAAAGCAAAACCAGAAATGAGAGCAGTGTCACAGATAACAAGAGCAAGGGGCAGTATTTTGGACCTAGTCCAAAATGAAGTGAATAATTCACGTCATGTGATTTAAAACCTGTGTGTAACACATGGCTTTCACTTTAGTGACAATCACTGTGTATTACAAAATGCTGCATCCTTTACCCCTTTCTGAGCCTAACCTCTTGGTGGTATTGTTTGACTTGACAAAGAAGGTGACATCAGGAGAGTGCTAATAGCACTCTGCCGTAGCCAGGATGCTCTAGGGATGTAGACAGAGCAAGGTTTGCAGGTAGAAGTAGTACCTTTTATTAAACCAACTTACACAGTTGGAAATATCAGACAAGCCTCTGAGGCACACAACCCCTTCTTCAGATCTGAAATAGAAACAGCAGCTTTCAAAGTTAAATACCAAGGAACAATCACACAGAGTTTAGTTAGCTAATGCATCAGTTGGACCATCTCTGAAAGAGGAAAATAGTAGATAGCTATGGACTAGAGGGGATGTTGGGGGAAAATGGTCAAGAAAGATGTCTGTTCTGTGTAGATCTGTAGTTTCAGGAAAATTTTAGGGTTTCACTTTTCTTCTGAAATACATGACTGCTTCCAGTTGCTATGAAGCACAGATAGGAAGAACTCAATGAAAACATGCAGAAATGTGAATAGAATAAAAGCATATATTATGCATGAAAACTATCTGGATGGAAGATGAAAAAGAGTACAGAATGCCATGCTTGATATAGACACTCTATGTTTCTTGTGCATGTTCATTTTGGATGGGCAACAGAACCTGTGAAATGAGATCTCCAGAAGCTGCTTCCTGGTCAGCCCAACTTCCCAGACTTTGTCACTTGCCCTGATAATCAGCACTGGCATGCCTTTAGCCCAGTGTTAGCAGGAAAAGTTTTCCACTAGTACAGTCAAACCTCTCTCACCCAAACCCAGATTACCTACTTATTCCAAATGTCACTTAGGTGCTTGTAGTTTCTTTAAGAAAACCAGGTAAAACTGAAACAGTTTTTGTACAAAGTAAACATTGCTGCTTTGATTGGGAAACCACCACTATATTTAGTATAATTACAGCAACTTCATCATGATTAAGAAAGAAATTTTTTACAGTGAGGACAATCAATCACTGGAACAACCTCCCCAGGGACGTGGTGGAGTGCCCATCACTGGAGGTTTACAAGATGCAACTGGATAGGGTGCTAGATAATCTCATCCAGGCTCCCTTTCCCACAAAAGGTTGGACCACATGATCTTCTGATGTCCTTCCAACCTGGGCTGTTCTATGATTCTACCTATGAGATAAGAATATCAGGGATTTTCTGTTGTGACTCCCAGCTGTGCTTTTAACAGAATCTGCTTAAAGTAATGTAGTCATTTTGAGAATGTATCTTTGGTAATACTTTAACATGAGAGGAAACTCAATACAGTTTCAGAAACTCCTTAGCTATTACACTCTGAAATGCTCTAAGACATAGCTTTGGTGACCATTATCATATACATAAGGAAACAGAAAAATGCAACTCACCAGTGTTTTTCCTGTTACTTAGCTGGTGCTCTAATGGTGGTTTCAGCATTCTATTGACATCAATATAATTCTGAAATTTTTTTCTTTGTATTTCTTCAAACCATTCTCCAGTCACTCCTTGTAGCCCTGTTTCAGCGTTCTTTCTCTTCAGAAGTTTGCTAGAAAGGAAAAAAACCCCACCAATTTATTTTTAGCCATTTTAGATATTACAGGCACATCATTAGGAACCCTCCCTGTTGTTCCTTTAAGTATTTACAGCATATTTCTACTTACAATGACTTTTTAAAAGACACAGTGGGATGTGAGACATGATACATCTACAGCAATCACATAAAAGTTTTAGTGACAGCAGAATTCTCCAGCTTAACAATGAGATTATGTGAGCAGGTTAAGTGGACAACTCATATGCTTGCATTATTCTCTGCCTTGATGTACATCCTTCTTCCTTGCAAAAATGAGGTAATAATTCATAAGCATTGTAAAACTAATTGAAAGTAAGTTTAAGTTCAGCCAATAATCAAATTAGAATAAATAATATTCTTAACAAAGCAATTCTTGAAATATTTATTCATTCATTTAAGCAGAAGCAATAAAGATTATTCCAATTTTCAAGAGGAAGTTCACTGAGGCCCTGCCAGTGAGGTGCCCACCACACATTTTCTATGTAAAGGAGAATAATAAATTGTAAATTCAGCTAATAGGTATTCATGCAACATGTTCAACGAGTTTATCACATTTTCCTCTTTCCTTGCTGCACAGTGATTCTGCCTGTGTTTAATACGTACGGAAGCAACTAATAACGAATATGAATGTTCTGCTGTGCAGAGACGAAGCCTGAACAAACTACACACATGTGGCTGCAACCGAAGAAGCTGTTTAGTAGCAAATTGAGGTTTTAGACCAAAAGGTCACAGGAATGAATTGTTTATCTGGACATAAAAGAACAAGGTACAGTTGCAAAGGAGTCGGAATAGTGCAATGGACATGCAAAGTTACTTGTTTTCAAATTACATTACACAAGTGCCTGAAGCACAGATGCAAACACAGCAAATCCACGCCCCAGCTGATTCTGGTGGCAACAGAACAAGACTTTGTGCACAGCCTGGAGATATAATACCAATGTTTTAGCAAGGCTTTCATGTAAATCTTCCACCTTAATCAGTGGTAAATCCCATGCCTAGGAATACAGATGCTCTCAGAGCACAAATTATTTCGGTTATCAATTTGAATAAAAACTCATATTCTCTGAGGCAGCATTACCTCACAAAGCAAACTTAAAATTAAACATCTAGTCTGGAAATGGATGTATTTCCAACCGGAATTGATAGAGGGTATATTGTCCATACTAGCACCTACTGTTCATCTGGTGGCATCTGAAGAATAGGGGGGCAGGAGAGAGACATTTTTGGTAAATGAGTAACTATTTCCCTTGATGAAGGTTACACAGACACATGCACAAGAACTAGCCATTTGAAGTAATTTTATTACAAAGGCAAAAATCTTAATCATCACAGATAACTGCCGCACCATGGGAGTGACTAAACACCGTAAACGCCATCTGCAGCCTGGAAAACAGCCTAGCAGTAATGTGAAACAGGAGGAGGCGATGAACAAAGTGCTCTCAAGCGCCAGCTTCATGACCTCACTCCTGTGGCCTTAGCAAAGGGGATCCGAGATACCGCACAGAGCCAGGCATGAGGTATTTTGGGAGTGGCTGCAGTCACAGCGGTTGCCCGGAAAACAAAGCCACAGCAGTTTTGCTTAAGTCCCGAAAGTAGAGACCGTCTCCTAGAATCCATCCCTGTGGTCTTTTAAAACCCAGCCAGCAGGAATTGGTTTTTCTCCTCAGAACGAGCCAGACGCCTTCGGATCCCCGGGCGGGTTCGGCCGCCCGTTCCGCGGGGGAGCCGGCGGGCTGGGGCGCGGGCGCCACCTAGCGGCGGCGGCCAGACTCACAGCCGAGCGCCCGCCACGCAGCAGCCGCCCCCGTGCTTGTCCCAGGGGAGGTCTGCAACCTCCGCGCCCACCGCGGGGAAGCTGGCATCATTTATACATAAACATCTGTCTCCTTCACATTTAGGCATTCCAGAGAGGAGAAGAAGAAATACAAAGAACCACACTTACTCCAGCATCAACCGTATCAGGCGCCGCACAACAGGCCTTTCACCGAAAAACTGTATTCAAAATCTTGCGCAAACACTGACATTAATATTTGAACACTGTAAAGCCTTTAGATGCTTGGCATTATCTGTAGTCATTATCTGTGAATGTGCTGCTTTTGAATTGTGCTGTCATCCCCAACTCATGAGATAAACCCTTTAAATTGCTCGTGCGTATTTGTATTCACACACACATGCAGGCCCCTGTATTGAACCCTGTATATATAGTTATGTGAGCACTGAATAATATTAATATGATACATAATATGTAATTGCAATATCGCATGACTATTAAGTATTTCTCATCTGTGATGACTCCCAGCCAAACCACATCATTTCCCTATATACCTGCTCTGTCAAGTCTACATGCCCCCTCATGATACTAATGAACGACAGTTGTGAACTAGAAGGAAAGCCTGTCTCAAGAAACAATTACAGCAGAAGATGGTATCTGCAGTCAGTATTGCAATGAACTTGCCTTTGAGGCAGCGCTATTGTTACTTGGATTGCAAATTATATATTGAGACACTGCTCTGTAGGAGTGTCAAAACACCTAATGCTCTCTAAACCAAATGTACTAATCCTGCTTCCCTCTCTGCTCTGTCTGTCCTCCTCCTTTCTCTACAGCCACTTTGGACACTCGGAGCCACTTCCTTTTGAAAGGAGACAACATCACTGTGACTGGGAAAAGTACCTCTAAGCTGTTACAGGATTAAAGGCAACTCCACTCCCAGGATAACTTACAGGAGACTGCTCCACAAATGGGATCAGGCAGCAATCCTAAATGACCTCACAGGCTACACCTCATTACCTTTTCCCATCTATTATCCTACACAGCATCTAAACTAATGAATCACTCAGGAGCAATTCCTTTGCACTGTTTTTAAAAACACCTTCTTCCTTATTGGCACAAGGATGTCCCAGTATTTCTTATACAGACATCTCCAGGGAAAAGTTAACCTAAATGTTTGTATGTACTAGACTTTCATGTGGGTTATCATAAATATTGTGAAAAGAGCTGTAGCCTCCCCCTGCCACTTCCTGTTAGGATAATAATGAGCTTTAATTGCTATTCTAAGAGGAAAGGTATTTTCTCTACCGTCTTCATCCAGAATATAAAGCAGAAGACAGATGTATAAGGTAGTAGAAACTGGGTTGCCAAATAGGACGTCTGGGGACATCTCTGCTGTTTGCAGGGGACAGAGGACTCAATCCCACTTTTGCCAAAGCAGAAATTATGATTCCTATAGATTTCAGCAGAAGCAGGATTTGGCCCTAAAGGACTCTTACGACACCCCTCACGAGAGAACAGATACACAGAACCACCTAGCACGAGGAATTACACCAGATGAAGGATAAGCAGACCAGTATTTGTTCCTCGGATCTAAGCTCTCGGTGTCCAAGAAGACAAGGCTGAAAGGATTGCAGATAAAAACAGTGGCGACAGCATTAGATAAAAACTACAGCAGGGCAGATAATATGCAAAAACAGTTACCTAAACCAAACTTATGTCTTTACTCTGTTTATATTCCTTACTTTGTCAGTGAGAAAAGGCTAGAGATGTTAAAAAATAGTGCCTGAAGAACCAGTTCTTTCCTAATTTTTTGCTTCGATTTACCACCTTCCCACTGCTTTATACATTATGCCACACTGGTGAACTGTGTATCTCTTTATCATTTCTACGGCCAGTTAATTTTCTAGAAAACTCTGGCTGCTATCACAGCCATGGGTAGCTCTAAAACGCATATGCAATAATATTTTCTTACTCATAGCTCCTTTTAATTTTATAAAAATAATTTAAAGACATACTTTCAAGTTGTCATCTTATTTGAAAAAAAAAGGGGAAAAGAAGCATTACTGATAACAGCAAAAACTACCACAGCTGAACTAATTTGAAAAAATTATTATCCGCCATTTCATATAAAAGTATAATAGCAACAACAACAACATTCTGGTTTCCAAGGTGCCAGAGAAGCTCCTGTGGTAGGTTAATCCTACCAGGAAGCAAAATAACAATACGCAGAGCCACGATACTCTCTCCTAGCACATCAGACACACAATAGGTCTTTTTTCTAAGGCAGTCTTTATTCTTAGTAGCTGGTATATTTTTACTCACATTAAAGCAATCTTTTGTTTATTTTTCTCTCTTACTGTTTTCTGCTTGGCTCATGTCAATAAACCAAGTCAGCTTCATTATTATACATAAAACATTATGCAGAAGTAGGTGAATCAGAGAGGAAAACTGACTCCCATGTTTTGGTTGCACACACTACAAGACAATGTAAAAACATCTAACTGAAAATGCACTTATTTTTTCTTTGGCTTTTGCATTTATAAAATTAAGCATTTCTGCAGTAATTCTCTGAAAAATCAAAGCCTCCTCTATTTTGATGAACAAAATGTTGTGTTGGCAATAATGCTTGAATCTAACCTGCTAAGTCACTGCTAATCAACCACTCATTTAATTTGCCTTCCCCCAAAATACTAGTTTTCTATCTAAGTCTTCATTCTTTTCACTTTTGTTATTATGCTCATTAACCCACTAAGTTGCCATCAGAAGATGTATTTGTCCGAGTGTGTGACTAATAAAACTAAAACTAAAGATATGTATGGGCAAAGAGGATGTGCCACAACAAGGAAGACCAAAGAGTGTGTTGGTTCAGTGTTTCTTTCTGACCGTGACCCAAATACCAACAAATGTAATGAGAGGACTTTCACTGTCCTGAACAGGCATCAGGTCAGGCTGCTAGAGAGTCACCTATTGGTGACACCTCTGGATGGAAAGGAGTAACTGGAAGTACCAAGAAAGGTTCACCTGAGGGACTGGGGAAACACTTCACAGCCCAGCACTGAACTGTATGGGATCTGTTTTCAACCCCACTTTGATGGGCACTTCAAGTTGCCAGCTCACAATTATGCCTAAATATTTAGATTCCAGAAATGTGCAAAACCAGGAGATGGAAGCAGGAAGGAAGTGAAAAGGGAATGAATCTTCTCTAGTTTTTCCTTCCAGACTGTACATTTAATAGGCAGAAGTACTTTAAACACAAAGATACCACTTCTGCACATGATTTCGATATGCACCCCATAGTACCCTTTCAAGCAGCGAGTTGGGCTACTTAAGCAGATAGCTGCAAACAGTAAATGTCATTTTGTCCCCAGAACGCTTTTCTGACAACAAACATCAGATTCACACATTAAGTCCTGTTGTGTGTGTCAGGGATACAGGCAGGGAATATGTGAGTTAAAGGCAGAACAACTTTTCTGCACTTACTGAAGTTCCCCCTTGTCAGCTCATGGGGAAAATCCTTCCATTTCCACCTCTCTTCTTTTTAATTAAAAAGTAGAAAAAGCACAAAATCTGACATTATTACACTACCTCTATTCAGCAGATTTATTCTTATAAATTAAAGCTGATCACCTGCTTTGAGATAGCCTAATATGGTGGCAATGTGTATGTTCATTAGACACAATCCACAAAGACGGTTAGACTATCAGCATACACGGAACATTCTCATCAGACTCCCACTGTGTGTTGAATATTTCTTTCCACTCTATTAACTCACAATGTCTTTTGTGTCTACAATTTTTTAACTTAAGCACACTCTGTACAGTGTCTAAAAGTTACCTGTTTTTTTTCCCAAAGCATTAACTTCTCATATTAAACTATATGAAATGAATATATTGCAGATGACTTACTCTAACTGCGGTTTTCCTTCACTGAGTCCAACATTCCATTTCCCCTTGAAGCTTTTGTCTGTTCCCATGGGCAAGAGCACAGACTCACACTTTTCTTTGAAACAGAAACCTAGGAAATGTTGTAAGGGCAAGGACAAGGTTCATTCTTATGGTGACCACATAACTCCTCTCCGCACTGGCAGCTCAGGAATCAGAAGTTCTCAGTTAAAGCTCAGAAATCAGGACCTCAATGACTGTCTTCATCAAGTTAACCTTTTAAAGCACAGAGCATTGAAAACTGAGATCATGGGAGCTGAGGGCGATTAATCACCCATCTCAAGCTGTAACAATGCCTCAAAACATTACTTTTAATATGAAACTATTTCTTTAGCAGCTACCCTGGGTTTACAGTGAAAATGTTATTTCAGCCCTGCTGGAACAAATCGAAAAGGCTATAAGTATATATCTTTTAATTGAGTTTATACATACTTAGAATGTGAAAGCTTTTAGTCCTTTGGGCAGCTGGTCAACAAGAGTGAATAAGGTGAAATACCGTTAGTAATGTCACTAATACAGTGAGCACGAAAAAGGGGAAAGCTCCACGCTCAGAATGTTTTACAATCTCTCCGTACAGGCTGCAAATGACAGGTAAAAAAAAAAGGGTGTTACTTCATTATGCTGTCAATACTCACAAGCTACCTATGAACATTATATGGTAATAACAAAACAAATCTATGATGCAATGCAAAGGAAGGCTACCTATCATTTTTAAAGTGTGTCACATAGCTTCTGAATGGTAGTAATTGATATCTCTAATGAGATGACTTCATTAATAGGAATTTCCAATAGCATTAATACATGCTAATAGATGCAATGGATGTAATTCTCCATGCAAAGATTCTGATTTGTTTGCAGGGATAGATGCAGTCTCAATCCAAAAATATCATATGACAGGAGTAAGTTTTGTGCTCCTGAATTTCTGTCCTGGAAGCCTTACATTGAAATACAGATGTATACTGTGTGTGCCACATGGTGGCCTGGAAGGCTGGGGATCAGGTCTTCTTAGGAGTCTCAGTAAATCTGAAGCTAATGATTAACAGCAGACATATTTACTCTTCCAGCGTAGAGCTGCTAGTTGATTGTGAGACCTTTTATAAATATTGATAGCATGCAAAGAGACAGCCATCTATGCAAGTAATTTACAGCTCAGCCATGCGTTATAAATTTAACTGTCTTACAAAGACATACAATACAGATGCTATTCCTCATGTTATTGTGCGACTTTCTTTATGCAAAACTGTGCCTAGGTAACAATGTAAAGGGAAAAACAAGAAAACAGACACAGGCAAGGTGAGAACTTCAAATGAGGGGAACCGGTTTCAAATGAAGACCAAGGTCTCATCTCTGCAAGCGGGTTTGTGTGTGATAGCACATGGGTCTGGACAGAGCTCTAAAATTGAGAGGCTCCAGACGGGCTTAGATATTTGTTTGTACAGAGCTAAGCTTGAAGCCTAGGGCTGTCAAAATATACCTCTGCAATCTCAGATAATTGTACAGAGTCTCACATAGAGCTGAAGCAAGATTCTGGTCAACAGAAGTAAGACAGAAGGTCAGAGCGTACCTGCACACAGTTTATACGTTACTACAACACTACAAAAGCCTCATTTACATTGCTTTAAATTAAGGAAAGCAGTCATAAGAATGAAAATAAGCTCTAAAAGTTGACACAGTGGATGTTTTTCATCTGGAAAGACAATGCTTATATACATGTATATAATACATACTTACACAGATCCTCTACCATAGTAGCTTAGAATCTTGTAATTTATCACAACTCTTCCATTAGAAATAGAAATATTATAGTATAATAATAGTTTAAAATATAATATTTATGTATATATATAATTTTATATATACACATATAAACATATCTTTAAGAACACACAAGTCTATAATGCAGGAACAAAGAGACTGCAGAGCACCCCAGCCACACTGCTGCAGCTTTGCTTGGCTGCAGCTCTCTGCACTAAGACCCCTGTATCTAGAAATCCAAAGATATGGCAAGCAGAAGTATCGCAGTTCCTTGATTATTCCAACCACACAAATTAACCTGTGTGTAATTTATGTACAATAAAGTGCAAACAGACTGCACTTTTCCTCATTTACTCTTAGCTTTTGTTTTGATGTGGTTGGTCACAGTTAGTATGGTAACAGTACATATACCTATTTATTTCAGAGGTAAGACTGATAAAAAGAATATAGTTTCAGGTAGGAGTTTAAAATACAGGCATTGAAATACAACTTATTACATTGAACAGTGTTAACATAAATATCTAGCTGCAAAGAAGGATTAGGAATAGGTACATCGGCCATAAAAGGGAGACTAGGGAAAATGTGGGCCCTCTCCGGAACGAAACAGGAAACCTGGCTACCCAGGATATGAAGAAGGCTGAGGTACTCAATGACTTTTTTTGCCTCAGTCTTCACCAGCAAGTGCTCCAGCCACACTGCCCAAGCCACAGAAGGAAAAGGCAGGGACTGGGA
>JANHGO010000041.1:13596370-13629373 GCA_024606505.1 Aquila spilogaster | reverse complement strand
CGCAACCCCCGCCCGCTGCTACCGCCCGCTCCCCGCCCCGCGGGGCGGCCCGAGGGGGCCTTGGCCGGGCGAGGCCCGCGGCTGAGCGGCAGCGCGCAGGAGAAGGAGTCTCTGCCTGCTTCTCCCCAGCATCGCGTTACCGCCGTTGGATCAGACAGCCGCAGGGCAGAGCCGGAGCGGGCCCGTGGCTCCTGACCTCTGCGCGCTGCGGGCGGGCCCCGTCAGTGCTGGAAGGGGAAGTGGCACTGTTATCCAGAAAATTACAAGTTTTGCAAAACAAAGCCATTTCGTAAGTTTAACGTGGTGGGAACAGGGACCGCCCCTGATGGTTTGTCTCCTGAAGCCGTATCTATTTTTACCAGAAGCGTCTTTGCTTCCCTGGAAGCCCTCGAGGCCAGGCTGGATGGGCTGTGAGCAGCCCGGTCTGGCGGGAGGTGTTCCTGCCTATAGGAGCGGATTGGAACTACATGATCTTAAAGGACCCTTCCATCCCAAACTGCTCTGTGGTTCCGTGAGGAGGTGAGGGTGCCGGTGGATGTGGGGCTTATCAGACTGTAAGGAAGGTAAATGAAGCTTCCGCGCCAGCCTGGGTTTTTCAGGTGCAGAACAATGAGAGCACGAATGAATGCTGCTTGTTTCAGCACATCATGAACCTCAAGTCTCCATGCATACAGACCGTGACAAGCAGGTTCTTTGAAAGTGGTGTTACAGAGTCTGGTTTCCTCCTTGCTTTTGTCTTTGGTTTCCCAAGCTCTCTCACCCCAGGTAACCGCAGACCTCCAGCAATCGCACCAAGCATGATAATCCCAGTGGGCAAGAGAAAACATGCGTAGTGTTAATTTGGAGCTATTTGTTAATTGGCCAACCAGGTCCCTCCCTGGTTGCTGCTTTCCTTTCCCTCTCCACCACATTTCTGGGCAGAGGTGATGGCTGGGAGCAGTCTGTGTGTACTGAGCAACGGCCGACCATGCCTGCCTGACCCAACCACCTCTGCAATGGAATGTCTGGGGCTGTGGGTGAGAGCTGAGCAGCGCATGCCATTTACCTTGAATGTCATAGAGTCATTAAGGTTGGAAAGACCACTGAGATCATCTGTCCAACCGTCAACCCATCCCCCCCATGCCCACTAACCACGTCCCTCAGTGCCTCATCTCCATGTTTCTTCAACACCTCCAGGGACAGTGACTCCACCACTTCCCTGGGCAGTCTGTGCCACTCTTTCTGAGAAGAAATTTTTCCTCATATCCAATCTGAATCTTTTCTGGTGTAACTTGAGGTCTTCAGTTTGACAAAGACTTCACTGGCTAACACAGTGGTCTTGTAATCCAAGTGAGGATGTTACTGTCTGGATGGTTAAAAATTTGTCCAGATGCTTGTTTGGGCTATGAGGATGTGGCTGATGGGTCATCTGTACCTGGGGGCTGGTAACAAGCCGTCCCACAGGGACCTGCTAGGGATGGGATGATGGCATGCTCCATCAGTGAGACTGCAGATGACACCAAACTCGGGGACCAGTTGGCATGTTCAGGGACAGGGCTGCCATCCCAAGGGACCTAGGCAGGCAGGAGGTACCAGCTGGGACATCCAACAGAGTCCTGCACCTGCATTGTCAGGGAGTGGCAAGGGCAGGCTGCTCCCTGGGGATAAGAGCAGTGCCATGGCCTCCCTCCCTGGTGCTCATCCCCAGGGGCAGGCCTGGCAACTGGGGCAGGCTCCTAGTAGGAACATCAATCTATAGATCAAGAACAGGCCTGGTGAGGTGAACCGGGGTCAGACCCAGGGCTGGGACAGCTGCAGAGCCATGGGAACAGGGCTGGGTCAAGGCTGGGTCACATCAGCCTGCAAATGGGGCCTGACTTGGCTGGCTGCATGGCCAGGCAGAGCAACGCAGTGGGGAGTTCGAGATCAACATCCTATGGTGTCCCTGTGTCAGGGACTGATGGCTGTGGGTGGGCTCAAATGGGGTCCTGCTCTGTGGGCAGGGTGAGAAGAGGTCCAGAGAGAGGGTCAGGGCCTCCTGGTGCCTTGACTGTGATGGAGGCACACTTGTGCTGGTACAGACTGGGAGTGACTTTCCAGGAACAGCTCTGAGGGAAAGGCCCTGGGGCCCCAGTGGGCAGTGAGTGGGACACGGGCCAGCAGCCAGTCCTTGCAGCAATAATGGCCAACAGCAGTGTAATGAGAGGCTGAGGGAAGTGGTCATCCCCTCAACTCTGCACTTGCTGGGGTGCATCTGGATGCTGCAACTACTTTTGGGCTCCCCCGTGCAAGACATCAATTAATTGGACCAAATTCAGGTGAAGCCACTGAGATGGTGGGCCTAGAGTTCCTGCCACGTGAGGAGAGGCTGGAGGAGGTGGTAGTTCAGCATGGAGCAGGGACAGCCTTTCATTGGAAGAAGGGCACTTCACAGGCTCTTCACAGTGGTGCAGGGCAGGAGGATGGGAGACAACAAGCATAAACTGAATGAGACATTTGACCCAGATATAAGAAGCTTTTTCTCCACACGGACACACAGGCCCAGGCTGCCCAGAGGCAGTGCAGTCTCCATCCACGGAGGTTTCAAGCCCCAGCTGGATGCTGCCCTGAGCAGCCTGGTCTGACCTCAGAGCTGAGCTGCTGTGCACAGGAGACTGAGCCAGACAGCTCCTGAGCTCCCTCCCAGTCTGAGCACTGCTGTGATGAAACCAGGGGCTCTCTGCCCCTTCCTTCCAGTGTCACGGATTTGTCGGTAAGTTCACAGACCTCCTGGCGATATGAGTGATGTAATGGGTGCAGAAAGATAAAGACATAAACACAACTGTAGCACAGAAACTGCTCCCTTACGAAACCAGGCTGAGGGATGGTGTCACTGAGCTCGGGTACCACACTGGCTGGCTGTAGTAATTAAGGTTCAAAGTCAGCAGTGAGTCTCACACTCCATCACACTGCACGCGGCAGGCAGTCTCCAGCAAGGTCTAATTCTGGCTGAAGTGTTTTTCACGTGGATCTCATTGCCTTGTAAAACTACTCGTCACGTGGAGTATCATCTCCTCAAGGTGAGCTATAGGCACGTGGCTCTCTAAGACGTTAACATGTCTCCTGTAAAAATACTACTGCTGTTGGAAAAGAGTATACCAGAGACTCATCAAATGGCAGGAGACTAAAGGCAATTGGTAACTGGCAAGCTCATGAGCCGCTGAGTGCTGCAAGCCAGCACCACGTCAGCCAAACACATGCATCTCTCAGCAGCATCACATCCCGGTGTGTGTGATGCAGGGCCCACCGCCTTCCTGCCACCTTGTCTACAGTGGTGTGATATACCAAAGCTGGGTGGCCCCTTGTAAACCTCTGCAACTGGAACCAGCAGAACTCTGCCAGCAATAATAAAATCACAGAACAGCTTAGGTTGGAAGAGACCTTTAAGATCACTGAGCTCCAACTGCCCACCATGGGCAGGGCTGCCACCAGCCAACCAGATCAGGCTGCCCAGGGCCCTATCCAGCCTGGCCTGGAGGGCCTCCAGGGATGGGGCATCCACAGCCTCTCAGGGCAGCCTGTACCAGTGCCTCACTTCCCTCTGCGTAAAGAATATTTTCCTAATATCCAACCTAAATTTCCCCTCTTGAAGCTTAAAGTCATGTCCCCTTGTCCTATCAATATTAGACTGCATAAAAAGTCTCTCCCCCTCCTTATACACTCCCTTCAAGTACTGGAAGGCAGCAATAAGGTCTCCCAGAAGCCTTCTCTTCTCTTTTCCAGGCTGAGCAAGCCCAATTCCCTCAGCCTTTCTTCATAGGGGAGCTGCTCCTCTGGTCACCTTTGTGGCCCTCCACTGGACCTGCTCCAACAGCTCCACATCCTTTCTGTGCTGGGGGCCCCAGGCCTGGACACAGAATGGATAAATAGTCCATAGCGTTCCCAGTAAGTGAAAGAATAACACAGTACCAATATATTCATTCATTTGAATCAGTTTATTGCAAACAAGTTTTTTTAAGATATGAAAATCCTATAAATTATGAGCACATACAGAATATATACTTTTGCCAAAGAAAAAGCTTGGAAGAGCAAAGGTATCAAAATCTGGTTCTGCTGAACTGAATGGAACTAATGGCTACTCAGAGGATTTTTCTCCCTGTTTTCACATAACTGCTTTACAGAATATCATCGCTCAGTTTCAGTATTCAATTACAGCTCTGGATGCATTATTGCACAACTGATTTATTACCAGAAGCCGCTTTTCTTTATTTACTTCCATTAAATTAAGCTGCCTTATTTCCTGTACACGAACAGCAAAGCAAATGAAAATTTCTTTTTTATGCCAACAAGGTGAGAACTTAATCCAACTTCTACTGAAGAAGTAGAAAATATTTACAAATAAAAACGTTCTAAACCACTCACTTCCAGTCAAGTAAAACTGTGCGACCATTTATTTCTCTTGTAAAAATATAGGTTAGTATCCTTTAACTTACGGAGGCTGGTCATCCCAGTTGGCAGATTAACATTTTGCAGGAACGTACCATCTGGCACTCAGCTGGCTTTACTGTCTTACTCTACAGGATCCTGAACACATAGAACCATTTACAGAAAAACATAACTCCTCCTCAGGATAGGACATTTTATAAGATTACAGTTACACAGTAGTTATTGCCTTCCAATATTGCATATGTCAGCATATGCTTACATTCTTCCAAGACAGACGTATTGTAAATTCTGACTATAAATACACAGTTTATATTAGTCCTTTTATGTACAATAAAAGAGAAATTATCCCAGTATAACGCAATAATACTTAGACGTCAGTACAAATTTGAGTTAGAGACCCACTTCTTTAACGAAGTCTACATATAAAAATAAGGATACCAGTTACCTTTTATAATATTTTCATCTTTTAGTTTCTTGTAGAGCATAAAGAGAGACAAGCACTGCTTGTTTATAATATATTATTTGAAAACATCAGGATATTGCCCTTCCGGTTACAAAAATATAATTAAGTCCTGCAGAAGTCTTATTGAATTAAAAAGTGTATCAAAAATATGGATCAGCATTTTAGACCACATGTAAAATTATGAAGCAGTAACAAATGTTAAGTTATTTAAAAATACTATCTGCTGGCTCAGCAAGCCGCTGCCATCTCACACCCAAACAGATCAAAGCTCAGCGAGAACGGAGCGGCCAGGGATGCGCTGCGGCTCTGAGCAACAGCACCATGTCCGTGAGTGTGGCTGACCAACAGCCACAGGGAACCACGTGCAGCTTTCTAGTTCAAAGGATAGAAAGTACCATGGTGGCAGTGGGAATTTGGGGAAATGATCAGAAAGAGGTATTAATTTAGCAAAAGGTAAAGGGCATTTTTCACCCATTTTATTTACTTGGTGGGAACAGGGCAGTGCGTGCTGCGCAGCAGTGGCACCGGCTTACCGGGCACAGCCCGGCCCAGGGCAGCCCTAGGGGCATCTGTTGTGTTTGTTCTCCCAGCGCCAGGACAGCTTCAGATTCAAACCATTGGGTTTGTATAAGAAATAAACAGGGTCAGTCTTTTTATGTTTTGCATGGTCTAAAGTGTCTGATTATTAATCCAAATTAATGTGTTCCTGGGTCAAAGGCAGAAGCCTGGCAATGCATCTGAACTGCAGCCAAAGCTGTGTCAGCTGTGTATCTCCCAGCATGCACATCTGAAAGGCATTTCCATGCTCATCTGTGTCAGCACTTCCACAGTTTCCCAGCATTGAAATCTGCTGTGAAGTTATTCACTTCTAGAGCATCTTGTGTGGGCGCTGGCAAGGTGGGATGGATCACCACTATTATGTTTGGTCTGGTAAACGAGGAGAGCTGAAAAAACGCTTATCAGCAATATAACCCATTGTTTTCCTCTTAAGACTTGTGAGAAAATGTAGCTAGAGTATGAATTCATCTATTTCGGTGCTGTTCTATAGCAGCACTAGAACTGGCTCGAACTATTTTACATGTTTTTGCCTGCCCAGGAACTATCTTGCCATCTATGTACCACAGGCGGTCATAGTTCTGATTCTTTATCTATCTCGTCCAGGTAATATTCATCATCTGTGGTGGTATCAGAGTCTGAGTCTGAGTAAGCAGCTGGGTCATCCTGATAGATGTCAGGCAGCTCCTGGGGTGATGAAGCAGCCGAGGATATCTTGCTCCCAGCAGAACTTGTACTGAAAAGCTCCGCTCGGTTTATGGAAGGGGTCTCTCCATCTCGGAACGCACTTGGGTTGTTAAGAAGACAAGGTCTCCACAATCGCCCTTCTGTGAGTGACCTCTTGATATTTTCCAGGAAAGCCAATTGTTGTTCTTTGCCAAATATACCAAATTCAACAGAAGGATACATCAGATTCCTCGTACTGTAACATCTTTCATCGTCCGATGCCCAGTTTTCATTTTCATCACAGGACAACACCTCTGAGTAAGATTTGCATCTTTTCCCATGCACGCTGTCTTTTGGCAGAATATTGCCTCCAGAGGCAAAGGTCTCATGGGAATCTTGAGCACAAATACTCTCAGAAAGGTGACGCTCGTGCTGATTTTTTGTACGAGTCTTACGCAACAGCTGGCTATGCAAGTTCGCATTTCTTAAGCTGTTGGATTCAGAGACATTCTGACACTCAGTAAGCACTGCCTGAGAAGTCAAGTTCTGCTTTGGACATATGTCTGCCTGCAAGCAATTATTTATAAATGTGTTTGAGTTTTTGTCAGTTAAAAGTGGCAAGGGAGGAGTGCAAGCACTGCCGCTAGCTCTTCTTTTCTCATCATCTGTTGGGTCCAATGTAGTAGTGCTGGGTGAGATGGGCTGGTTTGTATTTTCTAACCTGAGATCAGGTGTTCGGGAATTCTTATTTCTTGTGGCTAATGCTTTAACTGGAGATAGGGTTGTAGGACTTGGCCTATTTTCCACTTTCGCTGTAGGTTTTTTGGAACTGGTGGCCTCCTTCTGGGTGTATGAGCTTGTAAGAGACCTCCAATTTAAGTTGTTAACAAGCAAAGAAGGATCATTCCCATTTTCACTCTTATTAGTCTCAGCTGTTTTTTGTATTTGTGTGTTCTTGTCAGAGCTCGGACTGTGATTCTGATTTTTGGTTTCAGACT
The DNA here is from genome assembly GCA_024606505.1 of Aquila spilogaster. Lineage (NCBI taxonomy): Eukaryota > Metazoa > Chordata > Aves > Accipitriformes > Accipitridae > Aquila > Aquila spilogaster. Next base: position 13,622,287 of record JANHGO010000041.1, on the reverse strand, counting down.
GCAGAAGTGACTGATGGCAATCTGCTGAAACCAGTGCTGAATCAGGGGACGTGCTCACCTCTAAACAAGTGGCGTTTCCATCATTCTGTGAGAAAATATTACTTATGTGTGGTTTGGGAGGTAAATTTTTACTTGAAAATTTTCGACTTGTTTTGCAAACAGCTGCCAGTTTATTTTTAATTGAAGGCCTGTTTTTCCTTTTTTCTATATCTTTGACTTTGTCTCTTGTGCAGTCGGAGAGAAGCTTGTTCTCATTTTCTACGTTCGGTGTTAATTTCTGGTCTTGTGTAACCCTGAAGACTTTGTCTTTGCTGTTAATGTTGAGGCCGCTTTCACTGCGCTTCTCTAAAGCCTGCACATCACTGTAGTCTTTACCCACCTGAGTACTCTGCAAGTTTTGCTCTTTTTTAATTTTCAAGTTCTTTAAGTCACCTGTATCTGGACTAACCACTTCATCTGGCTGAAGCAGTGCATCAGCACTGGAAGCCTTGCTTATCTCAAATGCTTTCTTCTGAGATTCTGAAAGCATTTTGCTACAAGAGCCTAAATTGTTTGTGTTATTTCTTGAACTGCCAGCTCTTAATGGCAATCTGCTGCTTTTATTGTTATATGGAGGAGTGGTCTGGTGTGGGAAACTTACTCCCTGTTTCACTTTGGTACTACCCCTGCCTGCGTCCTCCCCAGGCGGCAGTGGCACATCAACACACTCTGTTTGGATCCTTCCACGAGAACCCTTCTCTCTCGTGTGGAGGAGCAAACTGTTCTGATTTTTATTCGTACCTACTGGAGCAGGCTGAGAGCAGTTTGCAGAGCTTCCCTTCTGTATGCTATTCTTACTTGTTGAAGCAGAATGAAAGGGATTCTCTAAAGATCTGCCTGGTCTGGGAGGGGTTGGTAAAGTGGATGTTAGTGGTGTGGCTGCTTGAGAAATTTCCTTCTTTTCTTTCAGATGTGTTTCTGTATTTTGGTTGTTTGACACATCAGAAAGGCCTTTACCCGAGTTAGCCACTACTGCAATGGATTGTGGACCACCTAAAGAAACGTCTTTTGTTGCTACATCAGAAAGTACACGATCAGTTAATGAAAGATCTGTTGAACTGTCATTCCTATCATTTACCACACTCACTGACTTGGAAGTACATACCTTCTCGGAGCCAGGAGATAAATGGGAATTCTCTTCTTCATGGTGAACTACAGATTCTGCATTCTGAGGTGTGACCAGAGCTGAAGGTGCTCGGTCAGAAGAACAGGGAGGCACCTCTTTTTCCGAAGTGCTGGGGAAAAAAACATTTGCTAAACTCATGTGACCTTCACTCTTTTTTCGTATTCTTGGTGACTGAGAATTTTCTCCAGGAAGAGATAAATCAGCATCCTCTGCATTATCCCTAAAGAGGTTACAAAATGTTTTGGAATGCCTCCGTGGCAACGTGTAATAAATTGAAACTAGCTCATGGTACTTGACATGATCTTCATCAACACATACTGTAAACGTGCTTGTAGTTTTATATTTCTGCAAACAGTTTCCCCTTTCCTTACAATCTGAAAACACAGAGGATTCTCTTTTGCTTAGGTGTTTATATCTGTCTGTCAGCTCAACTGATGTGATGCTGCTTGCCGAATCATTAGGACTTCCGGTTATAGGAGTGGGGTAATCTTTCTCTCTGTTACTTGTAGCAACACTTAATGGTGCTGACCTCAAGAAGGAATGTTTTGAATCTAAACAAGACACATCTCTTTGACGAGAACAACAGGGATATGCTCCACTTGGAGTTTCAGACCTTGAACAATCATACATGCTTCTTCTATTTTCTCTAGGGAAAGAGATGGGTGTATCTGACATAATACTACCAGCAATGCTAGCTGATTTTCTCGGTAAAGTGTAATAAATAACATGTGGATCAGATGATTTGAGGCTGCTTCTCCTTGGGGAACCAGTGATGCTGCAGCTACTGGTGTGTCTCAGCAAGCTGTCTTGCTTGTGAAGCCTTTCAGTACAAGGTGAGTGATTCCCTATTTTTCCATTTTCATTTTCAAGGCAAAAATAATTTAAACTATGTTCAGGGGTCTTGGGATCTCCATCAAAACTACGTGTATAAGCATTTCCAGAATTTCCCTGTTGTGGAGAACTAGTCTTGAATTGTCTGCTACAGTTCTTAGTACCTAAAGTGCTCATATTTTGTGGTGCTTTCTGTGAAGTCTTTTTGGTAACACCCATTCCGCTCACTTGAGCTGCTTTTCCAACTCCATGATAAAGTGCTGGTGGTGAACTTTGTGAGGAACTAGATGAACGGCCAGGAGGCCAGGATGACAGGCCTTGACAGTTTGCTAGTTTTTCAGTGGATGGAGCAGAAGTAGCATTCAGCTGTGCAGACTGTCCCTCTGGGGCAGCTTGGTTAACTGCTTCTGCACTCTCGTTATCCTGTTTGACACTTTCTCTTCTTCTCACATAGTGCAGACTGTGTTCCCATTCTTTCTGGCTTGGAAGAAAAGATTCCTTTTTGCTCTCATTAGCTGGCAAAGTACAGGGAGACTGACTGAATACACCGCTAGGTGCACAATTATTTTCCTTCATTTGTACATTTCTTTTATTGCTGTCCAATGTACCCATTTTTGCAGTATTTGTTCTGGCACTGACTTGAGTTTGTCCCTTTGATCTCAGTGAGTTAAAGAGAGACGCATCGCTCTGCAACATGGCAAAAGCAGAGTTATCGGAAGTAAAACTCCGGGTATTGATGTAGTTTTTATCTGCTGGTTGAGAAATAGACTGTAAGGGCATGTCTTTAGTGTCCACTTCATCTGGCAGTTTCCTGCATTCAGCCTTTTCTAGCTGTGTAACACCCGCCTTACTACTTCTTTGGGTAATGACTGAATTCCTGTTCAGTCCTATAGGTTTAGTTTGGTCCTTCAAATTAGGTGAGACAGATTCATCGCTTTTGACAACAGAAGAAGAAACGAAAGAGTTACAGCTTAGCCAGGGCTGACAGCCTTCGGTGAATTCTGAAAAAGCTCTACTTGCACTTCTTGTTATTGTTTTAATATTCATATTTTCTGGAGAATACATGTGAAAATCATTCTGCAGGTGCTGGGAAGCAAACTTGGCATTTCTTGTATATGTCAGCTGCTGGTCATTTAAGTTAGCCATCATCACTTCAAAGCTGCTATCAGGAGAAATAAACACATTATCATTGTAGTATTGAGGAATATCAGTCCAAGAAACATAGCTCTCTTTCTTTCCAAACGGAGAATTTGGGTGGTTTGCATACAACCTGCCATGAGAAGAAATATCCCTATGGTATGATCTAGAGAGATTACTTTCTGATTGGTAGAATGGATAATTTTCCCAGTTATCAAAGGACAGTGGAGAAGTGGCTTTGTCAGGGCAACTAATTCTACTGAAGCAATTACTGCTTGAAATAGATCTCCTGTAGTGGTGTTTGGAGTGATAACAGGCATATTTCTCATTTTCTTGCAAAGAGCCGGGATATCTGCCGCGGTCTGTAGCATGAATCTCCATCAGTGATTGGGTTCTAAACATCTTTTCTGGAGTTGATCTTTGCCCAGGAGAGTCTGGTGTATTGTTCCATACAATAGAAGACAAAGGAATTCTCTTTGGGTTTTGTCGACCAAACCTTGGTACAAAGCCATTGTTGTTCTCTCTTGCCAACGGACACTGTAAACTAGATGCTGACAGCTGGTCGGAAGATACCGATGATGGGCATCTCCGAAGGGAACATACCGAGTAACTTCTGCCAGCTGTACCCCTGTCCATGTAACTCTTGTGCCTAAATCCACTGTTCTGTGTTATGGAAGGAGGATACAAGCTACCTTCTGAAGACCGCCCAAAAGAAATGGAAGGCAGCCTGCTGCTTCGCAGGTGAGAATTTCCACTGGCTGGATCACTGTATTTAAAATCATCTTGAAAGGCTGTCTGTTGCCAGTTTATATATGCACTGTGCAATTTCCTTGGCCTGATGACGATCTTGTGTTCATCTTTAGCTCTTATTGTTCTCAGTCCATCTGGGAAAAATGTGCTGGGTATGTCACTCCAGTCATTTCTGAGTTGCCCTCGATTAGCAGTGTGCCTCTTCAAAGTAGGGAAGGCATCTTGATTGTACTGCTCATTTGATGGACTGCTAGTAGAAACTGTTCTGTCCAATGGATCCTGGGATTGCTCCTGGGCCAGTTGGTCATCCAGATCATTTAGAACTGCACAAGAAAAACAAATACTTGGTTTTGCTTTCTTTAATGTTCTGACTAGTTATGTTTAAAAAGTCCTACATTAAAACTGATTTTGAAAGGAGTCAGCTTCTCAACATTCAAAGCTGTTTCCAAAATGTGCATTCTTCCACAGGACCTTTCAGTGGCCACTCATTATGAACGCAAGAAAAACAAAAGCACTGCTTCTGGACTAATCTCAAAACTGCTTTTTATGTAAATGTTAGGCTTTATGCTATTTAGAAGAAAATCAAAACAATTTAAAGTTCTCTCTCACTAGCTAAGTGTGTGTACAGGCAAACTTCCCTAATCTAGTCTGTAAGCAAATAGCCCTGAAAAGATTTCACAATGCTTGTAAGTAAACACGGAGCCCTCTGTGTGATCACAACATACAGTTATGGTCTTAGTGGAAGGGAACACAATTCTGCAAGCCATGCAACAAGCATATTCAGTAGTCTCGTAAGACCATTTTGTTTCATTTGGAAAAGAAGTTCTTCAATAAACTGTTGCTTATTACTTACTCTAGAATGAACACTGAAAATGGCATTTTCCAGATAAAATAAGGTAATAGTTAGAAACCTGTGAACCCTTCTAGCAACAAAATTGTAGTTATAGAGAGTCTCGTAAACAGGAATTAAACACTATGCAGCTCAGTTAATCAAGATATTCAGCCATGAGACTAACAGCAACGTATTTACTTTTTTAAAATAATTATGCTGATTGTATTCTCTCTATATTTTGAAAATACAGAAGACATCAGAGAGAACTACAAATGGATTTGGTTGTTTTGTTACAGCATTTTTTAACCCAGTCAAATAGAAAGACTGACTGATCAGTCAATACAAATCTCTGCTAATCATACCAAATCATCAAGAAAGCGTTGCTAGGGATGTCTATGTGGAATAAAAAGGAAGAAATTTTTCTGTTTTTCTAATTTTCTCTTCAGTACAGAAGAGAGAGGAGTCCTGAGAGAGCCAGTTTAGTACAAGAAAATAGAGGAGTTCTTTCCGAGTCTTCCATTCTGAGCTAAGCTATGCAGAGTTTTTCTGTCAGCAGGCAGGCATACAGTTGTGACTTGATGCCCAGGAGCAGTGAAGGCTATGTGGGTTTCAGGAGAACCACTGTCCACCACACAATGCTCTCCTCTTCCAGCACTGCCAGTTCACCCACTGCTTCCTGATCACACTTTAAACCCCAGCTGTGAGGTCCTGTTGGACTTCTGGTTGGCAGTACTCCCGTAAGCTGGCTCTGATCTTGCCTCACTTCTCAGCAGAAAGAAAAAAAGAACTAGCAAGAGCTGATGATTCTGTGCGGGCTCCCAGAAAGGTAACTGAAGGCCTTAGTGCCTCTTGCTTCTGCGGCTTGAGGCTTTAAGTGCATCAAAGCACGCTCAGTGCTTCATCATCAAAATCACACGTTCAGGAAACTGAGGAGAAATTCTTCTCCCATAATTACGTCTACATCTATAGAAAGCAAATGACTTCTGTCAAACTAAGCAAAGAGAAATGTACACAATCAGATGGGATTCCTCTGAACTGAATCCACATGGGATGACACACGGTATAAGAGGGAAAGGTGACCCATCTTACTGTTTATGTCAGAGCAAACAAAGTCAGCAAAAAGTAGCCACTGCACTAGAAAGCAATGAGCCATATCTTTGCAGCCTGTGCTTTTGCAGAAAATCTCAGAAACTAGTCACTAGTCACCTCTGGCAACAGTAATATTAGAATAAAGTTAGCACATACACTTACCACTGAAATACTCCTTCTCTAGCTGTTCATTCCACTCCTGGGTACTCTGTTCCACCACTTCATCTTGTTTTACACCAAAAGAATGACCACTCGTATCAGCTGACATTGGGGCATTACATGCTTCAGCCTGTTAGAAAGTGTAAGGCAATATGATTTTAGTTCTAAGTGTGGGTTCAAATCCCAAGCATCATGTCACATCACAAAGCACGTCACAAACCACAGAGGTCAGTAAATTCTTTGTGGGTCCAAAATTCTTTTTAAGATTAAGTGCTACGCTATTAGAATATACAACTAAGGTTTTGTAAAATTGCATCCATTCTGGAGGCTCTTACTTATGTAGGAGATTTTCTCATTTGGTCCTCATATTGTAGTATGTTTTGGATACACTAGGTACAAATAATTAGGAGTGTCGTTTACTGATTTTTTCCACATGTATCCTTTCTGCATCTTATCTCTTCACTTAAGACTTCCTAAGTGCTTTCTGTTGACCAATACATTTTAAAATCTGCAAGTTGATCTCCCTGAAGAAATTATTAATTACCACAGCCAGTTTTCAGATCGCAGATTTTCCACATCTGATCTATTACACTGTTGAAGTACTACACCAAAGCCATTTTGAGAGGCTGTGATAAATGACCTTAGAAGCAGGAAAAATGTTCCCCATCAGTCTGAGTGCAGCTTTTGTGCCAAACTGGTGAGGTTCATGTCCCATCCACAGTTCTCTCAGCTCACGCTCTCAGGTGAGAAAAGTGCAGACAGCTCCTGAACTGCTGCTTTATTTTAGCTGAGATCCTTCCCCTTACTACTTTTAGCTCTCAATATTTGTAATATTTTAACTGTAAAAATCTATTTATGCAATAGTCAGGATTCTATGAATCTTTATGAGATCTGTCTCCATCACATATTACTAAAGATTATCCCTTTGTTTTTGAAGTCTGAAAGAAGGGTGGTGGCTAATTTACCTCCTTTATACCTTTGATTATATACTGTACACATTCTTAGTCTCCTCTGTGTTTATACTATACAATTGAAGAGGAGGAAAAACATGTTAGTAATACAGGGCAATAAAGTAATTAAAATAACAAATATCATCCTTGGAGGAAATCTGTTTATTTCAACAGAGAACACATAAATTACATCACATATAAATTAGTTTTTTTCATGCCTGACTTGAGGTTGTGCTTATAATGTGGAACATTCAGTCAAAAGATAACTTCCTACTGTCAAAACTCACATTTACACGTGAATTCCGTGCAAGGAAATGGTGCAGGAGCAGGCTCTATCTCACTGCCTGCCCATGCCAGCTACGGTTTTTCACTATCGTACAAATGAAGAAAAACAAAGTAAATAAACTATTTATTCAAAGTGAGTTTTGATCTGTTTGTACTTTGATGACAACTGCCAAAATATGTGAAGATTTTGGTCTATGAACTTATTCTTGCAGTTGTTTCATCATTAGGAGAGAGTTGAAGCCTGTGGTTTATTGGGTAAGTTTCATTTCGTTGCCACCAACAGATTCACAATATGGTTTTACTCAGTGTTCAAAACAAGAACTGGGAGAACACTATCTAAACAGGCGTTATCCCACAGCCTACACAAAGGGCATTAGTATTTGAAAAGCCCGGGCTTTAAACAGTGCAGGGAATAAAGTCAATCTTCTACTTACCGTTGCCATTTCTTCCACCTTTGGAACTGTGTTCGCAGAGTTGTCATACCTGCAGGCAGAAGGATTTAAACATTGGCTTGGGAAAGGAACATGGTATCATTTTACCTGGTAGTAAATAAGCGGAAGTTTCCCTTTAACAACTACCAAGAGGCACTGGTAAAAAAGACTGCTTCATGAAGAACCCACCCCCTGCCAAAAAATCCTGCGGACAAAAAAAAAATGAGGAAATTTACCATTTGGTTTGGCCTTGTCAGTTTGCAAATGTTCTGACTGCGGGGCCAAGAATGAACTCAACCTGCTGATAGCTCAGTGCTTCCAACAGCCGCAGTCATGGTTCAAATCCAGCGTTACAATGGGATATCGCTACTTCCTTTTCCAAACAGCAGTAAGGCAGAAGGCACCATGAGTAGCTGGAGTTGACTAAATATAAATCAGTAACTGGTTTGCATCTAAACTTCTATTGCTTTTTCCCTTCCGTATTTCCCCATGGAAAGAATCACAGAATTGTAGGGGTTGGAAGAGTCCTCTGGGTATCACTGGGTCTGACCCGCCACTAAAGCAGCTCTGCCCTGCCAAGGAGGGCACACGGCAACACATTGGTTTTGGTGCGAACTTGCAACTTGTTCATGCAGAACAGCCCTCATATATATATCCATTTTAAACATGTTCCCTGAGGACTGTGAGGGAACTGACTGCTCTGTGTGCAGTGCAGGTGGCAGAGCGCGCCAAGCAGCACTCACTGCACCCCATGGGCACACGGCTCTGCCGGGCGGCTGCAGGCACACCAGCATAGAAAGAACCAAAGAAACTAGAACACTCGACCTCACCGAGTCCATTCCAGACTTCAAATCCTTGCTTTATGAACAAGCACATCCAGACCCTTCAAAAGCCCTGAGGGCTCTCAGCTTCTGCTCACTGCCTGTCCTTCCTGGTCACAGGAACCTTTTTCCCAGGAAGTTCTCGAGAGAAAGTGAAGGAGGGAAAGAAGATTCTGCTCATTCCTGTTTGTCTCCAAGTCTTTTGAACAGCCTTGTTCTTAGGCTTTTAAAGCCTCCTCGTGCTCGGGCAGACTGCTTTATTGTGCCTCGGCAGCAAGTAGGAACCGGCTCGTTGGCAGGCTCGCTGTGGCCAAGCCTTCCTCCCCAAGTGCTTTGTCATTTGTTTGCAATGTGCTTGTGGGCAGGGAAGAACAGTTGAAAGGTGTAATTTGTTTTTGCTTCTGTAATTGTGAACTTTAAAACCAAGATTCCTCTCTGCCGTGGGGTCCAACTGAAACCAATGGAAAGAAGCCCGGTGATCTCAGAGGGCTCTGGAGCAGGCAATCCCAATCCGAGAGTCCTAATTTTTTTGGAACACTGAACGTGAACAGCCATTCGTTCAGTGGGGGACCGCTCCCTGTGAATTTACAGAATCAGGACTCAGAGGTGCATGTAACTCTTCCTTTAAAGCAAAACCATCTCAGATATGGTTTAATGGTTCTACCACAAACTGTGGACTAAACGTATCCCAGAATTTTTACAATGATTTCCTGCAGAACAAGCTCAATGAAAACCTCTGTCTTAGCGAGTTACCTTCATTTTAATTCTACGCAGAACAAGAATGCAAAAGCTTGGCCAGGAGCTCCCTCCTTCAGCTTGGCCGTGCAGAGCTGCTCCCTGCTCGCTCCCTACCCATGTGCTGGGCGCAGAACTGACTGCTCTGTGCAAGGAAGCTCACACGAAGCAGGCACTTCAGTGAGAAGCCTCTGCAGCTACTCCAGGCAAAAATCTAATTTCCATGTGCACCTCTGGCATTATTCCAAACCCCTTCACGTCTTTGTTGTCACTGCTCCTTGAGAAATAACTGGTCAGTGCATCCTGCCTTGCGCTCCTCCCTGCCAAGCGACACAGACAAGGTGACTTTAATCTCTTCCCCATGCCAATCTTTCCACCTCCTAAACTGCCTCTTCTTTTTTTTTCTTAACTTTCAGCATTTCAAAACTTAAGAGTTCTGTTTCCTTCCAGAGAAACACTGTTTAATTTTAGGAAAAGGTAAATCAGTTTCTCTTCTTGTTACGGCTATTAAGCAATGTTTACATTATTTCTCACACACGCGCACACACATACACACACACACTTGTAAACGTTACAGTCAGAAAAGGAGTTAAATTCTGCTCAAGCTCAAAAATATTTGCTATCAAAAAACCAACTTCTTACTTTGAAAAAGCAAAGTTATTCGTTAAACATTTTCACTTTATATAAGTGTATATACGTATATATGTTATGATAACAGAACATAAGATTAAATGTAGGACTCTAAACTACCACTACTGATAAGAGTAATATAAATCCATGCATTGAAATCTGCTGCAAATTGCTGTTTTCACTGTGGCACCTGTCTTCCCCAGGCCATGTCCGAGTTAACAATGTCAGACTGTAATCCATTTTCTTCTGTACTCTTATCAGCGTTACCTGAGAAGCCAGCCAAGCAACACACACGTAAGTCCAATTTGTTGAAAACACAATTAAATAGCATTTCTTTTCCAGCATGAATAACACGTAATAGAAGAGAGTAAGAATGAATTCAAGAACACTGAGCACCCTTGAACCAAATACGATCAAACATTTTGCACCTTCATACTACAGTTACAAACCTTTTATTAGCATCTTCTGTATCTCCACATAAGCACAGTCTCTTCCGCAGCACCCAAAACCATTCTTGTACCAAAACACCACCACGGCTGATGAAAATGCCTCTCCAACACAAAAAGGACCCTCTGAACAGCCACCGATGCTTAGAGCTAGCTCAAGCTTCTGCCGGGCACACTTATCCACGGGACTGACACTGCTGCCTACTACTGTATTTCTATGACTCCCCAGAATAACTCTACCTGGCGAGAGGTAGATTATTTCAGTGCTCTGCCTATGCATCAAGCAAACCACATGCCACGGCAACACCTAGAAGAGGGTGGGGGAAGTTTTCGACAGAGAGGCGTGACTTGAAAATGTGGCAATCAGCTCAGCTACACGTCAGGACTGACTTGTTTATTTTTCAAGCTGTGCGCTGCAAGAAACCAAAGGCATCCGAATCTAAGATAGGATAGATTTTCAGGAGAATAGTGAGATAAGTATATATTAGAGGAGATGATGCAATGAGCGGGCATGACTTATATTTTTAAGAAACCATTCCAGCGCTTAGCTCCAGCCTAACCCTTTTGCATCAGCACGCTGGCACGAAGCGCTCCAGCTCCCCGAGCCAACAGCCTGCTGGCGCAGCACGATGGACTGTAGGCACCCGCAGCCTCGCGCCACATCCCAGCACACAGCATGTTCCCTGCCACAGGAAGGACGAGGGAGCAGGTGACACGTACAGGTGTCTGCCATAAGACTCTATCAATGTTTTGGTTTTTTTTTTTCCTATGCTGTGTTGCTATGTAGAACTGTTACTAGTAAACATCCACAAAGCTAACCTTGTTGCCTTTACTCAGCCTCTCTTTACCTCTCTTGCTTTGATCCAAACACCCCACAATGGCACGCTGCTCTGCTACAAAACCTGTGCATCCCACTGATCACCATTTCCTGATGCTCTCCTTCCTTATTTACCACAGCAGTTCCTTGTCCCAGTGCCATGTCACCCAGGGACCAGCCCAACACCCTCAAACAGTGACAATCAGCTCTTGGTGCTGAAGATCTCACAGCTTCATACTTGGATATGAAAGCACTGCATGAAGCCCACTCACCTATCTTTGCCAGTCCTGAGCATTAACTAAGATGTACACAAAAAGAGTAATATTTCATTTGGGTCTTGGTGTCACCTGGAGAAAGGGACCACACGGGACAAAATTAGGAGAAAACAGTCTAACAAGCCTGAGTGTAGCCCCCATATCCTCTGAGCAGTGGCTTTAACCCTGTGTATGTGAGAGGGAAGGACGCTCCTCCAACCCCACAGCACTGGCACTGCCAGTGTGCTGGTCCCTGGTCCAGCTCCAGCTGAAACCAAAGCCCCCATGAAGCACCAGACACAAAAGAACCAGGAGCTGCCCTATTTGTCTGGCTGGAGCTCCAGGCCCAGCTCTAAGCTGCCTCTGGGCTAGAAACAGTGGGAACTGCTGCAGCAGGGCTGCCTGGGGCCCATACTCCCTGCACAGCCTGGGAAAGCAATGCTTCCTCGTGATGCCACTGCCAGAGTGCACCAGGTCCCTGTGCACTGTACACACTGTCCTGCAGAGGAATTAAACAGAACCCAGCCACTAAATCCAGGGGATGCGATACACCCAGAACCTCTATGCAAAACCTGAACAAAACAGATACAGCCAAAGAGGCCTTAGCTACTACTTGCCACTTAATCTTCATTCTTCCAACACATAACAGATAATTTCTCATTACATGACCCTCTAAAATGTCAGCCTTCCTGCAGAAGATAAGAAAATTACTTTTAACCAAGTTTTCTAAGCAAAACACAGAACAGACTTTTAAAAGTTAGAAGTAAGGCATGTTCTTATTGTAGCTCACCGTGGTAGCTTCTGAGTTTGGTTTTTCCTTGATTTTCTGAAGGAGAAAAGCCAAGCAAAAGGCGATCTGAACCCCAGGAAGGAAGTGGCCGTGTTCTTCTGTGCTTGAGGATTTGTGCAGGATGACATTTTGAATTCTTTATGATCTAAAAAATATTGTAAAAATTAGATTGGTTTCAAAGTCTTCTTAAAAACAGTATTGAAATGCACATTAAAAGTTACATTTTCACAATTTTCTTTTGCTTGCCTCTTATACCAGAAAAATCCAATTTTACTGACATTTATGGGCAGAGTATGGGACATGCTGGTTTCTAATGACTAACTAGAAGGCTAAGAGAAAGATAAGCAGGTCTAAGGTTTCAAAAAGTACTGTTGTTTCTGGGTGATGTGTTTGAGATAAATGAGGCTGATTTTCAGGAAGCAGTCAGTACTCAACCACTTGAAAAGCAAAAACATTTTAAAATAAAGGCACCCACAATCATTAGTCACTTTCTTTTCACTTGTGTAAGAAATATTAGAGCCCTGAACGTACAGTGGATTAATGGACTGCAATGTGACTACTTAAGAGAAATTCAGTATTGTGTATTACGCAATTCCTTCCAATGGGATTCCCTGGGCTGCTCCAAGGCTCTGGAGTATATGTTTTCTGCTGTAAATTGCCCGTTAGAACTGCTTTTAAACAAAAATATCACAGATGCCTTATTCTGAAAGGTTACAGTCTGATTTCTTCAACTGCAACAGGTCACTGGGGATACATCCAGTGTGCCTGTAGGAGCAGTCCACCACAAGGAGAGGACAAGTACCGCTCGCAGGTTGGGGAAAGGAACTACAGGGTCTGCTGCTGAAACCTGCCACAATAAACTAGAGGACATAAGGAAATAAGGCACGGCATCTTTTTTTTTTTCCTGTTTAAAACATCATGTCTGAAACAACACAACGGCCTGACAATGGTTTATCCAATGACCACAGAAGAAAGCAAAAACAGAAACGAGAGTGAAGTACCACCAGTAAAAACAGCAAGAGGCAGTGTTTTCGACTTAGTTTAAAATGAAGCAAAAAATTCACATCACGTGACTTAAATCCTGCGTGTAGGCTTTCACTTCAGTGACAATCCCTGCGCACGACACAATGCTGTTTCCTTTACCCCTTCAGAGCCTAACCCCATGGTGGCATTACTTTACTCGTCACTGAAAGTAACACCAGGAGAGTCCTACCAGAGCCCTGCCACATGCAGAATGGCCTAAGGATGTGGGCAGAGAAAGACTCCAGGTAGAAGTAGAACCTTCTGTTAAACTGATATGGTCGCAAATACCAGAGAAACCTTTGAGGTGCACAGCCCCTTCTTCAGGTCTAAAATAGAAATAGCAGCTTTCAAAGTCAAATATCAGGGGAGAACAACCACGCACAGCTTGGTTAGCCAACGCAGCAATCAGATCACCTTTGAAAGAGAAAAGCAGATAGCTGTGGGCTAAGAGAGATGCAGAGGGGTTGACGGGGGTTGAAGAGAGAGGTCTGTCCTGTGGAGGGCTGTAGTTACAGCAAAATGTTTAGAACTCCACCTTTCATTTGAAATACTTCTCTTCACATGATTCTGCTTCTGCTTGCTATGAGGCTCAGACAGGAAGAGCTCAGTGAAGAATGCGCAAAAAGGTGAATGCAATAAAAGCATATATTATGCATGAAAACTATCTGGAGGGAAGATGAAAAAGAGTACAGATGCCATGTTTGGTAAAGACACCATGAGTTTTGTGCATGCCCATTTTGCACGGGCAACAGCAGCTGTGAAATGAGATCTCTGGCCATTCCTTCTCAGCCAGCCCAGCTGTCCAGGCTGTGCCACCTACCCTGATCTGCAGCACGGTGTGCCCTGAGCCCAGTGCTATCAGGAAAAGTCTCTGCTGGTACAGTCAACCTCCCACCCCAACCCAGATTAACTACTCATTCCACATGTCATTTAGGTGCTTCTAGTTTCTTTGAGAAGACCAGGGAAGGCTGAAACAGATTTTGTACAAAGGAAATATTACTACTTCAACTGGGAAACCACCACTAAATTTACTGTAATAGCAGCAACTCTGGGATGAGAGTATCAGGGATTTTCTGTTGTGACTCACAGCTGTGCCTCAGATTCTCTAAGGATCTGCTTACAGAAACATTCACTTTGAAAAACGGATTTTTGGCAAAACTTTGATTTGAGAAGAAACTCAATGCAACGTCAGAAACTCCTTAACTACTAAATTCTGAAACGCTTAAGACATCAGTTTGGTGACCATTATGATACAGGTAAGGAACCGGGAAAATGCAGCTTACTGCTCTTTTTGCTGTTCCTTAGCTGATGCTCTAGTGGTGGTTTTAGCATCGTATTGACATCGATGTTATTCTGGAATTTTTTTCTTTGTATCTCTTCAAACCATTCTCCAGTCACTCCTTGCAGCCCTGCTTCTGATTTCTTTCTCTCCAGGAGTTTTCTAGAAAGGAAAAACAAAATAAAACAATTTATTTTAAAGCCATTTTAGACATTGCAGACACATGATTAGGAATTCTTCCCGTCGATCATTTCTGTACTTGCAGTATATTTCTCCCTACAACATGTCTGAAAAGAGACACAGGGGGACATGATGCATTCATAGCAACCGCACAGAAGACTTCAGTGGGAGTAGAACACTCCTGCTTACCAATGAGACTGTGACTGGCTAAACTGGACTACTCATATGCCTGCATTATTCTCTGCCTCCAAGTGCATCCTTCTTCCTTGTAAAACGGGGTAATAATTCATAAGCATTACAGAACTAATTGAAAGTAAGATTAGATCCAGGCAATAATTGAATTAAAATGAATAATACTGTAACAAAGCAATTCTTACAACATTTATTCAGTCATTTAAGAAAAAGCATTAAAGAGATTATTCTGATTTTCCGAGCAAGCGCACCGCGGCCCTGGCAGTGGGTGCCTACTGTGTACTTTTTCTGTAAAGAAGAACAGCAAATACTGAATTCAGCTGATAGGTATTCATGCGACATGTCCAACGAGTTTGTCACATTTTCCCCTTCCCTTGCTGCACAGTGACTCTGCCTGTGTTGGATATGCATGCCAGCAGCTAATGATGGCTATGGATGCTCTACAAGCAGACAGGAGGACTGAAGAAGCTACACACACGTGGCTACAAATGAAGAAACTGCTCAGGAGCAGGTTCAGTTTTTATACCAGGAGATCACAGGACTGCATTGCTTATCTGGACATAAAAGAATAATGCACGCTTGCAAAGAAGTCTGGATAGTGCAACTTACTTGTTTTCAAATTGCATTACACAAGTGTCTAAAGTACCAATGCAAATGTGGCAAATCCACACCCAATGTTTTCTGATGGCAGCAGAGCAGAACGTCGTGCACAGCCTGCAGATGTAATGTCAATGTTCTACCATGGTGCTCATGTCAGTCCTCCATCCTAATCTACAGTAAAACCCAAGTCCAGGAACATACATTGTTCCAGTTATCCATTTACAGAAAAACCCTCGTTCTCTCTCGGAGACAACAATGCTTCATGAAACAAACTGAAAATTAAATGTCTCGTGTGGAAACGGATGTGCGTCCATCTGGAGCTGATGCAGAGCACTGTCCATTCCAGCACCTACTGCTCATCCGCTGGCCTCTGAAGGATAGGAGGGCAGGACAGAGACATTTTTGCTAAATGAGTATTTCCCCTGAAGAAGACCAACAGGCACAGGCACAAGTGCTTGACATTTCAAATAAACTTATTACAAAGGCAAAGATGTTAATCATCACCGACACTGCCGCACTGTGGGAATGATTCAGCGCGGTGAACGCCATCTGCAGCGTGGAAAACAGCTCGCACTAATAGGAACCAGGAGGAGGAGACGAACAAAGTGCTCTCCTGTGCCAACTGCATGACATCACCCACGCGGCCTCAGCAAAGGGGATCTGGGACATCAGGAGGAGCAGAAGCGCTCGGAGCCAGGCATGAGGTATGCGGGGAGCGGCCACAGCCGGAGTGAGAGCCTGGAGAGTGCGCGGGGCCGGTCCGCTGAGATCCCAAAGGTGGAGACCATCTCCTACATCCAACCCCTCCTACAGCCCTTTGCAGCAGCCAGAACTCACTGTTCCCCACTCCAAGGGAAGAAGTGACAAAGTGACCTACAGAAGGCACTGCATGCGCCTCTGTGCAGGCAGAAGGGTGACACTGCACTGAGCACTGACACCTGACGGCAGCAGCCCCGAGTGCACCCAGCTCCCTGCATCAGCATCCTTCCCACGTCACTGTCCCGGGAAAGCTCTTCAGCTCTTACGTCATTTCCATATGTATGCATTCCAGACAGAAGGAAAAACATTAAAACACCCACTTGGTCTAGCATCTATCATACCAGGCATTGGATGAACGTGCCTACCACCAAAAAAATATATTAGAAGTTTTGCACAAACTCTGACATTAACATTTAAACATTGTAAAATCTTTACTGGCTCAGGTTTGGCACTATCTGTACTCATCACCTGTGCACGTGCTGCTTCTGAATGGTGCTGTCATCACCAGCTCATGAAATAAACTTTTGAAATTGCCTGTGCATGGTATTTACACACAGATGCACACCCACATATGGAACCCTATGTATATATACAGTTAAGTGAGTACAGAATAGTATTAATGTATGTGTAATTGGAGTATCGTACGACTATTAAACACTTCTCGTTTGCAGTGACTCCCAGCCAAACCGCATCGTTGCACCCTGTACCTGCTCTGCCAGGTCTGCACGCCCCTCGTGGCCACGAACTACTAGGGAAGCCTGTCTGGAGGAACAATTACAACAGGAGATGGTATCTGCAGTCAGAATTGCAATGAACTTGCCTTTGAGGCAGTGCTGTTGTTACCTGGATTGCAAATTACATATTGAGACGCTGCGCGGTAGGAGTGTCAGAACACCTAAGCACCCTCTGCACCAAATGCATTAACCCTACTTCCCTGTCTGCTCCATCCATCCTTCCCCTCCTTTCACACAGAGCCACTTCCTCCTGGGAGGGGGCAGCCTGCTGGGGCCGGCGGCACCACCCGAAAGCTGCCATAGGATTAAAGGCAGCTCCCGTCCCAGGTGACATCCAGGAGCCCGTGCCATGAAGCAGAGCAGGCAGCAATCCAGCGTGAGCTCAGCGGCTGCGCCTCTCTTAACTTTTCCCATCAATGAGCCCACGCAACATCTGAACCAATGAGACACTCGAGAGCAATTCCTCTGCAGTGTTTTTCAAAACATCTCTTCCTCCCTGGCACAAACGTGTCCCAGTATTTCTTATGCAGACTTCTCTAGGGAAAAGTTAACCTACATGGGTGCATGCATCAGACTTCCATGTGTGTTATCATAAACACTGTCGAACGAGCTGCAGCCATCCCGCCACTCCCCGTTAGGATAACAAGGAGCTGTCATTGCTGCTGCAAGAGGAAAAGTTTGATCTCTATCATTCTCATGCTGGACAAAGAGTAAAATAGGAATGTGTAAAGCAGTGAAACCGGACTACTGAATAGGACATCTGGGGCATCTCTGCTGTTTGCAGAGGGAACTCAACACCACTTTTGTCAAAGTAGAAGTTGTTGGTTTGAGCAGAAGCAGGACTCTTCCTGCTCTTCCCATACACCCCAGGAGAGAGCAGCACTGGCGCAGTCACCAAGCAGCAGAACCACACACTGGACTGCAAGAGCACCAGGGTTTGGTCCCCAGATCCAAGTCCTCATTCTGGGAAGACAAAGCTGAAAGGGCTGCACATAAAACCAGGGCCAAAAGCACGAGCTAGCAACTACAGCAGGACAGCTCATCTGCAAACCGGACACCTAAAACAAGCTCGTGTCTTTATTTATATTCCTCACTTTGCCAGCGAAGAGATCTAAGATGCTAACAAACAGTGCCTGAAGAAGCAGTTACTTCCCAACATTTCACTTCAACTTCCCACCTTCCCACTGCTGCAGCCATTAAAGCCACACGGCTGAGCTCACATCTTTACCATTTATATGGCGCGTCAATGTTCTAGACAACTATGGCTGTTATCACAGCCCTGGATAGCTCTAAAATGAGCACGTGAGAATAATTTCTTATTTACAGCTCTTTTTAATTTTCTAAAATATCATTTAAAGACATACCTCAAAGCTGTCCTCTTACTAAAATTTTTTTTAGAGGGAAATAAGTATTCCTGACAGCATCAAAGACTACCAGAGCTGACATAAGCACAAGAAACAAAACAATTCTCCACTGTTTCACATATCATAGCAAAGAACCCCAACATGCCGTTTCCAAGGTGCCAAAGAAGCTTCTGTATCAGGTTAATCCTGCCAGGAAGAGAAATAAGCACACAGAGAGCTCAGATACTCTTTCCTAGTGCGTCACACAGACAGTAGCTCTATTCTTTAAGGCAGACCTCTTTCATTGGACCCTGTTTTTTTTTACTCTCATCAAAGCAATCTTTTGTTTGTTTTTCTTTCTTACTGCTATTTGGCTAATGTCTACAAAGCAAATAGTCTCTATTATTATAATATGTAAAACAGTACAAAGAAGTACATGAATCAGAGAGGAAAACTGACTCCAACGTTTTGGTTGCACACATGACAAGACAATGGAGAAAGATGTAACTGAAGAGCCACTAGTTCTTTCCAGTGCCCTTTGTGTGCGCAGAATTAAGCATTCTCTGGAAAAACAAGGTCTCCTCTGTTTGGATTAACAAAATGCTGCACCGGCAATAATGCTTGAATCTGTCAGGCTGATACAAATCAACCAGTTAGGTTGTATTTTCTCTTCCCCCAAATACCTGCTTTCTTCATACTTTTCACTTTCATTACTGCTGCTGCTGTTATTTATTACGCACTGGTTTTACAACACCTATTAACACACTAAGTTGCCTTCAGAAGTCATATTTGTCTGAGTATCCGACCAATAAAACTAGACATAAGGAAGGGCAAAGAGTAGTAGCCGCAACAAGGAAGACCAAAGCGTGTCTTGGTTCAGCACTCCTGTCCAACCGTAACCTCACCACCACCAAACGTAATGGACCGACTCTCACTGCCTTCAGCAGCTGCTGGGGAGTCACCTAGCGGTGACACTGCAGGACGGACAGGAGGAACTGCAAATACCAAGCAAGGTTCACCTTAAGGACAGGGAAAGCTTTCACAGCCCGGCACTGAACTATGCAGGTACGTTTTCAATCCACTTTGACTGATGCCAGCTTACAATTATCCCTAAATATTTAGATGCTGAAAACGCGCAAAACCAAGAGAAGGAAGTAGGGAGAGAGTAAAAAGGGAATTAATCTCTGTAGTTTTTCCTTCCCAGGCTGTGCATTTTATGAGGAAGAAGTCCTGTAGACACGAACATACCACTTGTGCACACAACTTGGATACGCATCCTTTCAAGCTTTCAAGCTGCAAGTAGGGTCAGCTACAGATAGATGCAAACAGCAGGTGTCATTTTGTCCCCAGAGCAGTTCATTGATGACGTACACCAGAGCCATACACTATGCCTGGTTATATGTGTCAGGGATGCAGCCAGGGAATGTGTGCATTAAAGGCAGGGCATTTTTTTGCGCCCTAATTGAAGTCCCACCCTGTTTGCTCATGGGAAAGTCCTTCTACTCCCACCTCTCTTCTATTTATTAAAGAGCAGAAAAATACAAAACGTGACCCAGGAATTTTCTTTAATACATGAATACATTTGTAAAATTCCTGTGACGCTTCACAAAGCTTCAGAACGCTCAGAGGGGAGGCACAGCCAGCACTACTGATTACACTCAGCCCACAAAGACAGTGGGATTGTCAGCCTGCGCAAACACTACCATCAGACTCTTCCTGTGTGTTGAACACTTCCTTCCACTCTGCAGTTCACAACGGCTTTTGTGTCTACATTTTTTTACTCGAGCCACTGTGTACACGGGCTAGAAGTTCTGGTTTTTTCCCCAAAGTACTGATTTATTACATGAAACTCATACGCGATGAATATCCCGCAGACTTCTTGTTCCAGCTGCTGTTCCCCTTCACCAAATCCAACACTCCACTTCCACCTCCAGCTTTTGTCCCCAGGGCAAGAGCACAGAATGGCACCCTTGGAGCAAAAAAAACTCACAAAATCTCTACAGGTGCTGCCAGGGGCAGTTACAGGGTCAGGTCTGTTCCCATGCTGACCACAAACCTTCCTTCCCTCTGCTCAGGCAGATCAGGAATCAGAAGTTCTCAACTAATGATCCAAAATCAGGAGCTCAATGACTGTCTTCATAACATGAAGTTTCTAAAGCACAGAGCACTGCAAACTGAGATCACAGGAGCTGAGGGTGTACCAAGCTGTAACAAAGCTTCAAAACATTGCTTTTAACAATAAACCATTATTTCAGCAGCTGTCCCAGGTTTATAGTGAAAATATTATTTCAGCTTCCCTGGAACAAACAGAAAAAGCTGAAAGGATATGTCTTTTCATCCAGTTTATAAGTACTCAGAATATAAAAGCTTTTAGTCCTTCAGACAGCTGGTCAACAAGAGTGAATGAGGTCAAATACCACCCATAATGTCACAGCCATCAGCAAGGCTCCATTCTCTGCTGGGCTGATTCTCTGCTGTCTCCTCTCCGTGAAGCGCAGAACAGGGGGAAGCTCCAAGCTGGGAACATTTCACAGATGACTTACAGCCTCTGTAAATGACTGGTTCAGATCAGATGGGCAAGGTAAAGAGTATTACCTTATTATGTTGCCAACGCTCACAAGCTACCTGCCAATATTATGTGGTAATAACAAAACAAATTCATGGTGCAACGGAAAGGAAGGCTACCCATCACTCTTTAAAGTGTCTCACATAGCTTCTGAACTGTAGTAATTAATATCTCAAATGAGATGACTTTATTAATAGGAATTTCCATTAGCATTAATAGATGCTAATAGGTGCAACAGGTATAATTCTCCATGCAAAGTTTCTGATTTGATAGTAAGGATAGATGAAGTCTCAATTCAAAGACATTATATGACAGGAGTACATTTTGGGCTCCTGCATTTCTGTCCTGGAAGCCTTACACAGAAATATGGATGAATACCACGTGTCCCACACATGCAGTGAATCTTAGATCTTTTAACTGTTCAACTACACTTACCAGTGTACTTCAGAACACAGTCAGACCAGTGGGGCTCATGCATGTCTGGAAATCTGAGACAAATCTGCTTGAAGAGATAGCACTGAGACGGGAAGGGTAGACAGGTTGCGAGGCTGGGAATCAGGTTTTCTTAGGTGTCCCAGTTTAATTTGAAGGTAATGATTAACAGTGAACCTATTTACTCTTCCAGGGTAGAGCTGCTAGTTGATTGTGGGACCTTTTACAAATATTGATAGCATGCTTAGAGACAGTCATCTCTGCAAGTCATTTACAGCTCAGCTATAAATTTAAACTGCCTTACAAAGACATACAATGTAGATGCTGTTCTTCGTGTTACTGCATTCAAAACCTTTCCTTGTTAACAATACAAGAGAAAATAAGGCAAAAGAAACAGGCCAGATGAGAATGCTGAATAATGGACCTTGGTTCCAAACAAAGACAAAGGTCCCACCACTGCAAGCAAATTTCTGGACAATGGACCTGGACAGGCCTCTAAAATTTGGAGAGTACAGATCTAATCATAGAATCACCAAGGTTGGAAAAGACCTCTAAGATCATCCAGCCCAACCGTCCACCTATCACCAATATTTCCCACTAAACCATGTCCCTCAGTACAACATCGAAACGTTTCTTGAACACCTCCAGGGAGGGCAACTCCACCACCTCCCTGTGCAGCCTGTTCCAGCACATGACCTCTCCCTCAGAGAAGTATTTCCTAGGCTTAGATATCTGCTGGCACAGGGCTAAGCTTGAAGCCTAAGGATCTCAAAATACACCTTTGCAACCTCAGGCAACTGTGCAGAGTCTCACACACCTGAAGCAAGAGTCTGGTCAACCGAAGTAATACAGAAGGTTACGATGTGTGCATGTCTTGTTTATGTGTTACTATAACACAACAAAAGCCTTGTTTATACTGCTTTAAATTAAGGAGTGAGGTCATAAGAATGGATGGAAACTCTAAAATTTGACAGAGTGGATGTTTTTCATCTGGAAATATAACGCTTACATATATTATATACTTACACAGCCCTTGCTACAGAGGCTTAGAGTCTTCTAATTTCTCACGTCTCAGGAAATATATAAATCTAAGTAATTCTGTTAGTAATTTAAATATACATACATAAATTATATAAATATTTAAGTAGATACAAATATATATTTAAGTTCATTCAAGACTACAATAAAAGAAGGAACAGAACACTAAGCCCTCCAGCCATGCTGCTGCAGCTCTCCCAGATCTCAGGCCCCCATAGCTAGGAATTCACAGATACAGCAAGCAGAACTAATACAGTTGGGTGATTATTCCAAGCACAAATTAAATTGTGTGTAATTTATATATGATAAAGCAAAAGCAGACTGCACTTTTCATCATTTACTCTGAGCTTTTATTTTGTTTTTTTGTTTTTTTTTTTGATGTGTTTGGCAACTGTGGTACCAATACAGACATCTAATTATTTTTGAGGTAAGACTGATGAAAAGAGTATAGGTCCAAGTAGGAATTTAAAACGCAGGCATTTAAGTACAGCTTATTACATTTAACAGTGTTAATAGAGTGGTCTAGCTACAAATAAGGATTAGAAATATATATAGGTATCTATAGAAATATACCTTTAATATGAACATTTACATGCACAAATCTCTAGGAAAAGTTCCCAATTTTCCCCTGCTTTATTTAATACATTTCGTACATGAAATCTGCGTGTTGTGAAAAGTTTCAGACTGTCAGCACTAGGAAATTAAATCATTTTTAAACATAAAAACCAGTACAGGGAAGTCCGAACTGAGGTCTGTCCTTAGACTGTAAAGTCCTGCAAAGGTTATAGAACACAGAAGAAAATGAAGTATCTGTGCCAAAGGCTCAAACTCCACTTGGTGAAACTCCACTTGACTTGAAAATTAGGTTCAGAGAGCAAAATGATTGTAAAGGATGATACATAAATCACTAACAAAAGTGAGAAGGAGATAGATGCATGCAACATCCTACTAATGTTGTCAAAACAGTATCTGACACAAATTGCTGAATGGCAGCTGAAGTCTTGACATTCAGCCCAATGGACTTTGCTCCCAACTGTTAGTCAGGTTTCTCCAAATGCCAAATGCCACAACTTCAAGAGATGCAAGTGCTGCACGTCTAGATGTGTCCAAGACTTCACTTTACATACATCAGGAACCCAACAAACTAAGCACCTCGGGCTTCACCATGGACAGCACAACCCCAATGAGACCCCTGCTTAGATGTGTATTCCAAGCACATGTTGCCATCTTTCACAGGACTACAGCACACACATAACCTGAAAACAGTGGAGCACAGCTGTGCCTGTACTGGGGGAGATACCCAGCCACTATGAACATGAATTGGCCCTGTTCCTGTGCAACACTTTTTTCACTGTCTGGCATAACCAATTTAACATTCCCGAAACATATGCAAGAACCTGAAGCTGTTCAGGACACTGAGAAAATACAAACTGTCAGAACCTGAAAACATTTCTGAGGTCCTTCCAGGGCTGCTCACTGCAGACCGATATTCATCCCTTTCTTTAAGATAACAACAGGCAGCACAGGTTACACTTCACAGGCATTACCTCTTGGAGTACCAGTGACTTGAACTGTGGCGGAGACAGAGGCTGCTGAGGACATGGAAACATTACTGCTAGAGAACTCAAACCTAGGAAGCACACAGGCATCCTACAAGGTGCACGAGTCCTTAGCTGGTTCACAGCTCCGTGGAAAAACTAACAAAATCAGACTGTTCTGCACTAGCATGCACTGCTGTCACTTACCTGATCTACTTATTCTTGTGACCTAGTCAATTTATCCAGGTGGACAAAACCAAATTAATTCTACTTTCTTAATTAAGCTTGGACTTAGAAGCCACCTACTCACAAGCTTAAAGGTAACCCTGGGCTTAAGTCTCATCTGTCTTAACAAGTGTCTTCTTCCTGGCATTCCAAATGACATCAGCAAGTGGTCTATATAGTAATAATCATCGTCATCATCTTGTTTTTCATTTTTACACTTTATCACCTGAAAACGCATACTTCATGACACAATGCATGCCCTGGCACAACACACACCTTGGCACAGGGCCTCTGTGTGAATGAGCCCGGATGGAAGAGCTCTGAGCATGTCCTTCCCACTCCTGTGGGTCCGGCTGCCTGAATGCTGGGAAGGGCACAGCTGGTGGCCTAGGAGAAAGCTCTTGTGAAGCAAGCCAGACGCCTCAGCCAGGGCTGCCCCTCCTTCCCCTGGGAGCTGCTTTTAAGTGGAGGCTGTCCCACTGTACCGTGCCTGAGCCACAGTGTGTCCGGATGTGTCACAGCTGTGTCTGTGCAAGGCCACGGCCCTGCTGATCCAGGCCTGGACTGCAGGTTGACATTGCTGCGTGGCCCCTGCTGGCCACATCAACATTGGCCTGCATGGCCATCACTGGGCTGTAGCCAACCCCAGCCAGCACCACCGGGCCTGATCCTGGCCCTGCTGTGACTTCATGGCTTGGTCTATGCCCTGCTGTGTCATGATGGCCTTATTTGCCAATGGGCTGGGGCCGACCCCGGCTTCAGGCCCCACTCTGACGGCCCATGGGGACACCCATGGATTCTGCAATCCTGGCTTCCAGGGAGCATCACCTGGACAGCGTGAGGAAGGCAGACATACATGGATGCCCAACCAGACGGGCTCCTCCAAACGTAACACACTCTTTTATGGTCTTCCTGGGCCCAACTCTGCCATCACACACACTGTAAAAACCTCCTGCCTCCAAACACAAACAAGTGCACAGCTCTGGAGGAAGGGGTCAACGTGTCACAACGCTGAACTAAGTTTACTACGAACACAAGAGACCAGAGACCTGGCAGCAATGCCACCTGAACCCTGCTCTTTAAACATGAAACAAGTGATGAGGCACTGGGCAGATCTACAGTGCTAGAAGCGCAACAGAAAATGGCAACTATTCCTCTGCCGCTCCACCACAGCCTGCAGTCCACCTGCCCTTACTCAGCTCATGTGAAGTCACCCTCCTCTACTTCAAACCACTCCGCAACATATTATTACCATTCAAAAAACAGCCATAAGGAAAAATTCTAGCAGTATTTTGATAAGCAACTTAACCATTTGTCTTTGGTTACAGCAAGCAACCCCTTCTTAAACACGGGGAACCCCAAAGTGGGATTATTTATAACAGTAATTGTTTACCAAACTGAGAAAACGTTTTTAAATTGCAGCATTTCCTGCCACTTTTGCTTCTGTTTACACTTTTAGCATATTCTTCCTTCAGGGCTTCAAGGACCTGTTTTCATAAGTGTTTACAAACCACTAACCATGCCAGTGGCACATTATCAGGAGTAAATAATAACAGCATCTCCTTCACAAACAAGACACAATAAGGCAATCATGCCCTGGAACATCAAGGGTGGAGTATCTCTTACGAAAGAATTTCTTTATTAATGCCTTGTTCAGGGAGGGAGCGCCAATGAAAACACAGTACTCCCGAGTGCTGGTGCCCTGGTATCCTGCTCTTCCCACCCATGCTGATTATGGGTACTTCGGGGTTGATTCTAAAAACCATTCCTATTTTTAAAGAGTTGGGGCCCTAATCTAAATCTGTCACAAAGTAAGTTATTCTGTCTCTCTGAGAGGCTGCCTCTGTGAATATGCCAAAACTTCTCTCGGGTTAAAGAATGAAATG
>JANHGO010000041.1:13562688-13586367 GCA_024606505.1 Aquila spilogaster | reverse complement strand
CACTGGAGCAGCGCGGCCCCGCCGCTCCGCCCGGGCGCCGCTCGGCCCCTCGGCCGCCCGCGGCGCCAGCAGCCTCCTGCCCCTGTAGCCCCTGTAGAAGGACATGCCTACAGTCTTGCGGAGTGGATGCAAAGCGGTAACTTTTCCACGGGGGAAGAACGGGGCAGCGTTTCCTATTGACTCTCCTTTAAGGGTTTCCCGAAGGAGTAGTAGAGAACAGAAGTTTTTGACCTGGGCATTACAACCGCATCTCAGAAGTAATTTCGTTCTGACGGCTCTAATGGATCTCAGCTGGGTGCTGGTGCTGGTGGGAGCAGCACAAACAGGTGTCTCTCTCCAAAGCATGTGTCTAGTACACTGTACTAGTTGAAGAGTTAGTAAAATGTCCTTTGAAATTTTTCTATCAAAGAAGGGCTTTATTCAGGACTGAACTGCAGATGTGAGCACAGCTGTATGGAGAAAGAAAATAAAACCCAATTTTTGTTACAGAAAAGCGAGGCAGTGGAAGTCAGCATGGCAGTGTGCAGCAGGAGCGGAGCCGAGCAGCACGCAGCCGCCTTCCCACCCCGCAGCAGGCTGACGTGGGGCCACAGAAGAATGCTTCCCCACTAGGAAGTCGTGTGGTGCAAGTGGAAATAAGGACCTTAGAGCGCAGCAGGAATAACAGGATGCAGGAGCCTCCTTGTTGTGATGTAGCTTCTGGCATTACTAGTCTGGCCCAAAAAGAACCTTACCTGATTCCTGGTGACCAAAAAAAACCCCAAGGCTATGAGACAGCTGATGAAAATGTAGTGAAATCTATGAAGAACTATGGTGTTTAGAAGATGTCGAGCGGAGGTGTCTCCCACAGAGAAAGGACACAGTGAATTTTTAATAGGGTATAGGAGGCGCTTGTGGGTAAAGTCCAAGTGTTGTTGTTTCTAAAGGTGCAAAAGCCACAGCCATCACTGGTGTGTTAGGAACTTACAGAACTTTTCTCTAAGGGTAAATGTCCTGTCCTCCCCATTCTGTTGCACTGAGCATAGTGGAGTGAACTGTTTTACCAGCAGAAGCTGAGCATATGGAGTTCTCCCTGGGACTCTCCCAGGCAGTGGATTAGACATCACTCTCCCTTTCTGCCTGGCACCTGCAGGATATGGGAAGCAATTGCTCATGGTGCTTCTGCATCACACTGGTCTGCTCCCAGAGCTGAGGGGGGATGCGATAACATTTTTTTCTGTACATCCATTGCAATGAACCTCATCAATGCCCACTCTTGCCTTAAAAACAATATTTTATCTTGTTGGTGAGGTGTAGTTTTTTAACTTCTTATGCAAACATCTAAGGTCAGGTTGGATGGGGCTCTGAGCAACCTGATCTATCCCTGCTCATTGCAGGGGGTTGGACTAGATGACCTTTATATGTCCTTTCCAACCCAAACCATTCTATGATAAAAAATAAATGTATACATACAGAATACATAGGAAGGATGCATGTGTTCTTACAAGTTTGCAAAGGAAGTTTTGTCCTACAGGCCTTACAAAGAAAGGGTGACATTCCCCCATAAATTTGGTGACTTTATCTATAATTGTATTTATCCTGCATGTAAGTCAAGAGTGGAATCATATTTCTAAGTTTCTGTCATCCTTTTTCTTCATTTCTAGCAATCTGATTAATTGGCTTTTTTTTTTTTAATCACCAAAATGTATGTTAGCATACTTTCAGTGCTGAGGGGAGCAGGGACAAGGCTTTTATTTAATGTATGAGCAATGTATGGTCTTTCAGGTAATAACAAATAAGTTTTTCATTCTGTGCAATGTGGTGGAATTACTTAGAAGAGTGACAAGTACATACACTACTGGCTTTAGAGAGATGCTGCCAGACATCCCAGTAGTTATTATTTCAGTGGCTTTTATCCACAATATTTAGAGATATGGGCATAGCCATCTTGTATGGTAAGAAGATGTTCATTTTACACAGCATCTTTGGTATGTTGTATCAGCATTACAAAATGTGCATTGGATCATGACTAGAAACAGCTGCTATTTATGGAGTCTTCTACCAGAAATTTATTTCGTGAAAAATAACCACTTTTCCGTATGTCTCATCATTACTCCACCTCACTTTAAAGTTTATGTCTTTTTCATATATGGATCATGATGGCAAGGATACACTGCCTGTATTCCAGTACTTAGAGTCTGTAGTGCCTTATGTGCTTTAATTTCTGTTGCATAAACCTAAGAGAGGATAACACTGTCTAAATTTATTCCATGGTTTTTAGCTAACAGCTGTTCCAGGAAGATAGAGAAGTGTTTTCTTGTAAATAGGTAGCATTTCTTCTGTTTAGCAACCTGAAACAGAAGGCCAACGTAGCATATGAGAGACTGCAGACATGAGACGTCTATTAGTAATGTTAATTGCCGATGCCACTAAAGAGGATGCTGACACACATACCTTAATTATAGGGCAAATTCTTCAAAACCTGCATTTCACAAATACTGTTGTACTAATGCGTGGTGTTAACTCCACTTACTTTCAGTGGAGGATTTCAAAATGTAGGACTCCAGAAAGCCAGGGGGGCTGTTTCTAAAAGTTGATCTGTAGCTAGGGAATTGAGGGGAATGTGCAGGAGGCTTGGCTGAATCTTGTAGCAATTGGCCTTGAGGCTCGTATCAGCCTTGAGGCTTGGAAGAACTGTAAGGTCTTGTCTATTCCTGTTGAACTAATTACTGCGTAAATTGTCACGTGGGTTAGTGAAGGCTAGTTTAATTAACTCCCTGTGCTATGTGAAAAAGACTTTATGGCAAGGCAAAGAATAAATATGAAGCGTCTTTCATTTAAAATGTATTAAATCTGCTTATTGTGTTTGAAATAAGTATTTCTAACACTAACCTAGGTCAAAAATAGTTTGATCATACTACTTGTAAGAACAAAAGCAGTGACTCTCCCTGTTTAACAAGCCCATCCTTTATATCTCAGTTTACTCTAATAGTCATTATTGATTTCTGTGTATTAAGTTAACAACAAGAGGTCCAGCTGAGTTTCAGGGGATGTGGTGGCTTGCAGTGCAAGGTTCCCACTGCCACCGGTAGACATTTCTACTGAGCAGTGAGTGTCCTCCAGGATCTGTCACTGGGCCCTCAGCTCCCATTTCAAAAGAGCTTTGGACTTTCATTTAGGTGTTTTAACTGTGAAGTGGTACCCTTTGAAGATTGCCTGGACGTCAACATCCAAATGCTGCTTGTGTTATTATAGCTGTTTGCGTGCTATGCAGCCTCTTGTGAGGCAAGGAGGGAGCCAGGACTGGGCTGAGCAGGTTGCAGAGCGTAGGCCATTGCTGTCCACCCTGAAACTGCCACAGGCAGTAGGCCTGCTCCCACAGGGAAAGCCAATCTTCAAGGTACGCCACATTCACAAGTCACATCTTGCAGCCTGTGTGGCTGCAGACTGCTCCTTTTCACAATTTCCTCAAGCACTTCCTCTCGCCGAGTCTCTCATTCACCTGCTTTTCTTTTCCTCCCAACCCCTTGAGTGTGGGCTGCTCCCTTACCCGACTTTTAGACTCTGCCCTACCAACATGGCGGATTTCCTCACCGTACAAGTACTGCTCGCTGCTGCTGCTGCCTCTCGTCCTAACACCTTCCTGCCCCATACATTGTCTATATGAACACCTCATTTTTTTCTAGTACAGGATTGTTTCTGCTGAAATAGACTTGTTGGTCACTTAGAATGGCAAAAGGGCATCATGGCAAGATATGATCTGTTTTTTGCCTACCAGAAGAAATGTAAGAGCGATATCCCAAAAGGATATTAGCACTGCATGGCAGCAAGGAAAAGTGGTCATGAGAGAGATGTCTGAAAATGTGGCTGCAGTCTGACCTTTGCACTTTGTGACACTACTCTTGGTGTATTTGGTGCTGCTTTGGACAATGACTCCATGACACCCCTTTGTTTTGCTTTTTGCTTATGACTGTCTGTCTGTCCTTCTTCCTCCCTTACTTTTAGGATTCAGTTAATCACTAATTTCACTTTGAATACTCAATGGGACTGCACTTTCTCCGGGCTGGAGAGAAGAGAAGATTGTGAGCAGGATCCCTCACAGGGCAAGACAGGTTGGGATTTTAGGGGCTTGCTGCAGAGGGCTGTGGCCTGGAGAGGCATATGAACAAGGTGGTTACCAGTATGTCTCTGGAGTATAAGAGCACTGCTTGGAATGGGAAGGAAACACGTTTTGTTGAAATGATGGCAGGATTTCTGCTTTATTGTAGGTCTGATGTCTTGACTGTCAGAGCCATAGGTTGGCTAGTACCGCCTATGACATCTGCTCTCTTGGCAGAAACTATGTAACCTTCTCTTCCTCCTTAACTAATATGTGCATAAACATAACCACCGGAGGCCAATACCTGGGACACAGCAGAATTATGCATTTAATATATTAAGGTTATATGCCAGAGCATGCAACCTATTAAGACAGGCTTGAGTAAAGGTAAAAAGAACCAGGCATGACTAAACAATAAGGAAGAGATGTTATTAGAAGCAAGAAGGCAACCTTCAAAACGCTGAAGTCATATCCAAATGAAGAAAATAGAAAAATTCATAAATCCTGGCTGATAACATATAAAAATAAAATTAAGCAGACCAAAAAAAAAAAAAAAAAAGAGCTGGGAGGTGCAACTTGCTAAAGGACTCTAAACCAGCAGTAAACCCTTCTTCAAACACATCGAGAAGCTCATCAGAGAGTCTGTAGGGCTGATCAATGATCAGGGTATAAAAGAAGCACTACAGAGAGCAGGATACCTTTTCAGAGAAGAAATTGTTGTTCAGTGTGGAAGACACTAGGAAAGCCCACATGCCAGAATACTTTTCCAGAAGAGGGTCTGACTGAAACTGAAATGACTGTAAAAGAGATTATGTAACAACATGAACATTAACAAATCACCAATACTAGAAGTTATTTCATCCAGGGGTTCTAAGAAGATTTACCGTAGTCTGTAACTGCTCACTGTAGTCCTTGATACCTGAGGACTGGAGTGTGGCAAATAGATACCAGCTGTAAAATAGCTTTTAGAGAGGATCAAGGAACTATGGGATTATGCAGCAGACCTCTGGGCAAATTTGTGGAAACTGTAATAAGGGGCAGAATGAGTGGTCACCTGGGTTCATACAAGTTACCTTGGAAGAGTCAGTGTGCCTTTTAAAAAGGGAAGTCCTACTTTACAATCCTCTTTTTGAAGGGTGTCAGCAAATATTTGGACAAAGACAGCCAAGTTGATCCAATCTGCTTGGACTTTTGAAGACTTTTGACAGTACCCTCATCAACAGTTTCCAAAGAAACTTAATAATCATGAGATTAAATAAAAGGTCCTTTTATGGGTATATAAGAGGTTACAAAGGAAACTGAGGGTAAGAGGACTGGTTACTTATTACAGTGGAGGAAGGTCACAGCTGGAGTTTCCCAGAGCTCTGTGCTGGGATCTGTGTTGTTCATTACACTCTTAAGTGACCTTAAGTGGGAAAGAAGTGAGCAGTGAGGTGAGAAAGTTTGCTGGTGTGGTATGGAAGTTTGTGATATGAAGATATTCAGGATAGTAAGGACAAAGGCAGACTGTGAGGGACCACAGGAGGCCTTTGTAAGACAGAGTGACTAAGAAATATATGTGGAAGAAAATCCTAGCTTCACATAAAAGCTAGCTTTCACATGTAAGCAATGGACTCTGAGCTGACTACTACCATTTGGAAGCAAAGTCTTTATGATATGCATAACTTGTAAAAACATCAGAAAAGCAAACCAAATATTAGAATTTATTAGGGAAGAAAAATAAATCCATGGTTTTCCTACAGCTTGTATATGAATATGGAATTCTATATGGAGTATAGATTTTATTACTTATTCATACACAATATGAACATAGATTAATCTATTTTTATAGTATGAATATATATTCATCTATATGCTCTATATAGATGATAGAATACGGAATTCTATATATTCTATATTTCTATATGGCACAGAAAGGGTGGAAAGGAATTGACTTTGGCATTTCTTCAAATACAAGAATGAGAGGCCATCAAATGGAGCTAATAGAAGCTGATTTCAATGCAAACAAAAGGAGATGGACTTGTTCAATGCCTTGCCAAAGGATTTTACAGATGCAAAAGGCTTCAAGGGGAGACTGTGGAAGTAGTTAAGGGAGATTCATTCAAGATTATTTAATAAAGAAACCACTTGGGAAAAACCATGAGCTGAGAATAGACACATTTTGAGAGAGCTTCATTTACATTTGCCCTGTTCCTGTTCTGCCTTAGGCATTTGCTTATGGCCTTTAATGGCAACAGGATACTGAGCTAGATGGATGTGTGGTCTGAAGCAGTATGAGCATTTGCATGTTCTAATGAACATACCTGGGGAGTATGTATGTGAATCCTGGGGAGATAGGCTCACGGCAGGGTACTGTCGCCTCTGGATGGGCTGTGAATTGGACTAGCTGTGGAGTCTTAGCTGCGCATTCTTTGAGAAAAATAATGCCTCAATATTAGACATCTCTCTCTGGGTTCTCACCTGCCACACTAGATCCATAACTGCAATCATGAATATATGTTTTATGTGGCTGCAGAGGGCTCCTTGTCTTAGATGAGACTTTACTGAGGTTTTATCTTCTTTTATGCCTTCTGTTCAGCTGTTCTGCCAATGTGATCATGACCAGCTGCCACGACATCTTGTTGGACTGGCCATCTCCAAACAATTTCCAGATATTTACAAATACTACTAAATGTTATATCCTTGGGACTCAAACAGATCCCCTGTTGATACCACACACTCTTCACTGTCAAAGTCTTAAAAGTTTTGCAGCTCATCAACTACAGCTAACAGAAGGGTGTCAGAGTTGAAGCAGAGTGGTGACAAGATATGAGGGCATACAGAGGGATAGGTGAGGTTTCTCTGTATGATGGGACAACTTTATAGGATTGGGAGAGGCCAATTCAAATTACTTGTGCATTTTTTACATCCAAACTGCTTACAGGAATTAGGTTCAAACTCAAAACTCTTGCAGTTGTACCTTAATTCCTTATCAGGCCAGCTTTCTTGCTTATGCTAGACTCGGGCTTTTGTGAACCAGCACATGAAGAATATAGGCAAGGCATGCAAGTTCAGGCCCAAGCTAACATGACAGTATAGACATAGCTCAAGAGTCCGTGTGTTTCCCTCTGCATGTGTTGTTATATAAAAGCTGGGCCAAATCTGACTGCTGCATCATAAAGCCATCTACAGCCCCTGGAATTGCTATAGCTGTGTAGGGTGATATATCTGTTCTTTCTTCACAGAAAACTAATACAATTTAAAAGCAGCCAGCATGGCTTTATCACAGACACCTGGATGCCTTCAATGATGAAGTGACTGCTTTGGGGATGAGAGGCAAGAAATGTATATTGGTTATTTTGATTTTATCAAGACTATCAAGACCATCTTTGGTTGTATCCCTGTAACCACACTTGTGAGAGATGGACAGGACGGGTGAACTACAAGATTGATGAAAAAATGACTGGACCATCAGGCTCAAAGTGCTCTGGTTAGTAGCTGAAAGTCTAACTGGCAGCCAGTTAGGAGTGGTATTCCCCTGAGTTAGATACTGAACCTGGTACTATTTAACTTCTTCACTAATGACCTGAATGATGAGATGGAATGCATCCTCACTACATTAGCAGGTGACATTAAATTGTGGGGAGAAGATGACGTGCTAGAGGGCAGGGCAGCTATTCAGAGGGATCTCAACAGGCTAGAGAAATAGCCTGACAGAAACCTCTTGAAGTTCAAAAAGGCAAGTTAAAAAAAAAAAAAAAAAAAAAGGCAAGTAAAGCTCATCTAAAGCTCTGTCCGGGCATGAAAAATACTATGCCACTTGCAGCAATGAAGGCTAACTGCATATTGGTCTGCATTAGTAAGAGTGTAGCCAGCAGGCTGGGGAAAGTGGCTATTCCCTGTGAACCCAAGAGGCTGCATCTGGAATGTTGTGTCCAGTTTTGGACACCCAAATACAAGAAACATTAGCATACTAGAGCAAGTCCAGTGGAGAACCACAAAGCTGACTAGGAGGCTGCAGCCTGTGACACGAGTAGAGGCTAAGAGAAATGGGTTTGTTCACTCTGAAGAACAGGTTCAGGGGATCTAATTGTTGTGTACAAGTTTCTGGTGGGTGGTTATAGAGAGATCTTCTTGGAGGTCCACCACAAAAGGACAAGGGGCAATGGACATAAATTGCATCAAAAAACCTCTTATTCACCGTTATGAAAAAAAATTTCATAGAATTATAGAATGGTTTGGGTTGGAAGGAACCTCTAAAGATCATCTGGTCCAACCCCCCTGCCATGGGCAGGGACACCTTCCAGTAGACCAGGTTGCTCAAAGCCCTGCCCAACCTGACACTGTAACAGGTTGTCTAGGGAGGTTGCAGATGCGCAAAACTTGGTTGGGGAAGGCACTGAGCATCTAACATTGAAGTCAGCCCTGCTTTGAGCAGGGGATTCAACCTGATGACCTCCCAAAGTCAATCTAGACTATTTTATGCTTCTGTGATGCCAAGTGGCTTATAGTATATATGTCACACTTAAATCTTCAAAACAGAGATTTGCAGAGATACAAAATGTTTCCGTGTACTGACTGCAAGATGTAGATGTAACCCATTGTGAGGAAGTTTGTTTCATGGTATACATCAGCTCATCTTTTACTAGAGAATAATAACCAGATTATCAGAGATAGTAACTATCAGCAACAGTGATTGGTGTCCTTAGAATCTCATAATTTCCAGTGCTGGGTGAAGAAGAAAGGTAGTACATCTTACAAAAATTAATACTTCGATTTTAATTTAATTAAGAAAGTTAAAATAAATGAAACACAATAAAAATCTCACAATCTAAAATAAAATTGCATAACAGAAAAACTTAATGATATCTTTAGTTATATTGTTTGAGTTAAAAGCATATCATGCTTTGTTTAAACCCTGAAGCAAGTACAGTTATTAATGCCCCAGAGAAAACTGGTTTTATTTACAGGCTCTGTTTTGGAGGACGAGGTACAGCAACTATGATATAGCAAAATCAGAATGCCTCTGTGAATGTACCAGGGGAAATTAATATAAATTGTGGGGTGAAAATGCCTTCCATTCCAGCTAAGAAGCAGATTGTCTAGAACTTAATTATATCACAGATAATTCTGTGATCTTTTTTAGCGCTTAACTCCAAGAGTGCTTTTATTGCGGGAGGATCACTAGGATAAGGCAAAATCCTTACTCTACTTGGTTTGCATAAATACCCTTAACAGTGGAAGTTGGAGGAGTAGCCTGTTCACATCCTTCTTTTAAATATCAGTGGCTATTGATGTTGGTCGGCTATGAATATAGTATGTCAGAAGAACAAACATAAAGAGTATTATTGAATAAAAAAATGTTTTACCCTTGCTTTGTTTATAGCAAGCAAGTTCCACCTGGAAGATCAGGTAAAAGACACATTTGTGCTTCAGTTCGACTCACTAGCTAATCCTCTTCTATGTACATTGATGACGAGTCTAAATATCTTCAGCTGCCAGAGAAAGTATTCTCATTTTACTAAATGTAAACACTTGTAGTGTAGACAGCTCCCTTTAAATGAGTCTGCCTAATTACCTTTACTTTCAATGAAGAAAACCAAATGCTTATAGTACACAATTTATCTCATTCTAAAGTAGACATCTAAAATAGGTCAGATGAATCATGCCTTAAAAGAGGCTCTTTCTCTCCATTGAATATAAAGGGAGTCTGGCATGACTAGCTCAGAAGTGTACACTGTATATGTCTAAAGTTAGGTGACAGGAATCCCATCCCACCTGTTTGTACACTTAATAAAAGAAGAATACCAATACAGTATAAAAATGAACAAACTGTCCCCAGGCTTTAAAACAAGTTGTTTTAATCTTGAGCAATTCAGCTCTTAATTTAGGGTTTGATTCAACTCCCATTGAAGTCAATAGCTGTATGTTTTAAGAGGAATTTAATGAGGCTTGTCAATTATTTTTGTTTACTCTCTCATCAAGGATACTTAACTAAATTCATTGAGAGATGGATACCCAATGCTTAATGAGAAAGGATGTTCTATAAATACAGGTTATACTTTGAACAGGATTTTTTTGTAAATTAGTTTTTTTCCTTCAATCTTTTAAATTAAATATGTGAGCAGTATAGATAAATCCTTAGTGATAAATGTATTTAATAATTCCAATTCAAGTAACACCAGAAAGTACAGATGTTGTTTCCTTCCACAGAATGATTAGCCCTTTAATTAATGTGTAACATATTAAACAAAGTCCAGCAGGACGTTATTGCTCTGTTTAAGAGATGACTCTGAAACTTGTTTTGCACCATCAGTATTGCAGAGCTCCTCAGTGCTGGACCCCAGATAACAATAGGCATATAGTGCTATTTATGACACAGACTACAATGGAGTTGTAGTTGGAAAGCCTGATAAAAACTTTAGAAGCCTAGTATAGGTGATGAAAATTAACAGCTATGTAAATTAAACCATTGAAGATTTCCTGTGTAGCGTGGGTGTAATCCAGTCCTGATCTCAGTGTGGGGAATTGAGGAAACAGTGGGCATGCACTTACATGACTGTGACTGTGACATGTAACACAGCAGCCTCTGCTGGCACTAATGGGAGAGATGAAGCCCAATGATTTGTGTTCTCTTTCCTCCTTGCTGTATTCATGCTAAATATCTAACTGGCTTCACTGTTCATTGATTTGCATGTGCAACTGGTACAGAGGTCTTGAAGGAGGGGAGAGAGGGAATTCCGTCGAAGGAGTTAGCATCTGAGTGAGATTAACGAGCTCTAGAGTTAAACTCTAAACTTCTATTCTCTAATTCAGTTTCTATTTCTATCTGAAAATCTGCTTTAGAGTAATGCAGGTTTGAGATTCTGAAGCCAGAACATTACCAGGAGCTGTGTGAGCAGTGTGAGACTTTCCTTGGCTCTGCGCTGAGAACTGTGCATTAGTTTCCCCAGCCAACCCCCGTTTGACAACCCTGGTGCAAAGGCAAGAGAGGTCAGCTTGGAAGGATTCTTTTAAACATATTAAAGACTGAAGTAGCAACTCTGCATATTAATAACAGGATTAAATTCTAAGAACTGTATCAATATGGGAGTGGCTGAAGGCAAAGGACTTCTCCAGTGCACCTGGTAGTGAAAGAAGAGGATTTAACTAGACAGGGAAATATAAGTAGCTTTGAGAGGTTAGAAACAAACAGTGATACAAAATCAAATGCTTTAACTTTTATTCTCTCTACTCCATTCTTGTAGCATGAGATTTTTGCTAAACAAGCAGTTATCCGTAGCCTAGCTCTGCTGTGCCGTTCCTAGATTTCATCCACTCAACATCCTGGCTACCTTTGATTGCAGCACCAAATCCAGCCACTTACGAATAGTCGGTCTGTGTAAGTGTGTAAGGGAGAACTGTGTGCTCTGCAGAGCTCTTTAATGAGGAGTACTGAAGATGATAGCACGTAATGCTAGGAGGGTAACTTCAGCAGCTTTGGTGCTCTCTTACTGGATAAATCTGTGCTGGAATTGTTCTAATTGTGTCAACCTATATTTAAGAAAATTTGATGCAGGCTAACTGAAACTCTGGGTCCTGAAGGGATGCAGAATTAAGAAGTCTTTCCTGTTCCAATTGAATTAACTACATTAGTAGTTTTCGTGCAAATTATCGTTTTGATAACGAACCTTGCAGACTTTGTATTTCATACTGAAAGAAACATGAAGTCTGAGTGCATTAGATGTGACAGTGCTATGTAATCCATTACTTATTTTTTTTCATGAGGAATAATGATAAACAGAGAAATTGTGTTAATATTCCACAGGGAAGATGTTAGAGGCTGCATATATATATATATATATATAGATAGATATAACTGCAGCATTTTCTGGTAACTTTTGGTACAGTGACATGCTGAAGAATTTATATATGATCTCATTTTCCTGTAATACCATCCATAAATTTTGTCTTATACAGGTCTATTTCAACAGACAAAAGAATTACACACAATTTTTATAACACTATAAAGACAGGATGAGTTTCACTTTCTTAATTACTAGCAGAAAAATGGTAGTAAAAGCATTTTTGATGGCACAAGAGCTGTCAAAATAACTTATTCAGTTTTAGCTTCTTGTTTTATTTACCAGCTCACATGAACTACAGAAAAGCCTTTCTTAGGAGCAAATGAAAAATACAGAACCAAAATGGCAAAGCCTTAGTAACGGCTGGGCTTTAAAGGCAAGGGGATTATCCAAGATGTGTATGTTCAGTAAACAATCACGTTCATCTACTCTGCTGGATTTGATGGTGGAAATGTTGCCACATGATCAACATGGCAATAGTCATTACCAAATTAGTAAAATTGCACAATAATGATTTTGTGCCACGTATAGCATGGATATTCTGACTAGTATCACAGGCTAATTTGCAAGGACTTGGCTACCCTGCAGGTCCTTTGATACCAGTCCTATTGCATTACAGAGATCCTTATATAGTAGTGCTGGTATACTTGACAGCCTGTTTTTGAGATCAGTTGCTGCCCCAGGAAATAGAAAAAGGCACCAGTAGGATTGACTGCCTTAATCTGGCAGGATTGGCTACCTAAGCGTCTTAGCACGTTGAAAAGCAACATATAGCTTTACCTGGGTGACACACAATTTACTCAGCAACAGCAGCAGCTGCCAGCAGCAGTAGAAGTAGTAGTATGGCTCCCAGCTGGTCAAATAATTAATCTGGAGGGAGTTAGGAGCTGCCTATCATCCTTAACTTCTCTCTCCTGTATGGGCAGCCTCTGGTGATGGTAGCTACTTTTTGTATGATCTTAAAAATCATGACGTTGTTAGCAGCTGGACATACTATCCTGGAGATGGGGATGGGAAAAATAGTAATGAAAAAACAGTCTGTTTCTAAGGAGGAGCTGAATCCTGCTACACAGAACAACAAAATTTTTCCCTCTCTCCTTAATTTCCTTGGCACTGTGATGCTTGGCAGAAGATGCTTGAACAGGAGGCAGAAATAATTCTGTGCCTTTGCAATTAACCCTTGTATTGGATGATTAGGTCAGAGTACCGAAAATACTTTTTCATTCAAACACCTCTTCATTCAAGATGAGGAGCAAAACCAGTTCTTCCTCCATGCCCTGATGGTGACACTTCTACCTGTTTTCCATCAGCCCTGGTGTCAAAGAACAGATCTGTATTAATTCATGACAATGAAAAGACTTTTTCAGCCAAGGCCAAGCTGGTTTGTGTACTGTAGTGGGCTGACCCTGGCCAGCAGCTGAGCCCCTACCCAGTCTCTTGCTCACTCCCCCCAAGAGGGATAGGGGAGACACTTGGAATACCAAAAGCTGAAAACTCACGGTGGAGATAAAGACAGTTTAATAGGTGAAGAAAAGCTGCACGTGCAAGCAAAGCAAAATAAGGAATTCATTCACTACTTCCCATCGGCAGGCAGATGTCCAGCCACTTCCTGGGAAGCAGGACCTCAGCATGCATAATGGTTACTTAGGAAGACAAATGCTTCAACCCCAAACATCCTGCTTTCTTCCTCCTTTCCCTGAGATTTTATTGCTGAGCACAATATTGTATGGCATGGACTATCCCTTCGGTCAGTCTGCGTCAGCTGTCCTGGTTGTGTCCCCTCCAAGCTTCTTCCGCACACCCAGCCTGCTTGTTGGTGGGGCATAGTGGGGAAAAGAAAAAAAACCCCAACCCTTGATGCTGTGCAAACACTGCTCAGCAACATCCAAAACACTGGAGTGTTATCAACACTGTTTTAGTCACAGATGCAAAACACAGCAGGCTATGGGCTGCTGTGAAGAAAGTTAACTCCATCCCAGCCAGACCCAGTACAGGTGCTGATCATGTTCTGCAGCTGCTGCAGCAAAAGTCATCACAAGAGGAAGGAACACCTGTGCTGGAAGAGGTACCTGCAGAGGAGCCTGATGTGTCTGGGGAAAGTATATCACTATGTCAACCTACAAATCCATTAAAAATCCATAACATGTTAGCTGTCTGATTGATGCTTATCTGGGAGAGAAGCATACTGTTACAGCCCACGCTCTCTACTTTTCTCAAGCAGAATAAATTATAATTGTACCTATGTACAAGTTTTTTCTGCATTCAGAATTCAAGCCATCAAGCACTACAGCTTGATGGACCCAGACTGGGTTCTGCTGCTGGGTAAATGCGGGGAGGGAGCTGGCAGGGAAGCAGAAGGCTGAGGGTGCAGGGGGGAGCCCAGCCCAGGGCATGGCTTCACAGGTGGGGCTGATGCAGAGGTGTTTGCGCCAGGACCAGGAGTGGCTCCACTGCAGGGGTGTAGCAAGGGGTGCAGCCCCAGGCAAGGCTCCAGAGGTGAGGTAGGCACGAAGATATGAGGTCCAGGGTGGGGTGGGAGAGCGGCATGCGTGCTGGCAAAATGCCCAGATCCTGGCTCTGTGCCCAGAAAATGATAAAAGAGGAAACCAGGAAAGGACCTACTAAATGACCTTCTTATCTGGGAAACCTAATTTTGGCTCCAGCGTGGGCTGTGGTGATACCTTGTTGGTGCATGAGATGGTGGAAACAAGAGCAAGGGCCGAGGGTGGAACAAAACAGGCTCTGAGGAAGTCAAACGTGGAGAGATTGAGCAAAAGATTAGGAAAATTCTGACTGAGCTTAGAGTCTGAAGATAAAGAAATATGTTAAATTGGAACCTGCAGCATCCAGACCCAACAATCGCCAGCATTAGTGACTAGGAGGGAGGGTAGGAGAAACTGGTGAAAAGGCTGGTGAGACAGCTGTGGAGAGTTTCACAGATCACTTGCACAGAAAGGCAATGCCTAATCTGACAAAGCCTACTAGTGTGTAGTTGACGCAGCAACATATTTTGAGTAACATTGACCTGGGAGAACACTTCTGACTAGGTCATTGATTTGTGTCATGAAGGTAAAGTATTATTGACCTAGTTGTATGAGGCTTCAGCTCCACTGTAGTGGATGATCAAACCAGAGTGATTCCTAGAATGGGGAGGAGGAAGGATGTTGATTTGGTTGCATAAAAGTCAGACTGCTTGAGTGTATGAAAGCAACCAGGAGGTAAGAGCAAGCATTGGAGAGCACTAGTACTGTGGCCTGAAGGGGAACTCAAAAGGAGTAAGTCTTAGTCGCTGGCTCACAGCCTTCTTCAAATCTTCTATTGGATTTTTAATTCACATTACTTAATGACATATAATTCTCTTTTATCACTGTCATAGAATTATATAATTCTCATTTAACCGAAAACAGTAAACATCATATTCATGTTCATGCTTGTATTCCACTACAGGAATAAAACAAACAGTAAAATCCAGTACTTGTAATGCTACATGGATCAGAAATTCTGAACTCAGACCTATCCAGAAATAGAGCTAGGCTTCTGAATGTGGAAGTTACCCTCCTGTTGTTGTGTGTTGTTACTGTAGTTAGAAAACAGGACTTTGGATACATGATTTGCACAACTGGGATATGCAGAGAGAGAACAGATATTTTTCTTCTAGTGAAAATGATGCAACAAAATAGTCCTGAGTACTGTCTAACTGTTTGGGTTATGAGTAAACGCAGTTTATATATACTGAGGTATTTGCAAACTGGCTGAGTAACTTTTTTAAATGGGGATCCACTGAACCATATGCTTAATATCAATAATTTGTTAGTAACTTTATGAAATAAGATCTTGCTCCAGTGCAAAGTGACTATAAATTGGAGGCATTGTTAATAACAATACTAGTGTATTATGTTCATGTGGTGATAACGTAAACTACTGCTCAAAGTACAAGGCAATGGAGTCACTGAGTATTTTTCTTATCTTCTGTCTATTCTTCAGTCCCCTGAATATTACTGTTATTTTCCACCTACTACTCCTAAGCTGTCTTCCCAATAAAGAGGTAAACCTCGTATTTCCAGTGCAACTGCATGTGATTTTACTGTAATGCTGGATTTCTAGATGATTTGAATCTCTTTATTCAGTGTTCTTTGAGTCAAATTGCTGGTGAGGTTTTTTCAGTACTGTTTATGTGTATCTGTAGGAATAATTTGTTTCTCTGTCACCACTAAATGTAGAAGCCTTTGCAGAAGACTAATGACATCAATTCATCTCACTAAATGTGGTATCAACAGAGGTATCCATTTAAACATTTGTGAATGATGTCACCTCAACAGCTGTAGAGCTTCTACATAACAATCTACATATCCTAGTATGTAGCTATGCTATGGATATTATAAGTGGCAACGAGGCAAAAAACTACAGTGGTATCTTAGAAATTACAGTACAACTTTATTGCTCTAATTGGAAGCTCTTGGAAGACCAAAAATGACAAATTACTAAATAAGTGCATAAATACTTGTAAAATCATTTAAAAACAAACTAGCGTATGCCACTGGCTTTGAAGGATCTGTTTTCTAAGAAAGGAGAAGTTGGGTTTCTATTTTGAAAGTCAGGAGAAAAGGGAAACTCATGTCACCAGTTTTTATGTCCTCATATGTCACCTTGAGTCAGAAGAAAGGTCTCTGAAGGCATGCAAATGGATATAATATAAACAAACATAGCTTCTATGTCTGCACTGTTCACTGAAAAACTGTTAATATTGAATTCTGTATGAGCAACTACTGACACCATGATAATTGTTGATAGGAGC
The DNA here is from genome assembly GCA_024606505.1 of Aquila spilogaster. Classification (NCBI taxonomy): domain Eukaryota; kingdom Metazoa; phylum Chordata; class Aves; order Accipitriformes; family Accipitridae; genus Aquila; species Aquila spilogaster. Next base: position 13,569,671 of record JANHGO010000041.1, on the reverse strand, counting down.
CTTCTACCTTTTGGAGACTATCCAGCCTGTAAAGTACTTTCCCAACTTGCTTTCAAAGGCTGCATTATGGTAGTAAAATGAAAGTCTCAAATGCTTCTGGGTTTTGTTCCTCGCTTGTCAAAATCTGTTCTTCCTCCTTTATTGTTTCTATATTTACATGCTGCAGAGGTAAAATGATGTGGTTAAGTGAACAGGGTAATGAACTGTGAGCTTACATTCAGATAATGGTCTCCTACTGTTGAAGAAAGTCATGAAGTAAATCCAAGACATTTATTTTTAAGCAAATTTAAACCATTATTGGAGCAAAATTTACACCTGTTAATGTTGATCCTAGACCACAGAATACGAAAGAAAATTAAGCTTCAGAGTTTCCAGGGTAGCTTCCATCTATCCAGTAAAAAGTTAATCCAACGCAGGAATGTCAACTGAGATGATTGAGATACTTCGAAAGCAATGTATTGCGAATGCTGCTTGCACATTTAAGCTGCTAAAGACAACAGAAATGGTGATAAATTTACAGCAAGGACCCTTAAATATCTGCAGCTCATCAGAAACTTCCCTGTTCGTGAGAGTTCTAGTACTCTGAGCACAGCCTCTTCCTGGCAGCTGTAAGCACTGCACAAGAGTCGCTATGAATCCCTGCTCCACCAGGCTCCCCTGCACGCAGCGTGGTGCTGAGCTGTTGAAGAGTCAGGGAAATGAATTGAATTTAAGCATTCCATCACTATGTTGACAAGCAGGGTTTGAGGCTAGGTACTGCGAGGAACCATTTGCCTGAACTCTTCAGATAAATGCCTTGCACATCAAATCAGCACATGGATAGCTGATTTGATAGTTCACAGTATGGTTAGTCTGCAATTCCTTTAAAAGATACCATTAAGTATGTCTATTACAGGATTTATAAAGGCTTTTCTGTCTTTTTAGAAAGTGTGTGTTTTTCAACAGCTTATTTTTCACTACATTTTTCGAAATTTGAATTGATGCTCACATCCTTCATGAATTACAGTATGTCTCCAAGGTCTTTATTTGGCAAAGCATATTTTTCCAGTCCATACTGGCCAAGAACTGGCACAGAATCTGTTCATCCTATACAAGGGCCTAAAAAAATGCACCCACCTATTCCAACCTGTAGTGGTTGCCTTGCCTGCCTCACAATCTTGAGGACTGTGAAGAGCTTTTAAAAATCTATCTGTGACACTAGTCTGTCTTTCCTGTTGCATTTGTTGTCCATTGAACCCCTCCCTGGAGCCTCAGTAATTGGATGCATTGCAGAAAGGCATCCAAGAACAGGAAGTTTCTTGTTAATATTACTGAAAGGAATGGGGTGGAGTGATTAGAATGAAGATGCAAACTGCTGCTATCCAGAGCAAGGATCAAAGAGAAGGTGATGAATGGCTGGTTTTGGTTGTTATTGCTTTTGAAAGGTGATTGAAGGGAAAATGAAGCAAAAAACACACACAAAAAATGTTGTAAGTTAAAGCTATTGATCTGGATTCTCAGTCCACCAAGTTCACTTGTGCTGCGCCATTTAAAACAATTCCACATTAGGGAAAAATCTTTTTCTTCTCCTCTATAAGAACATAAATAGCAACACAAATGCCTCTTTGTTTTTCCCAAGTTTAAACTGAAATCTCTCACTGTGTATCCTGGGTTTTCCCCTCTGTTCTTTAGTTCCTTTTCAAGCATGTGTTTTTTAAGCAAGACCTGTCTTTTATGTTGTCTTTGTATCTCATTCAATAGCATAATATGCCATATTATGCCAATTTTTATGGCACAACAAACAGTAAGCACAGATTTACAATGAAACACAGTAACATTAATAAATAGTAGGAAGAACAGAAGCTTTTTGTCACTCCAAATTTGAATTCATATTTGTTTTTCTCTGAACCTGTGGACACTATCCCAAGCACAGAGGCAGTGACTGATGAAAGGACACAGTCTTGCCATGGTATGCTTCTGCGAACACTCAATGTGATTAGATGTGTTTCTTACAGTTTTACTCATCCCTAAAAGGAGCTACCTTCTTTCCATGTCTGAATTATTGCAATCAGCTGAAACCTAAGCCTTGTGGACATCTACAGCAAAACTCCAGCAAAGACTGGATTTCAAGGTTTAGCAGTATTTGAGTTGCTGTGTTTAAAAGGAAGCAAGTGTTCTGGGTCTTCTTCTAAGAGAAGCTAAGTACTCAGATGCTCTTTGCTTTATTTACCCTTTCTGCGCAGTGAAGGTGCTACTATTTTCCTGATGTCACAAGGCTGTTGACGGACCAGATGGCATGGAAAACCCAATCTGACCAATACAGATTGATGTGAATGAATGCACGCAGTTTTCTTCTGTGCCAGGCAAGGAAAGCCAGAGCATAGTACATTCTCTTTGGACTTTACTGAATGACACAGCAGTATAAATTCTTCACAGACCTTTTACAGTCTGGAGGTAGAAAGCTGGGTACTGCTACTATTAAAGCTCTACATGTAGCCATCTAGCTGGACAACATATGTGTATACAACATTGTGGTATACAACAATAGCATGGGAGCTTTTGTTGCTTTTACTTTCAGTTGCTCCTATTTGCATTCGCGGGATAATTTCTAGCTAGACAGATGATGAATGCCTAAATAAGAATCTTATAATAGAAACAGTTTCTTCATAACACCCAGACTTTATGGGCTGTAAAAATCAACTCGGAGCCCATCATTGGTACATATAAAGTTGGAACAGTTTTTCTTCATATACCTAATTTCACCTTTATTTACACTGAATCTTAATTGTTGTTTTATTACCTAGCCGGTTATTCTACAGTCTTCACAGGAAAACACACCAGATAACATACTGTTGGGAGCAGCAAGGCTGCTCTGCAAGGAAAGGTGAGGCAGGAGTGCAGAGTGACAGCAAGGCAGGCAGGGACAGTGTCCTCCTGGCTGACAAGGCACAGTCCCACCGTGCCTGAGCAGCATGAGCAGAGCAGGTCCTGTGGTGGTCACCTAGCTCAGCCACATGCCAGTGATTACCAGACACACAGGTCTGTGGTGATCCAAGGTCAAGCCAGGGAGTCAACTCAGCACATCAGGGTCTGTGTCCAGATCAGTGAGGTGCATGGCCAGGCACAGGCGTACTCACAACATAGCTCAGACAAGGACCCGTACTAAGGCTTTGCCTCCTCATTTCTAAATCCATTTTCAGATCACTTCTGAATATGTTGAAAATCACGGGCCAAAAACCCCCTACAGATTGCCAGTGGTGCTTTCTCTTTACTCTTCAAAATATTTATTTATGCAAGAGGCACTTACAAATATAGCTTAAATATCGTTCAGGCATACTTGATTTGTTCCTTTGTGAGCAAAATAGGAGAGTGCCAAGTCACATCTGCATAGATGAGTGCCGACGGTTGCATGGTTATCCACGTCCCCCCTGGAAGCCATGAGCATGAGCTCTGTGGTAGGAATTTTACGCTGCCAAACTGTACTGAGCGGCAGAGCCTGTTAGCTTAGACTGAGCGGCTGCAGCTGTCAAGCTCCTGAATTTGGGAGGAACCAATCTTCTGTAGAGCTGTGTAGAGCTCTTATGGGTTTTTTGTTTGGTTGGTTTTATGAGTTGTTAAACCAGTATGATTTAAATGTGAAATAGAGATGCTAATTTCATTAAAGAATACTGAATTTGTGAACTGGATCCAAAAAATAGCCACTGAAAGATTTGTTTAGGCTTTAACTTTGCCCATGAATCAACCACATCTGCTGAAACAACCTGTTTCCTGTGTGTTATTGTTGATGTTAAAATGATTTAAAGGATTGCTAAATGAAGTGAAACTAGAACACTAATCTGCTGAAAGGCTCAGTGAAGCTTTTTAGGTCCATGTTTTCACATGCCTCTTATTGAGCCTTTACATTTGGTAAGCATTAAACTCTTTGGGGAGGGATGTGGGACAGTCAGTTCCAGCTTGTAGGCACTTAAATGTCATGTCTACATGTCATGCTCCCGTTAGAGCGAGTGGAGATCCAGTCGATACAGCTAATGGACTCTAGAGGGGGATTCAGATGACTAAATGAGATGTCTCTTTCAAAGTGAACCAAATAGCTTTACAGTTTTCAGGGGGATTAAACATAGACATCTAGTGCCTTAGGGTATAGAAGCATCTGCACAAGGCTGGCAGATATGACATGGGGCATATGGGAGATCTGTCCCCTTCTGGAGAAGCAGCTGAAGCTCAGGCAGGATGCCTTACAGCATCTCAGATGGCAATAGAGCCAGTGAACCAAGGCCCTCCATTTAGATGCCTATATGTATGTATCTAAAGTCTGGAGCTTAATCCCACCCCTGGGATTTGATTGTTAAAAAATGTTAAATCATTGTGCTGGTTTTTCTAACAAAAGTATCCAGAATATCCCATAAAAACCGGTGGTTTTCTTAACAATGTTGCTGGTTTTGATTTTTCCTATGTTCTTACAACCAGCAGTAGTACAGAAATGTTATTGCTAGATTCAGAAATCAAACTATGCAGGCACACAGTCCATCCATCATGAACTGACCTTCAGTAGGGAACTGCAGACAAATCTGCACAGCTTCATCACCATACTGCTCCCCTGAAAGAAAATTTTGCACCCTTTCCTTGCATTAGCAAGGGTGTAGATGAGGGGATTTAGTGCAGCAGCTTTTCTGTCTCCATTTTTTAGAATGCTGCAGTCGCTCTGGTTTTTGGAGGTCACATGTGGCTACTCATGCTACAGTGACAGTATCCTTTTCACCTGCGTCTTGACAACACCTTCTACTTGAGAAAACATGAAGATAAATTTATTTTTTATATGTCTTTGCAGTTCTATATGGGATGAATTTGGTTTGACAACTTTACAGTTCATGCAGCTGTTATCCATATGGGCCCACACTGGATTCCTACCACAGCGCAAGTATAGGGATTGTCAGCAGGAATGGTTGAGTGGTATGGACATGGGCATGGGTCTGCCCTCACCTCTGTCAGCGTAAACAGGTACTACCAAGAAAGTTTATCTTCACTTTCCTTTTGCCTTCCCACATGGCCTTTCTGTGACTGACTCCCAGCCCATGTCTCTTCTCTAAAATCGGTCTCATGACCCATTACTATCAAATATGGGTCTAATGAGTATGAACATTTAAACCAAATTTAATTTCTACAGCCAGAAATATGCAGATAGATAGGGCAGGCTGGGTGGATTACACTCCACAGTCACACAAAGAGGTGTTATTAAGTCATTATAAATAGGAGAGCAATGTGCACCTCAGAGTTGAGCAATACACCTAGTGAATAAACTACAGAATCAAAATAATAAACTATGACTCTTCCTCCAAATGTAAGAATAATCAAGCATGTAAAAACAAGGATAATAAGGGATAAGTGCCTGCCGCATAAAGGTGCAGTGCCATTTTTTACATATCTGACAAACTAAATATATTGTACTACGCTAATGGGCTGGGAAAAACAATACATTAACTGTCTCCTGAAATGACTCTGAAATACAAAGAGCCCAAGAACTGTGCTAAATGCAAGTCCTTTTTTTCCATAAAGTTCTTTCCTAATTAAAGGGCAGCATTTAAGTGTGTCATTTTTATATTGAACTTCAGCAGCACCATGGTGTATACCATTCTGTTTCGGAAATGGCGTTCTTCCAAAATGTGTGATCGTCTGACAGGTTAACTGATCTTTTGTAATTTGATTTGTCAGCTCTGTATCTGAGTCAGGAAATCAGCTCAGTTTGCGAAAGAACTGTCAAACGTGTTCAAAATTAAACACACATTTATGGAGTTCCCTGAACTGGAATAACTGCCTGTGCCCTGGGTCTGTACACAGATCCTGGCTGTCACAAAAAAGCAGGCTTGATTATTTAATGGTTCTTTTCAGTGTGTACCTGTTACGATCACAGTTTATTACTCATTTTTATTTCTACAGGTCTGTTACGGCCCCTAGTGGCTTAGATATACCTAAACATCATCGTGGTCCTGGCACCAAAAGCTCTGAGAAGTGCAAAGTGCTACAGGGCAAACTGTAGGAAGCAGTGAAGTGATAGGGCCTGCATGCAGAGCCTGGGTGTGTTTGACAGTTCTGTAAGGGAAAACAAGTTTCAGCAAACGCTGTCATACTTTTCTTGCAAGATTTGTCATGCTTATAATTTTCAATAAAAACACTTCCGTTGGCTTAGAGGAAAAATGTTTCGATTTTGTATTTGTTTTAACCTCCATCCCGTGTCTTTATAAAAAAAACCCAAAAAACAACTACATGTCATAACATTTTGAAGAGACAGATGGTTTTATTTAAAGACTGAAAGTATGACACAGTAAGTAATTCATTTTTTAAATTACTTTCTGTTTTATAGGTGGTCACCTTGTCTGACAATCTGAGTGAAAGCTTTTTCCTTGACTATGGAAGTGTTCTCTTTGGCCAGGACTTTCATCACAACTTTCCCAATGTTCAGGTGGGCTTTCACTGGCAAAAAGTTCATTTTGAGGGCCCTGCAGACTAAATCATGAATCTTAGAATCACCAACAGCAGTACCCTAGAAGACAAAAAGTCCTTTGTCATTCCAGAAGAAATGTGTTTATGCCATCTTATTAAAGAGCTCTTTAGCTTTTTTCCTAAAGCATTCTGTTGTATCATACAATATCATCCAATGCTTCCTGACCAACAGTATCAATATTCTGTGGTGTTTCTAGAGACTTGACAAGCTGGGTTTGCTTCTGATTTTGAAGAAACTTGGTTAATTTTTCCCTGTCACTGTTTTTCACATACATTGAATGTTTTTGAAGCATCATGGCACAAAGTTTAATGTTGCTGGGTAAACTTAAATTAGCCCTTTGGAGAGTTGTTTTCATTTAAACATTTAGTAAGTAAGTTGGTTGCTGTCATTCTGATCAATATAATTGGCATTTAGTCAAAATCCTGGCAATCAAGAGAACAGCAAAGCATAAGTTCTCTCTCCTCCCCCATTTTTCCCAGTCTGTTTCACCCCAGGTTTTGAGAGG
>JANHGO010000041.1:13525677-13562588 GCA_024606505.1 Aquila spilogaster | reverse complement strand
ACCCCTCTCTCCCAGCTGCAGTTGCACAGCACTGTTTCCCTCCCTCCAATGCGCTCTCACAAAGGTACACCCAGCATCGCTCACGGCTCAGCTCTGTGCAGCGGTGAGTCCCTGTGGGAGCAGCTGGAACTGCTCTGCTCTGATACGGGGCGCTGCTGGGCACAGAGCCGCCCCTGCAGCCCCCCTCCAAAACCTTGTCCCACAAACCCAAAGCAACAGTACTAAAATGACCTCTGTAATATATTAGTCAAAGAAGGGCTGTATTCACGATTGAACCGTAGATGTGATCACAGGTGTAAGGAAAAGCAGGCACACTTGCTGCTATGAAAATCAGGCAGTGGGAACATCAGCACAGCAGTGTGTGGTGGGAGCTCCACACAACTGCCTTCTCACCCTATACAGTGGGCTGATGTGGGGCTGCAGAGGAACACTTGCACACTGGGAAGTCATGCTGTGCAGGTGGAAATAAGGCCTTCAGAGCATAGCAGGGATAGCAGGCTCCTTGTTCTGGGGTAGCTCCTGGCATCACTCATCAGCCCAAAGAGGAACTTTACGATTCTTGGTGATGAAACAACAAAAGGCTATGAGACAGTGGATGGAAATGTAATGGAAGCTGTAGAGAGTTACGCTGTTTAGAAGATGCAGAGACGAGGTGTCTCCCAAAGAGAAAAGTCCCAGTGGATTTCTAATAGGGTATAGGATGTACTTCTTGGTAAGGTCCAAACCTGCTCTTTCAGCAGATGCAAGAGCCACACTCATCACTGGTGCATTAACAGCTTGCAGACCTCTCTCTTAGGATAAGCATCCTGCCCTCCCTGTTCTGCTGTGCTGAGCACAGAGTGACTGTTTCATTACTCACTCAGCCATCGTACCTGCCATCTTGGCCTTTCTTTTCTGCTTTCAAAGGGAAGGTAGCTACACAGAAGGAATGTCAAGCCACAGCCCTTTTCTTTTGTGCCTCCTTAGTGGCTGCGTTCCATCAGAAGAGGCCGAGCACGCAGTTTCCCCCAGGACTCTCCCAGGCAGAGGGTTGGGCAGCACTCTCCCTTTCCACCTGGCACCTGCAGGGAATGGGAAGCAGCTGCTCATGGTGCCTCAGCTTCTCCCAGAGCTGAGAAGAACCATGATAACAGTCTTTTTCTGTTGATCCGCTGCAATAAACTTGATTCAAACTCTGCAGTTTAAAAGCAGCAGGGTACAGCTCACAGGGCAGATTTCAGACAATTGTCAGAAGAGATGTCTCTTGCTAGGGTGGGCATTCTCCATGGTCACAACACAGGGCCTCATCAATACCCACCACTGTCTTAAAAGTGATGTTTTATATTATCAATTATATTGTGTTTTTTTTTTTCCTTCATAAATACATACAGAGTACATAGGAACTATATGGATGTTCTTAAGGGTTTACTTAGAATGTAATCACTATAGTCCTCAGAAAGAAAGTAAACATTGCCTATGAATTTGCTTATTTTATAATTGTATATATTCTGCATGTAAGTGAAGAATGAAATCCATATTAATAAGTTTTTGTAACTCTTGAAAAAAGGCAGTTAACTGCCTTTTTATCACCAAGATGTGTTACAATACATATAGTATTTTAAGCACAGAGAGGAACGGGGCCCAGCTGTTGCTGACATAGTCTACCTAAACTTCAGCAAAGCCTTTGACACTGTCTCTAACAGCATTCTCCTGCAGAAGCTGTCAGCCCATGACTTGGACAAATACACTCTTAGCTGGGTAAGGAGCTGGCCGGACGGCTGGGCCCAGAGAGTGGTGGTGAATGGAGTTAAATCCAGCTGCTGACCGGTCATGAGTAGTGTTCCCCAGGGGTCGGTTCTGGGGCCTGTCCTCTTCAATATCTTCATTGATGACCTGGATGGGGTCATTGAGTGCATGCTCAGTAAGTTTGCAGATGACACCAAGTTGGCTGGAAGTGTTGATCTGCATGGGGGTAGCAGGGCCCTACAGAGGGATCTGGACAGGCTGCATCGCTGGGCTGAAGCCAATGGGATGAAGTTCAACAAGACCAAGTGCTGGGTCCTGCACTTTGGTTGCAGCAACCCCAGGCAATGCTACAGGCTTGGGGCAGAGTGGCTGGAAGACTGTGTAGAAGAATCAGACCTGGGGGTATTGGTCAATGCTCAGCTGAACATGAGCCAGCAGTGTGCCCAGGTGGCCAAGAAAGCCAATGGCATCCTGGCTTGTATCAGAAATAGTGTTGCCAACAGGAGCAGGGAAGTGATCATCCCTCTGTACTCAGTACTGGTGAGGCTGCACCTCAAGTACTGTGTTCAGTTTTGGTCCCCTCACTGCAAGAAAGACACTGAGGCCCTAGAGTGTGTTCAGAGAAGGGCAACAAAGCTGTGAGAGGTCTGGAGCACAAGACTTACGGGCAGTGGCTGAGGGAACTGGGATTGCTCAGTCTGCAGGAGGCTCAGGGGTGACCCTATCACTCTCTACAACTACCTGAGGGGAGGTTGTGATGAGGTGGGAGTTGGCCTCTTCTTCCATGTAACTAGCGATAGAATGAGAGGGAATGGCCCCAAGTTGCACCAGGGGAGATGCAGGTTGAACATTAGGAAAAACTTCTTCTCCAAAAGAGTGGTCAGGTACTGGAACAGGCTGCCCAGGGAGATGGTGCAGTCACTGTCCCTGGAGGTGTTCACATTTAAATGCTGTACTGAGGAACATGGCTTAGTGGGAAATACTGGTGATAGGTGGATGACTGGACTGGATGATCCTGGAGGTCTTTTCCAACCTTGGTGATTCTACGATTTTATGATTCTATGTTCATTTCATATTTAAGCAAGTGATGGGATTATTTAGAAGAATGCTGAGCAGGCACACTAGGGCTTCTAGAAAGATGCTGCCACACAGTGTGGTGGTTAGCAACCTGGAATAGAGGGTCAAAGTAGCATAGGAGAGGCTGCAGATATCAGACATGTCTATTAGTAATGTTAATTGCTAGTTCCACTAAAGGGGATGCTGACACACATACCTTAATTATAGGCCAAATTCTTCAAAAACTGCTTTTTACAAATACTGTTGTACTAATGGGTGATGTTAACTCCACTTACTCTCAGTGGAGGATTTCAAAGTGTAGGACTCCAGAGAGCCAGAGGGGCTGTTTCTATATGCTGATCTGTAGTTGAGAATATAGGGGAATGTGCAGCAGTGCTGAATGCATCTCATTGCAGTTGGCCTTGAGCCTTGGAAGAACTGTAAGGTCTTGTCTAATCCTGTTGAACTAAAAACCGTGTAAATTGTCATGCAGATTAGTGAAGGCTTGTTTAATTAACTCCTTGCATTAAGTGAAAGAGGCTTCATAGCAATGCAGAGACTAAATATGAAGCGTCTGTCATTTAAAATGTATTAAATCTGCTTATTGTGTTTGAATTAATTATTTCCAGCACCGATCTAGGTTCAAAATACTTTGATAAAAAATACTCTGAAAACCAAAAGCAGTACCTCTCACTCTGCTCAATAAGCCCATCATTTATATCTCAGTTTACTGCAATAGTGGTAATTGAGGTTTTCGTATTAAGTTAACAATGAAAAGTCCCACTGAGTTTCACAGGACAAAGTGGTTGCACTGCATGGTTTCTACACGTGGGTATTTCCACTGAACAGTGTCCTGCAGGATCTACAACCGGGCCCTCAGCTCCCACTTCAAAAGTGCTTAGGACTTTCATTTAGGCATTTTAGCTGTGAAGTGCTATGCTTTGAAGATTGCCTGGATGTCAACATCCAAATGCTGCTCGTGCTATTATAGCTGTTTGTTCACTACACAACCTCCTGTGAGGCAAGCAGGGAGCCAGGGCTGGGCTGAGCAGGTTGTGGAGCGTAGGCCATTTGTTCATCCTGAAACAGCCACAGGCAGTAGGCCTGCTCCTACAGGGAAAGCCAATCTTCCAGGTGCACCACACTCACAAGTCACCTCTTGCAGCTTGTGTGCTGAAGACTGCTCCTTCTCACAATTTCCTCAAGCACTTCCTCTGTCAGATTTTCTCATTCATCTTCTTTTCTTTTCCTTCCAGTACATTAAGCATGGGCCTCCTCTTCCCCCTTTTTAGACTCTGGCCCACTGTTCCCACCATTCCAGTACTCCTGGCTTCTGTTGCCTCTCATCCTAATGCCTTCCTGCCTCATATGTTGTCTATATGAGTTTATGAGATCCTCATTCTTTTTCAGTACAGTTATTCCGGCTGAAATAGAACTGATGATCCCTTATGATGGCAAAAAGGGGCAACAGAATCATAGAATCATTGGAGTTGGAAAAGACATTTAAAGGCCATCTAGTCCAACTTACCTGCCGTGAACTGGGTCACCTGTGGCTTAATCAGGTTGCTTAGAGCCTCATCCAGCCTGATCTTGAATCTTCAGGGATGGGCCATCTACCACCTCTCTGGGCAACCTGTTCCAGTGCTTCAATAAATGTGAGAGAATGGCATGAGAGAGATCAGTGGCTGATCCTTGCACTTCATGATGCTCCTTTCCTAGGATTTTGTGCAGCTTTGAACAATGACTCCGTGGCACCCTTTCTATTTGCTTTTTGTTCTGGATATCTGTCCTTCTTCCTCCTTCCTTACTTCTAGGATTCAATTAATGACTAGTTCCACTGTGATACCCTTTGGGACTGCACTTTCTCTGGGCTGGAGGCAAGAGAAGATAGTGAATGGGATCCTTCTGTTTCATTAAGGGCTACGTATGTGTCTGGTGTCCCGACTGAGAGAGCCATAGGTTGGCTAGTGCTGTAGATAACATCTGCTCTCATGGCAGAAACTATGTAACCTTCGCTTCCTCCTTAAATATATACATAGACATAATCACCAGGGGCCAATACCTGGGACATGGCAAAATTATGCATTTAATATATTAAGGATATATGCTAGTGCGTGGAACCTATTGAGACAGGCTTGAGTAAAGGTAAAAGGAATGACTGAACAATAAAGAAGAGTTCTTAGAAACAAGAAGGCAACCTTCAAAATGCTGAAGTCATATCCAAATGAAGAAACTAGAAAAAATCATAATCCTTATCTGATAACATATGAAAATAAAACTAAACACACCAAAAAAGAGTGGGAAGAGCAACTCTAAAACAGTACTAAATCCTTCCTCAAAAGCTCATCAGAGAATCTGTAGGGCTTGATCAATGAACAAGATACAAAAGGAGCACTACAGAGAGCAGAATATCTTTTCAGAGAAGAAATTGGTGATCACTGTGGAAGAAACTAGGAAAACACACATGCCAGAATCCTTTTCCAGAGGAGGATCTGAGCAAAACTGAAGTGATTGTACAAAAGATTATGTGACAAATTAGAAATGCAAATATTAACAAATTACCGGTACCTGAAGCTATTTCATCCAATGATTCTAAGACTTATTGTAGTCTGTAGCTGCTCATTGTAGTCCTTGATACCTGAGGACTAGAGTGGAACAAATAAATATCAGCTGTAAACAGTTTTCAGAGAATTGAAGGAGCTACAGGATTACACATCAGACCTCTGGGTGAATTTGTGGAAACTGTAATAATGGACAGAATGAGCGGTTACCTGGCTTAATACAAGTTACCTTGGAAGAGTCAATGTGGCTACAAAAAAAAGGGATGTCCTACTTGGCAATCTTCTTGGAGCTTTTTGAAGGGTATCAGCAAATTTCCCATATGAGGAAAGGCTGAGAGACCTAGGTCTGTTCAGCTTGGGAAAAAGAAGACTGAGAGGGGATCTGATAAATGCTTATAAATACCTAAAGGGAGGTGGGAGGCAAATGCATGAAACTAGGCTCTTCTCAGTGGTGAGTAGTGATAGGACAAGGAGTAATGGCCTAAAACTTGAACATAGGAAGTTCCGTACTAACATGGGGAAGAACTTTATGGTAAGGGTGATGGGGCAATGGAACAGGTTGCCCAGAGAAATTGTGGAGTCTCCTTCTATGGAGATATTCAAGACCCATCTGGACACAAACCTGTGTGTATTGTAGGGTACCTGCTTTGGCAAGGGGTTGGACTTGATGATCTCTTGAGGTCCCTTCCAACTTCTGCAATTCTGTGATTCTGTGATTCAGGATAGTAAAGATGAGAAAGAGAAAGAGAAAGAGAAAGAAAAAGACAAAGAGAAAGAGAAAGAGAAAGACAAAGACAAAGACAAAGACAAAGAAAGACAAAGACAGAGACTGTGAGGAACCGCAAGAGGCCTTTGTGAGACTGAGTGACTAAGAAACTGAAAGGTAGATAAACTTCTACAAGTATTGGTATGTGTGGAAAACCAAGCTTAACATTTAAGCTAGCTTTCACATGTAAGCAATGGACTCTAAGCTGACTGTTACCATTTGGAAGAAAAGGCTTTATGCCATGCATAATAGAATAGTAAGCCAAATATTAGAATTTATTAGGGAAGAAAAATAAATGCATGCTTCACTTACAGCTTGTATGTGAATATGGAATTCCACGTAGAATACAGAATGTATTATGTACTCAAATGTGATATAAATATGTTTACATACTATGAATATTTGAAGTGAATACATACACTGCATATGTAATGAATATATATGAGTATGTCATATATAATATATATTGATATACTGGTTGTGTATGAATATGGAACTATTGAATATGGAATAAGAATATAGAATTCTATAAATTCTCTATTTCTATATGGAATAGAAAGGGTTGGAAAGGATTTGCTCTGGGATTTCTTCAAATAAAGGAATGGAGAGTCCATTAAATGGAGCTAATAGGAGCTGGTTTCAATCCAAACAAAAGAAGACGAACTTGTGCAACTCCTTGCCAAAGGATTTTATAGATACAAAAGTTTAAAAGGCTTTGAGGGAAGATGGCAAAATAATTTAAAAGATATTCATTCAAGACTGTTTAATAAAGAAAACACTCAGAAAAAAATGCCTGAGCTGACAATAGTCACATTATGAAAGAGCTTCATATATCCTTGTTCCTGTTCCTATGAAAGAGCTTCATATATCCTTGTTCCTGTTCCTTAGGCATTTACTTATGGTCACTGGTGACAACAGGATACTGAGCTAGATGGAGTGGTGGCGTGAACCAGTAAGAGCCTTTGCATGTTTCAATGGACATAGCCAGAAAGCATATATGTGAAACCTGAAGAGGTGGGCTTATGGCAGGGTACCATCATCTCTGGATGCGCTGTGAATTGGACTAGCTGTGGAGCCTTCCTGGTATTCTTTGATAACAATAATGCCTTGGTAGTAGAGATTTGTTCTTGGGATCTCACCTGCCACACAGCTAGACTCATACCTGTGGTAAGGAACACGTGTTTTATGTGGCTACAGAGGGTTCCTTATCTTAGAAACCTTAGGAATTCCTTAGGTTTTATTGTATTTTACACCTTCCATTCAGCTGTTCTGCAAATGTGGTCTTCACCAGCTGCCACAAGACCTTCACTAACAACCTGAATGATGAGATGGAATGTGTCTTCACTATGGCAGCATGTGATGTTAAATTGAGAGGAGAAGATGGTGTGTGAGGGCAAAGAAGCTATTCAGAGGAACAGGCAATAATCTCAATAGTCAATAGACTAGAGAAATAGACTGACTGAAACATCTTTGGACATGCATGAATAATCCTATGCAACAGTACAAGTTGGGAACCGGCAAGCTAGAAAGCAGTCTTTCAGGAAGTGACAAAGGGATCATGATGAATGAGCTGAATGTGAGCTAGCAATGAGCCCTTGCGACAACCAAAGCTAACTGTATACTGGGCTGCATTACTAAAAGCATTAGCCAGCAGGCTGGGGGAGTGATTATTCCCTCTCTATGACACTCAAGGGGCTGCACCTGGAATATTGTGTCCAGTTTTCGATTTTCAAATACAAGAAACACTGGCAAACTGGAGAAGTCCAGCGAAGGAGCACAGATCTGACCAGGAGGTTGCAGCATGATACAAGTAGAGCTTGAGAGAAATGAGTTTGTTCATTCTGAAGAAAAGATTAAATTAACCTAATTGCTGTGCACATCCTTCTAGTAGTGGGTGGTTATAGAGTGAAAAGAGAGGATCTTCTTGGAGCTCCACCACAAAAGAAGGGCAAACAGACATAAATTGCATAAAAAAGTCTTATTCACCATTATGAGAAAAACTCCGAAACCATGGTTGATCAAGTACTGGAACAAGTCATCCATGGGCAAAACTTGAAGGTCATGAGCAACTAACATTGAAGTTAGGCCTGCTTTGAGATTCAACCTCATGAGCTCCCAAAATCAATCTAGATTAATCTACGGTTCTGTGAGTCTAAGTTGTTTGTAGCACTTATGTCACACTTAAGAATGCAAAACAGTTTTGCAGTTTGCCGGATCATATGAGAGATTAAATATCAGCAACTTTGACTGGTTTCCTTAGAATCTCAGAATATCCAATACATGGTGAAGAAGAAAGGTAATGAATCAAAATCATCACTTTAATTTAATTAAGGAAATTAAAATAAGTAAAATGTCATTAGAATCTCACCATCTAAAATAAAGTTGCATAAACCGAAAAACTTAGTGATATCTTTAATTAAATTGTTTGAGCTAAAAGCACATCATACTTTGTCTAAACCCTGAAGCAAGTACAGTTATTAATACTCCAGAGAAAACTCTGCTTTTATTCACATGCTCTGTTTTGGAGGACAAGATACGCCAACTGTATTATAGAGAAATCAGTACACCTCTGAGAATATACCAGGGAAAATTAATATAAACTGTGGAGTGAAAGTGCCTTCTGTTCCAGCTAAGAAGCAGACTGCCTATGTTCTGTGACTTTCATTAGCGCATAACTCCAGGAGTGCTTTTATTGCAGGGGGATTACTAGGAGAAAGCAAAATTCTTTGTGTAAGGTAATACTGTCAGAATCTGGCTTTGCACAAATATCCTGAACACTGAAAGCTGGAGGAGTAGCCCATTTACATCCCTCTTTTAAATATCAGTGGATATTAATGTTGGCCAACTACAAGTACAGTATGTCAGAGAAACATAAATAGTGTTATTCTTTAAAAGACATTTTTTTGCTCTTGCTTTGTTTACAGCAAGTAAGTTCCACCTGAAAGATCAGGTAAAAGACACATTTGGGCTTCAGTTCAATTCTAGCTAGGTAGTTCTCTCCTACATACATTGACAAGAAGTCTAAATTACTTCAGTAGCTGAGGAAAGTATTCATTTTACAAAATGTAAACATGCATAATGCAGACAGCTCTGTTGAAGTGATTTTGCCTAGTTACTTTTATTTTCTGAGAAGAAACCAAACACTTGTGTACACAATTTATCTCGTTCTAAAGTAGATGTCTAAAATAGGTCAGATGAATCATGCCTTAAAAGAGATTGTTTCTCTGCATTGAATATAAAGGGAGTCTGGCATGGCTGGCTCAGAATTGTATGCTACAAATGTCTAAAGTTAGATGAGAGGAATCTCATCCCACCTGTTTGTACACATAATAAAAGAATACCAATACAGTGTAAAAATGAAAAATGAACGAGCTGTCCCCAGGCGTTGAAACAAGTTATTTTAATCTTGAGTAATTCCGCTCTTAATATAGGGTTAGATTCAGCTCTCATTGAAGTCAATAGCTGTATGTTTTGAGAGAAATTTAATGAGGCTTGTCACTTAGTTTTGTTTAGTCTCTCATCAAGGATACTTAACTAAATTCAATTAGAAATGGATACTCAGTGCTTAATGAGAAAGGGTGTTTTATAAATGTGGATTATACTTTGAATAGGACTTCTTGCAACTTAGTTTTTTTTCTTCCAAGTTTTAAATTAAATATATGAGAAGTACTGATAAATCCTTACTTAATAATTCTAATTAAAATAGCATCAAAGAACGAGTTTATTTTCTTCTTCCACAGGATGATGTTCCCTTTAATTACTATGTGTGTATTAATATTTCAAAGTTCAGCAGAGCGTTAAGTGACAGCTCTGGAACTTGCTTTGCTCTGTCAGTTTTGCACAGCTCCTCAGTGACGGACCCCAAATGCTAACAGGTACACAGTACAATGGAGGTTGAGTTGGAAAGTCTGATCAAAACATTAGACATCTAGTAGAGGTGATGAAAATGAACGGCTGTCTAAATGAAGCCACTGAAGATTTACTGTGTAGCTCAGGTGTAATCCAGTCCTGATCTCAGTGTGAGGAACTGAAGGAATGGGGCATGCACTTGCATGGCTGTGACCATGACGTATAAGACAAACCCTTTGCTAGCACTAAATGTAGCCTCGTGATTTGTGCTCTCTTCTCTCCTTGCTGAATTAATCCTAGCTCTGGCTTCACAGTTAACTGATTTGCATGGGCAACTAGTACAGAGTCCTTGAAAAACACGAGAAGGGGAATTCTGTCAAGCAACGGAAAATAGCCACCCTCTGTTTGACAACCCCAGTGCAAAAGCAAAAGAGGTCAACTTCTTTTAAACATATTAAGAACGAGTAGCAACTCTGCATATTAATAACAGAATTAAATTAAAAGAACTGGGTTAGTATGGGAGTGGTTGAAGGCTAGGGACTCTCAGGGCACCTGGCAGTAAAAGAAGAGGACTTGACTAGATGGAGAAATACAAGCAGCTTAGAAAGAAACTGCCAACCCTGATCTTGTGGAATGAGATTTTTGCTGAACAAGCAGTTCTCCTGTAGATCAGTTCTGTTTGCTGTCCCATTGCTAGCTCTCATCCACCCAGCATCTTGGCTGCTTTAGATTGCAAGAGCAAATCCAGCCACTTGTGGATAGTCTGTGTAAGCATGTGAGGGAGAACTGTGTGCTCTGCAGAGCTCTTTAATGACAAGTACTGAAGATAAGAACTGTAATGCTGCTTTGGTGCTCTCCTCTCCAGCAAATCTGTGCTGGAATTTTTCTAATTGTGTCAACCTGTATATAAGAAAATTTAGTACAGACTTATAGAAACTCTGGGTCCTGAAGGGATGTAGAATTAAGAAGCCTTTTCTGTTCCAGTTGAATTGGTTACATTAGTACCTTTCCTGTTATCACTTTGTTAATTAAGCTTGCAGACTTTGTATTTCATACTGAAAGAAACATCAAGATTGTGTGTGTTAAAAGTGAAAGTGGTATGTAATCCATTACTTAGTTTATAAGGAATAACTAAAGAACAGAAATGATATCAATAATCCACAGGGAAGGTATGAGAGGCTGTATGTGTATTAATTCATATAACTGCAGCGTTTCTGGTAACTTTTGGTATGGTTATGGTATGCTGAATAACTTACATGTGATCTCATTTTCTTGAAATAGCAGCCATAAATTCTGTATTATACTGATGTGTTTCATCAGAAGAAAGAAAAAATTACACAGGTTTTATCATGCTGTGAGAGTAGGTTGAGTTTCAGCTTCTTAATTACCAGCACAATAATGCTAGTAAAAGCACTCTGATGGCACAAGAGCTTTCAAAATAACTTCTTCAGTTTTAACTTCTTGTTTTATTTACAAGCTCACGTGAACAATATGTAAGTCTCATACAGAACCAAGAAGGCAAAGCCTTGGACTTTAAAGGCAAGGAGATTTATCTGAGATTAGTATGCTCACAAAACAAACACGTTCATCTCCTTGGCTGGATTTGATGGTGGATCATTGCCACACAATCAGAATGACAACAGTCATTAACAAATTAGTAAAATTGCACAATACTGATTTTGCATCACATTTAGCATGGTAATTTTGTCTAATATAATTTGCAAGGACTTGTCTACCCTGCAGGTCCTTTGATGCCAGTCTTATGCATCATAGGTATCCCTATGTACTAGTGCTGGAGTACCTGACATTCTGTTTTTGAGATGAGTTGCCCAGGAAATGGAAAATGGCACTGACGATCCTAATCTGGTAGGGTGGCTGCCTAAGTGTCTTTGCACTTTGAGAAGAATTACCTGGGTAACACACTTTTATTGAGCTTTGGCAGCAGCTGGCAGCACCGATATGGCTCCCAGTGGGACAAATAATTAATCTAGAGGGAGTAAGGAGCTGACTTAACTTCTCCCTGTAGGAGTGAACTCTACTGATGGTAGATACGTTTTATTTGATCATAACAAACCCAACACATTGTTAGCAGTTGGACATGATGTCCTGGGAATGGGAAAAGGAAGAAAAATATGGAAAAAAAGTTGTATATTTCTAAGTAATACAGAGCAGCAAGACTTTTCCCCCCTCTCCTTTATCTCCTTGGCACTGTGAGGCCCAGTCAGTGGTGCTCAAAGAGAAGGCAGAAATAACTCTGTTCCTTTGAAATTAATCCTTGTCATAGATGATCACTGATGTCTCAGAGTAGCAAAAACATCTCTTAGTTCAAATATCTCTTCATTTAAGATCCGGAGCAAACCCAGCTCTTCCTCTATGCCCAGATGGTGATGATTGTACCTATTTTCAGTCATCCCTCGTGACAAGGAATGGACTTGTATTAATTAAAGACAATGAAACACTTTATCTGCCAAGCCCAAGGCATTCAGAGTGCTGTGGTGGGTTGACCGCAGGAACAGCTGAATGCCCACCCGGCCTCTTGCTGACACCCAGCAAGAAAAATGGGGGAGAGACTTAGAAGGGCAAGAGTCAGAAACTCAGGGGCTGAGATAAGGGCAGTTTAACAGGTGAAGCAAAGCTGACAAAGTTGTGCAAGGAAAGCAGAATAATATGGCTTTTTGTGTACCCTCAGCCTACCTGCTGGGGGGACAGAGCGGCTCTGGGTGTCCCTGCTTGAACCAGGGTTGGACCAGATGGACCCAGAGGTTCCCTCCAACCTCAGCCATTCTGTGGCACTGCCATTGCAGCCAGACAAGTGCTGATCATAGAATCACAGAATGTTTTGGATTAGAAGAGACATTAAATATCATCCAGTTCCAAACCCCTGCCATGGGCAGGGCTGCTCCCCACCAGCTGAGGCTTCCCAGGGCCCCATCCAACCTAGCCTTGGATTGGGCATCCACAGCTTCTCTGGGCAGTTGTGCCAGTGCCTCACTGCACTGAGTAAAGAATTACTCCCTAATGTCTAACCTAAATCTCCTCTCTGCTAGTTTAAAAACACGTAAAAAGTCAGTCTTCCACCTGTTTATACGCTCCCTTCAAGTACTGGAAGGCTGCAATGATGTCTCCCCAGAACCTTCTCCTCTCCAGGCTGAACAAGCCTGTCTTCATAGGAGAGGTGCTCCAGCCCTCTGATCATCATTGTGGCCCTTCTCTGGACCCACTCCAACAACTCTGCATCCCTCCTGTACCGGGGGCCCCAGGCCTGAGCACAGTACTTCAGATGGGGTCTCATGAGGGCAAAGCGGAGAGAGATGATCCCGTCCTGCTCCCTGCTACTCCGCTCTTGATGCAGCCCAGGATGCTGTTGGCTCATATTCTGCTGCTGCTGAAGCAGAAGTCATCCAGGAGACGGGGAATATCAGTGATGGAGAAGTTTCCTGGAGAGGAGCCTGGGGAAGCATCTGAGAATGCTAAATCTCTACATCAAACTACAGATCAATTAAAAATACATAACACAGATGTCTGATTGATGCTTATCTTGGAGACAAGCATACTGTTACAGCCAATGTTCTCCCATTTTCTCAAGTGGAATACATTGTAATTGTACCCATGCTCATGTCTTGTCTGCAGCTCCAACGCAAGCCACCAGGCACTGCGACCCCAGGCAGTGGAACCAGCCCTGGCGGCATGCATGGAGGAGGCTGGCAGGGAAGCAGCAGGCCTGGGATGCGGGGAGGAGCCCAGCCCTGGCATGGCTCCCCAGGTGGAGCAGAGGCAAAGGGGTTGGACCTGGGTCAGGAGTGGTTCCACAAAAGGGTGCGGCCCTGGCACAGCTCCAGGAGTGAGGTAGGCACCAAGACACGAGGCCTGGGGTGGAGTAGGAGAGTAGTTTCTGCACTGGCAGAATGCCCAGCTCCTGGCTCTGGGCCCAGCAAATGATAAAAGGAAAACAGAAAAGGACCTGCCAAATGACCTTACTTGGGAAACCTAATTTTTGCTGCGGTGTGGGCTATGCCTTATCGGTACACTAGGTGATGGAGGTGAAAGCAAGAGGTGAGGGGTAAACAGCACAAACTTGGAGGAAGACAAATGTTCAGTTGAGAGACTGAATGAAAGATTAGCCCAAGTCTGACTGAAGTGAGAGCCTGAAGAGAGAGAAAAAAATGCCAGGCTGGAACCTGCAGCACCCAGACCTGACAATTTCCATCACTGATGAACAGGAGGAAGGTGAAAAGCATGGTGAGACATCTGTGGAGGCTAGCAGATCACTTGCACAGAGAGGCAATGCCTAATTTGGCAAAGTCTGCTAGGGTGTGGATGACCCAGCAACATATTTGGAATAACCTGCAACTGGCAGAATACTTTTGACTCTGTTGTTGTTTTGTGTCGTTGAGGTAAAGCATTGCTGACCTAGCTGTAGGAGGCATCAGATCCACCTTAGTAGATGGTCAAACCATCTGCTGGACAGGGGGAAGGATGCTGATCTGGTTGCATGAGAATCCAACTCCAAGAGTGCATGAAAGCAACTGGGGGGTTACAAAGAGCATTGAGAGCACTAGTAGCATGGCCTGAAAGGGACACACACAAGGAGTACTTCTTGGTCACTGGTTTATAGCCTTCTTCAAATCTTCTACTAGATTTTAAACTCACTTTATTTAATGACATATATTTCTCAATTATCACTTGATAGCATTATGTAACTCTCATTTAACAGAAAACAGTGGCATCAGATTTGAGTCCATTCTTCTATTCCTCTACAAACGATAAAACTTGGCACAAGTAATCCTACATGAGCCATTAATTCTGAACTCAGACCTACCTGAAAATAGAGCTCAGCTTCCGGCTGTGGAAGTTACCCTCCTGCTGCCATGCATTGCTAACTGCAGCAAGGAGCAGGACTTTGGACAGATGATGTGCAGAATCAGGATATGCAGAGAGGTTATGTCTATTTTTCTTCCATTGAAAAGGATCTCAAAACAAATAGTCCTGCACACTATCTAGCTGCCTGGCTTGAGGGTAAACACAGATTATATGCGCTGGAGTATTTGCAAACTGGTTAAGTAACTTTGGTAAAAGGCGATCCACTTAATCCAGTTAACTTAACACTAACAATTTGTTGGTACCTTCATGAAATAAGATTTTGCTTCAGTGCAAGGTAACTATAAGTCGTACTTACTGAAAATGCTATCGTGTTATGTTCATTTGATGATAACGTAAACAGTTGTTCAAAGCACAAAGCAGTGCAGCCATTGAAGATTTTCTTATCTTCTGTCTATTCTTCAGTACCCAAAATATTATTGTTATTTTCCACCCACTCTGCCTAAGTTGTCTTCCTGATAAAAAGATAACTCCCGTATTTCAGATGCAGTTGTGATGGCTTTGCTGTAGCACTAGATTTCTAGATGATTTGAGTCCCTTCAGTCAGTGATCCTTGAGTCAGATTGCTGGTGGTTATTTTTTCCAGTATTGGCTGTCTTTGTCTTCTCTCTTGGTGGGAAGAGTTTATTTCTCTGTCGCTATCACATCTAGCAGTTTTTGCAGAAGATCAGTGACATCAATTCATCCCACTAAATGTGGTATCAGTGCTGTATCAATTGATATGTTGATTGCTAAATGACTGTGGTATCAATCATTTAACCACTTGTGAATAACATTATCTCAACAGCTGTAGAGCAGTAGATATGTAGATACAGCAATGTACATATCCTAGCCCATAGCTATGTGATGCACATTACAAGCAGCTTTACCAACAAGGCAATAAAATACAGCAGTATCTTAGAAATTATACAGTAACTATATTTCTCTAATTGGAAGCTCTTGGAAGACCTAAATGAAAAAAAGAAAAATTGCTAAATAAGTACATGCATACTTGTAATATTAGTTAAAAACAAAGCAACATATGCCACTGATTTTGGAAGATCTTTTTTTCCTCAGAAGAGCAGAAGTGTTGCTATGAATCCCTGCTTCTCCGCGTTTGTGGGCAGGTGCTACATGGAACCATTTGCCTGAACTGCTCAGATAAACACCTTGCATAGAAGAGATATGCTTTGACAATACATAATTTGTCTACTCTGCAACTCCTTTTAAAGATACAATTAACTATGTTTATCACAGCATTTCTGTAAGCTTTTTTGTGTTTGAAAAAGTATGGGGATTTTTCAACATGTTGTTTTTCGCCACATTTTTTGAAACTGGAATTGGTGATCATCAATTCACCTTTGTGAATCACAGTATATCCCCAAAATCTTTATTTGACGCAGCTGTCCATGGTGGCCAACAACTGCTGCTGAATCTGTTCACCTGCACGAGGATTTGGGGGGCCTAAATATGCCGTTATCTGTTCCAACCTGTAGCAGCTGCCTTGCATGCCCTGTGATGTTGCATGCCTTGTGATGCTGAGGACTGTAAGCAACTTACAAAAAATCATCTGTGACACCAATCTTCTCTCCTGGTTGCATGTGATGCCCATTGAACCCCTCCCTGGAGCCACGGTAATTGGATTCATCACAGAAACACATCCCCAAACAGGAAGTTTCCTGTTAATAGCACTGCAAGGAATGGGGTGGAGTGATTTGAACTAATATGTAAAACAGCTGCTATCAAGAGAGAGGATCAAGCAGGCGGTGATGAGCAGGTGGTTTTGGTTGTTAGCACTTTTGGAAGGTGACTGAAGAGAAAACAAAACAAAACACACACACAACATTGTTGTAACTAAAAGCTATTGGTTTGGATTCCCCAGTTCACCTTATTCACTGGTGCTGTACGGTCTGTCTAAAACAATTCCAAAGGAGAGAAAATAAAACTTTTTATTCTCTTCTCCAAGTCTTATAAAGTAGCAACTCAAATGCCTCTTCCTTTTTCCTACATTTAAATTGAAATATTTCACTGTGTATCCTTGGACATAAGAAAAATGTTTATGATAAGCAATGTGGGCACAGGCTCCCAGAGAGGTGGTGGATGCTCCATCCCTGGAGACACTCCAGGTCAGGCTGGATGGGGCTCTGAGCATAACCTGATCGAGCTGTAGGTTCATGGCATTAGAGTTGGACTAGACGCCCTCTAAAGGTCTCTGCCAGCTCAAACCATTCTATGATTTTATCCTGGATTTTCTCCTCTGTTCTTTAGTTCTTCTTCAGTCAACATGTATCTTTGGTTTTTTGTCTCCATATCTTTGTATAATGGCATAATTTGCAATATTATGCTGCTGCATATTATGCCAATTTTTATGCCACAATGAACACAGTAAGCACAGATTTAAATTGAAATGCAATAACAGTAATAGACCCCAAATTTGGATTCACATTTGTTTTTCTCTGAACCTGTGGATAACATCCTGAGCACAGAGGCAATGCTAGACGACAGGACACATTCTTGCCATGATATGCTTCTTCAAGCTCTCTGCAGAGTTTCTGTAAGAACCTTCTTATAGAATCCTACTGATCTTTTCATTCACTTTTTATTGTCCATGTTTGAAATACCACAAACAGAGTGTAAACCAGTTGTCCTTGTGGACATCTACGACAAAAATCCATCAAGGACTGCATTTCAAGTCAGCAATACATGAATCGCTTTGTTTAAAAGGAAAGCAACTGTTGTTGGTACTCTTCAAGGGGAAGTTAAGTTGCTTTATTTGCTTTCTGTGCAGTTTAGGTATTGCTGTTTCCTGATGTCACATGACTGTTAAGGGATGGGATGGGATAGAGAATCCAAACTGGAGGATACTGACTGCTGTGAATGCATGTGTGCAGTTTTCTCCTGTGCTGGATGAGGAAAGCCATAGCATAGCCATGTTCTCCTTGCACTTTACTGAATTACACAGCAGTATAAACTTTCCATAGACTGTTTACAATCTGGGGTTGAAAGTTGAGTACTGCTGACATTGAATCCTACACATAGGTATCCAGCTGGACAGCATACACATATACAACTTGAGGGTATTCAGTAATCACATGGGGCTTTTTGCTGCTTTTGCTTTCAGTTGCTCCTGTTTGTACCTTATGGGATAATTGCTAGCTTGAATACAGACAGTGAAGGACTATGTAAGAATCTTAGAATAGAAACAGTCTCTTTGCAACACCCAGATTTTATGGGTTGTAAAACTCAATTCAGAGCTTGGTATGTTTAAACGTGGGAGTATTTTCCCCATGTACATAATTTCACCTTTATTTACATTGGATTTCAATTGCTTTGTTGTTACCTAGTCAATTATTCTACAGCCTTCACAGGAAGCCCTTTACTGCACTAGGTAACATGATGTTGCAAGCAGCAAGGCTGCACTGTTAGGGGAGGTGAGCTGGGAATGCAGAGCAGAGCAAAGCAATCAGGGGCAGTGTCTCTGTAAGACATAAATCTGAGGTCTGTGGTGGGAAGTTTGTGCTGCCAAGTTCTTCTGAGAGACAGAACCTGTTAGCTCAGACTGACTGGCGGCAGCTGTCCAGCTTCTGAATTTGGCAAGAACCAATGCTCTGTAGAGCTGTGTAGAGCTCATTTGTTTGTTTGTGTGTTTGTTTTTATGAGTTATTAAACCTGTGCAACTTAAATCTGAAATAGAGATCCTAATCTGATTAAAGAGCACTGAATATTTTGTGAGCTGTATCCAAGTAATAGCTACTAAATTCAACTGAAAGATTTGTTTAGGTTTTAACTTTGCCCATGAACCAACCACAGTTGCTGAAACAACCTCTTCCTTAATGTTCCTGTTGGTGCTAAAATGATTTAAGGGATTTTTAAATGATGTGAAACTGGAATAACAATCTGCTGAGAGGCTCAGATAAGCATTTTAGGTCCATGCCCCATTCCTGAAAATGTTCAAGGCTGGATGGAACTCTGAGCAACGTGATCTAATGGAAGGTGTATCTGGGGACTGAACTAGCTGATCTTTCAGATCCCTTCCATACCAAACCATTCTATAACTTTATGTTCCTGTGTTTTCCATGCCTCTGACTTTGTGTCCTTACATTTAGTGAAAACTGCATATTTTGGAGAGGAATGTAGGACAGTCAGTTCCAGCTTATAAGCATTTAATTGTTGTGCCTGCATGTCATGCACCCATTATAGTCAGTGGAGATCTGGTCAATACTGCTAATGGATTCTAGAGTAGGATTCAGATGACTAAATGAGATGTCTCTTTCAAAATCAGTCAAATAGCTCTACAGTTTCTAGTGGGCTTACACATAAGCATCTAAACCCTAGGGTAGATTAGGATTGCATGAGGCTGCCAGATGTGACACGCGGCATATGGGAGACCTGTGCCCTTCTTGAAAAGCAACTGAGGCTCAGGCAGGATGCCCATCTTAGATGGCAGCAGACATAAATGTGTGAGCAACTGAACCAAGCCCCTCCACTTATATGCCTACATTTGTGTACTTAAAATGTGAAGCTGAATCTCACCCTTTGGATTTAATTGCCAAGAAATGTTAAATCATTGTGTTGGTTTGTCTAACAAAAGTATCCAGTCTTCTAAAAAAAAAGCACAAAAAGAATTCTTAACAATACTTCCATTTTCCTTTTTTCTTGTTCTCTTAAGATCAACAGCAGTACAGAAATTTTATTGTTGTTAGCTGCAGAAACCTATTTATGCATATGGCTCTCTACTCCATTCATCATAGAATTGGTCTAACTGCTCCCCTTACAGAAAATCAGAAAACCTTGTATCCTGTTCTTGTGTTAGTGTGTGTGTAGATGAGCAGCCACTGATGTGGAATAGTATCACCCCTCTGAAGCCTGAGATGGCAGTGTTGTATGAGAATTTTTGAGAATGCTGCTGGCATTCTGGGTTTTGGGGGGTCACATTTGACATGTCATGACTGTATTGACACAATGGCATATAGACAGTTTAATTCTCACCTGAGTTTTGACAAGACCTTCTACTGGTGTGACTGAAATAAGAAAGCATGAAGATATATATATTTTTAGTGTAGCTTTGCATTTACTTATGGGATGAATTTCATTTGACAACCTTACAGTTGATGCATCTGTTTCTCATATGGGCCCACGCTAGGTTCCTGCTAGAAGATAAGTATAGGGATGGTTAGTAGGATTGGTTTAGTGGTATGGACATGGGCATGGGTCCAGCCTCACCTCTATCAGTGTAAACATGTACTACCACGTTAGTTTAGCTTCAGTTCCTTTCTGCCTTTCCAACTGGCTTTTCTGTGATTGACTCCCAGACCATGTCTTTTCATTAAAACTGGCTTCTTGGCCCACTGCTATCAAATATGGCTCTAATGGTTACAAACATTTAAACCAAATTTAATTGCTACAGCCAGTAATATGCAGATAGATAGGACATATTGAGTGAATTACACCTCACAGCCACACAAAGAAGTGTTTTTAAATAATTATAAATGGGAGAGAAATTTGCACCTCAGAGTTGGGCAATATGCCTAGTGAATAAACTACTGAATCAAAATAATAAATGATGACTCTTTCTTCAAATGCAAGAATAATTAAGCATACAAACAGAAGGATAATAAGGCAAAAATTCCTGCTGCATATGAGTACAGTGCCATTTTTTGCATATCTGACAAGAACTAAACATGCTGTGTTATGGTAATGAGCTGGGAGAAGCAATACAGCAATACATTAACTGTCTCCTTGAATGACTCTGATATGCAAATAATCTAAGAACCGTCCTCTTCTTTTCTTTTCTTTCCTTTTTTTTTTTTTTTTTTCCCATAGAGCTCTTTTCTAATTAAAGGGCAGCTTTTAATTGTGTTATTCTTCTATTAAGCCCCGGTAGCAACATAGCGTATACCATTTTGTTTTGGAAATAGTGTTCGTCCAAAATGTGTAATTATCTGAAAGGTTAGGTAATCTTTCATAATTTGATTTGTCAACTCCTTCTCTGAGTCAGAAAATCACCTCAGTTTGCGAAAGGACTGTCAAACATGTTCAAAATTAATCAAGTATTTACGGAGATCCCTGAACTGAAATGACAGTCTGTGCCGTGGGACCGTGTACAGATCCTGACCAGCAACAAAAGACCGTCTTGTTTACTTAATGGTTCTTGTTAGCATGTACCTATTATGACCATAATTTATTAGTCATTTTTATTTTTGCAGGGCTGTTACGGCCCCTAGTGGCTTAGATTTACATAAGCACCATCTCGGACCTTGAGCCAAAAGCTCTGAGAAGTGGAAAGTGCTACAGGGCAAACTGCAGGAAGCGGTGAAGTGATAGGGCTTGCAGACCCTGGGTGTGTTCAGCATTTCTGTGAGGGAAAACATGTTTCAGCAAACTCCCATCAGATGCTTCTTACAAGATTTGTCATGCTTATAATTCTCAACAAACCCACCCTTACTGGCTTAAAGGAAAAACATTTTGGTTTTGTATTTGTTTTATCTTACGCTGTCTTTTTGTTTGTTTGTTTAGATCTGTATATATACCACAACATTTTGAAGAGACAGATGGTTTTATTTAAAGACTGGATGTATAACGTAGTAAGTCATTCATTTTTCAAATTAGTTTCCATTCTATAAACATTGTCGTCTGATAGTCTGAGTGAAAGCTCCTTCCTTGCCTGCGTTCTCCTTGTCCATGGCTTTCATCACAACTTCCCCAACGTTCCGGTTGACTTTCACTGGCAAAACACTCTATTAAAGGGCTCTGCAGAGTAAATCATGAATATAAGAATCACCAACCGCAGACCCCAAGAACACAGAAAGTCCTTTGTTTTTCCCAGAAGAAATGTGTATATGACATCCTGTTAAACAGCTCTTTAGCTCTTTTTTTTTTGCTAAAAAATATCATCCAATGCTTCCTGTCCAACCGTATCAATATCCTTTGGCATTTCTAGATACTTGACAATCCTGTTTTACTGCTGATTTTGAAGGAACATGGCTAATTTTCTTCCATCACTGCGTTTTACATATTTCAAGTACTTTTGAAGCACGAAGTTTTGTCTTGTGAACTTATTTCTGTCCTTTGGAGAGCAGCTTTCCTTTAAATATTCTGTAAGTTGGTTGCTGTCATTCTGATCAATTTCATATTTTTTCAAAACAATCTGAAGTGATGTTTTAGTACTGAAAATACTACTTTGCGAGAGTTGTCAGGTTTCTATGTCTACTCAAAGACACAGAAGCACAGTCTTCAGATGCAAATTCTTACACGCTTTCTCTCAAGCATTCTGGGGCACAGCGAGCAAGCCTTGGAAGGAAAGGAGAGGAGTGTCCACAGTTACTCATTTGAGACAATTCTCCTGGCATTTGGCTATTTCACTGAGAAAGACTTTATTGGAATGGTGTGGACATCTTGTGCTTCTGGTGCCAGCTTCTCTCTGTTCCTGATTACTTCCTTGGGTAGGTGATCAAGATAATTTGGAAGAATTGAAAGAAAACAGGTTAGTACAAAACAATAAAACATTTAATGTAAACCCCAAACATTAACTTGAACATACAGAAGTTTACTCCAGTTATATTAAATTTCTGTAAAGATTTGCAAAACAAATGTTAAACTGGGATACATGGAATGTAAATGAGAGTGTTGTATATAAGCAACACAAAGGCACCAGAAGAAATGGCACAGCAGAAGTTCAGGGAGTGATGTGTGTACAGCAAGCCAAGAGACTACGAGCAACCAGGTAGTGCGAGAAAGAATATAGGTAAGAATAAGAACATGCAGAACTTGGACGTAGGGCCAACTCTGCTATGGCTATAGCAGGAAGAAGGCTTCACAACACAGATGTTGATACAGCTCAGTTTTGTGCTGAGGTTTTATTAAGAGAGCATATAAAGGATGCCATAGATCATGCACCATCATTACCACTCCAGATGAACTTGGAAGAAGTGATGAGGGCTAGACAGTCAGGGCACAGTGAAGGTTACTGCTCCTTTAGAGCTGGGAGCTAAGCATGATAATATGGCAGGTAAGGCAAAGGCCTCACTAGCCAGGGTCTATTCCACTGCTCCAAGCAAGCGAACAGGGCAAGTCTGTGGGTGGCAACAAGGGTTAACCAAGAGTCCAGCTTAGCAGACAATTCTTTGGTGATGATGAAGGTCCAAGGTGAAGCTGGGACATAAACTGCCAGGTTAAGGTCAGGATTGTGATTAGGTCTGGTGATAACAATTAGGGTCAGACATAGCCCCTTGATGACCAAGTTGAACTACAGTGACAAAGCAGGTCCAAGGTCAAGCCAGTAACTCAGTCTTCAGCTCAGAGACCCAGTCAGTGACTCCATGGCCAATCACGTGGCTGAGCTGCAGAAACTCTTCTGACATAACTCAATGAGGGAATGAAGCCCCAGGGTGGTGCCAAACCCGAGCTCCTGGGCCTGAGGGCAGGGTGTGTGGGCAGGCCCCAGGTGAGGCTGGCCTGGACCATTAGGCCTATGAGTACCCTCAGGGCTCTGACCTCAATACCTGATGCCCCTTGTCCTTGTCACCACAGATAACCTTGGCCAGACATATGGAGCCTTGTTACATTTATTGCTATATCCACACTTCCTTACATCACTCCCCCAAATTGCAAGTGAACAACAGTGCTTGAATACTTTATTTCTCAGCTTGCGAAGGCATTTTTTTCCTTTCTCTCTCCCTCTCTAGCTCTTTATACATCTACTAGATATAATTTTCCATGTAAATTTTTTCACTGAGGATTTATGTACGTAGTGAATCACAAGCTGCTGCTGATGTTCTGCTATTAGATGAGCTGGTAGGCAAAGTGTAGACCATGGTGAGCAAAGATAGCATGTTCAAACACAACACTTATGCCTACATTTACTTATAAAAAGGTTAAATTTTAGTGCTACAACAACAGGAAAATCTATACAGGAGCCTTTTTGTTTGTTTTCCTACTACAAGCAGACAGATAGAAAAGGTTAAAGTGGCACTTAAGTCCTACAACAGTCTGAAAGCGTTAGACTGGGATCTTATTTTATGGGTCAAGCTAATGGGCTGTAATCATGTGAAAGATGTGCCAGGGCCCAGGAGTATATCCTTGGGGGTAGAACAGTACCTCCTCCAGACATTTTTTCATCAGATGCTTCTAGAAAAAGAACATATTTGTTTTAGGAATAAAAACTTCACTTTCCTTCCTTATTCATCTTAAGAGCAAACAAACCCCTAGAGAAAACCATTGTACTCAAAGCTGTATCTGGGAGGAGAAATCCCATCAGGGCGTTTTGGAGATTTTTCCAGCTCTTCCTGAAATTAGAAACTTAATGTGTTTTAAAGGGAAAACATATATTTCTACGATCACAGCTTCCCCTGATCTGGAGGAGGACGGAAAATGTTTTTCACACATCTTTGATATTCTCAACACATTTATGGCAAAAGTAGAGAAAATTAATGGACACTCCCTTTTCCCTCGGGTTTCTGGAATTCCAAACCCTCATCAGAGGCAGTAATTATTTTGGGAGTCTTTCACTATTCCCGTAATTGCCGTGTTTACTTCCTTCTTATGACAGCATGTTGTCATTTTCTCTTCCTGATGTAGCCAGATGACTGCAGCCTGTTTTTGTTTTCAGTCCTGCGTGCTGATGTGCTACAACTGACTCAGCAAATGGTTTGTGACTGCAGAACAACCGAAAATGATGCAGACCTTCCCTCTAGTGAGATGCTGAGAACCTGCACACCGAAAGATAGAGTAAAATAATCTGTGGAGCTTAAATCCAGCATCTTAAATGAAGGCCCACCACATTACCCAGTCTATGCTCACAGACTATGGGATGAAATGCTGGAGAGCAGCCCTGCTGAAAGAGATCTGGGGGTCTTGGTCAGCAGCAAGTGGAACCAGAGCCAGCAGCGTGCCCAGGCAGCCAGAAAGGCCAACCGTGCCCTGGGGTGCAGCCAGCGCGGCACTGCCAGCTGGGTAAG
Organism: Aquila spilogaster; assembly: GCA_024606505.1. Taxonomy (NCBI): domain Eukaryota; kingdom Metazoa; phylum Chordata; class Aves; order Accipitriformes; family Accipitridae; genus Aquila; species Aquila spilogaster. The sequence continues at coordinate 13,537,818 of JANHGO010000041.1, read as the reverse complement.
GGAAAGGGTTGTGCTGCTCTGCGCTGCACTGGTGTGGCCTCACCTTCAGCACTGGGTGCATTTTACAAAAAGGATATAAAACTATTAAAGGGTGTCCTAAGGAAGGCTACGAACGTGAGGAAGGGTCTGGAGGGCAACGGGTGTGAGGAGCAGTGGAGTACCCCTGGTTTGCTCAGCCCAGAGCAGAGCAGGCTAAGGGAACGGCACGGAGCTGCCTCAGGGGAGGGGCAGCTGGGGTTAGAGAAAGGCTCTGCATCAAGTGGGTGAGCATGGAACACGCTGCACAGGGCAGTGGGCGCGGCCCCGAGTGCCGGAGCTCAGGGAGCGTTTGGACAGCGCCCTCAGACATCGGGTTTAGATTTTGAGCGGCGCTGCGTGGAGCCAGGGGCTACACTCAACCACCCACGAACGTGGGCGCCACGAACACGCCCCGACGCCAGACCACAGCTACCCAGCGCCCGGGACCACCCGCCGGGGATGAAGGGGAGGTGGAAGAGCTCCAGCCCTGGACTTGGACGTGGGCGCTGCCCATGTGGCGGGACGTGGCGTGCGTTTCACATCGGCTGCTCTGGCCCCGTCCTCTGGGAGCGTAACAGCTCAGGAGAGCAAGTTTTAGCGACTTTTCCATTTTGACACAGGCCATGCTAAGAGTTCTTGCAGAGCTCCATGTGAACCAAGCCATCCTGTCTTCTGCCCATGCTTCTTCCAAAGTCAAATTCCCTTCAGATTTTGAAATAACTCGAGATTACATCCTGGTCTGAACCTTCTGCAGTGAAATAACAGCAGAAAACTTTTGATGGTAACCACAGCTCTCAGGACTGAACCTACGGTGTCTGGTCAGAGGCGTACCGCTGAAGATTCATTTGCATAAAGCAAAGTTCTTGCTCAAATTTAGGAAATTTAGGAAAATTGTAATTCTCAATCTACTGAATTCAAGCAATTAAGCTTTAGAACTTAAATTAATGACTTCTGATTAAATGTGATTCATTATTGCAACTGTGACAAGTATTAGTTCCAAAATAAATAAACTGGAATATCCTGAAAACTAATGGACAGTTAAGAAACTTGTTGCTGCTTAGAAGACAATTTTTCCTGTTTTCCCCTTCACATTTAATAATTGAGTATATCCCCCTTAAATCAATTTCTTTGGTCAAATTACCCCAAGTAATAAATTTACCCGGTTTTAACTTCTAAGAAGGACTCCTTAAAAATTCTCATTTGACAGATTTTCATCTATTATTGTTTTAATAAAAGAACAGGTAGTTATTCCATTCCATCTTATTTTCTGTTGTTATGGTGAAATGATTTTTTATGACTCTGGTTTGACTACAAGTGTATTCTCATCATAAGACTCATAATACTACAAGCTTTTTTCTGGAAAAATATAAATTTTAATTTTGGGCATCATGGCAGTCTTTTGAATCATCACCTTCTTAGTTGTAGCCAAAACACAATAATCTCCTTCTCCAGATTAAAAAAGAATTGCTGACTTTTATACTTTTTGTGTAATGCAACTTCCCAGCCCCTCCCCAAATGTGCTACCAAACACATTGTGAGTCTTGAAAACTTTGATTCAAACATCTATAAAGGAACAATGTTTAGAAAGAAAAACTCTCCAAAACAAATTGCTTTGGGGGGGGCTGAATCAAATACCCAGGGAGGTTCATGAGAACAACTATTGTGGAGTTCAATAGACTTTGAGTCATGGGGCACAGGCCACTGGTACATGAATGAATAAATGGGGAGGTGATGAAATGCATTGAATACATCTTTCTAGAGCAGGCTGAGGTTTGCTTTCAGATGTACCAGCCAGCTGGAATACCACGGAAGAGCCCTCAGGTTCTGCTCACACCCAACGTTTTAGGAGACACCACCCTCAGTGGTTATTAAACAGACGGTCCCATGGAAGAAGCTTTTAAATGCAAGAAGCTGATTAAGAGCCAGATTGTGACATTTAGCTACGGGCCTAAAATGGTGACTGTGCCCTTCTCAGGACAGCTCCAGACAGACCATGCCTGAGGTGGTGCGGTCCCTTCCCCACGGTTTCCAGCCCTGTAGTGTGGATGAACTGGTAATCTTCCTGGCATCTGGCTTTGCCTTTTCCTACCCAGATTTCCAAATAAAGCAGAATTTAATGCATTTTTTTTGCTTTTTTTTCTTGGCTTTTATTTGGATGTTAACACCCTAAGTAAGGATTTGAGGAATACACTCATTATTAATTCGTTTTGCCTGACAGAGAGGACTTTCCCCAGGTGTGTGCTGTAATGCTTCTACTGCTGTGTTGAATGGGACGACAGACAGGAGGAAGGAGTTTGTCTTTTCCGTTATCAGCTTCCTCCATCTTGAGCTTAAACCACAGGAGCTGACGGGAGAAATCCTTAGAGCTGTCATTAGGAGAATGATGAGAGTTATTAAATCTGATGACAGTCCACTCAAATGAACCAGTCTTGGAGACAGTACCTGCAAATGACTGAACCTTGGAGAGAAAGGGGTAGATGAGCAATAGGGTATTTGGGGGGAGACTATCATCTTTTGATTAGACTAATTAGGAAACTCCTAAAAAGGAGACAAGCTGTCAGACTGCTCTTTTTAGAGAGCAGGTGGAAAGATATGGAAAAAATTACCAGATTGGATCAAGAGATGAAAAAAATAGTCTTCCAGAAAATAACATATGTGCTAGAGAGAGAGTGTTTGTTTCCTTGCAGTCTTAATCACCAGGAATAAAAGACTGTTGGAAAACCAGAGGTAGAGAAAAGACTAAAGCTTTAGCATTTTTCCTCAAAGTTATGTACGGGATCCTTGATAAAGTCTGTAGTCTGCTTCAACCGTAACGTTGTGGATCCTTGGACCCAGAACATCCATTGCAAGAGAGCTGTGGGAAAGAGTGCTCTGAAGTTGAGAAGATTTTTGTGAGGAGGGTCGGATCTATTTCTGGGAGCCAAAGGCAGGCGGCGGCAGTTTATTAAAAGGCCTAAAAGAACCCTGGAAACAAGCAAAAGAAACTAAAGGACCTCAAAATTAAAGAAAAGCCACAGAAAGGGACAGAGCTGCAGCTTACTCAAGTCAAAGAAAGGTTTGAAGGTACACGGGCCCCATGTGGTGGGGACCTCAACTCAATATTGTCCAGCTGAGGGTTTCTAGCTTTTGGTTCCAAATGAAGTCTTTGCAATTCTGTTCTTGTTTCTGACTTGCTGTTCATGTAGATATACGGATATTTCTTGATCTCTATAATTAGCATAGCAAAGCACATGAATGTTCCCATTTAGAGCAATGAGTCTATTTGCATGCTTAAATGCTTTATTTGACAGGGTTTATGAACCCAATCCAGCAGCACTCAGTGAGGACAATGAAACTCTTTCCCCTGACATGAATGGATAGTGGTTTGGGTCTGGTAAAGGTAACTATTTAAGCTTGCGAGGCTGTTATGGGAAATAAGCACCGTCCTTTTATGAGAAGGAAGTACAATTATACCATACCAAGAAACCATGTCCCTCAGGCTTTCAACATTCTTCCCAATGAATGAAGCCTTATAATTACCACCCCTACCTGTGAGAGCTTGCTAATATTGCATGGGTTAGACTCAGAGTTTAATATCTCTCTTTCAAAAAAGCAATAACAACAACAAACAAACCCCTGTGAGCAGCCTGTGGCTTAGAAATGATGCTGTGTTCCTGACACTATTACCTTACATGCAAATATTTTTCTCTCCTTTGCTGTATGGGGTTTTTTTCCTTGGTTTACTCAGCTGGTAACATGAATATGTAGATGATCTAACACAAATGGCTCATCCCTGTGGGCATGTCTCACCACAGCTTCTTAGGTAAAAGGATCAGAAGGGGATAAAACCCAAAGGGTTTACTCCTTAAGAGGCACGTTGCTTCACATGGGAAGACTGAGTAGAGGACCGAGAAACTTTCTTTATTGTTCAACCATGCCACCCTTCTGTCCAGTTGCTTTGGGCACACAATATTTTCCCCCACTGTGACAAAGAAGTTGTAGCAAGTATGAGCTCCTTTCAGAAGAGCTGCTATTGTGAACGACGTGTCATTTGCACAAACATGTCAGATACAGAATAAGGTTAATTATAGTATCCTTATTAGAAGGATATAGGTGTTATGATTCTGGTCTTCACTTCTCTTCATGGGCTCCAGAGTACTGGGCTAATGGTACTTTGGTGACATATGTGCTTTAATTTTCTGCTTTACCCACACCTCAGCATCATGAGTAAATTTCCCAGGTAGGGAGGCACATTTGGGAAGTTCCGCCAAACTCAGTTCATTCTGGTGAACTTGCTTGTATTTACAAGCTAGGATCAGCTATCATTTTATAAACCAATCCAGGAAAAGCAGTAAATAAGTAAAAGGCCCTGTTGACTTAAACTATAGTTGCCTTGAAATTCCCAGGTGTTTTTCTCACTTACTGACAGAGACCTACTATGCATGTGCCTTCTAGCGTCACTGAATTGGACCCACAAACATACTTTAGTAAAATTGGCCAGGAAGAGAGCTTTGCTGGTTTCCAAGTGGAAAGATCACAGCACCTGATGGCTCTTGGCTGCAGTAGCGTCTCCACTTTCAGCATAAATCTTCCTCACGGTGCAAGGGGAAACTGCATTTTCTTTTCCTGTTTTGTCTTTGTCGGTGACATTTCAGTTTCCTGCAGCAGTAGGGTGAGTGTGGTGTGAAGGTGCAGGATACAACGCTGGGGGTAGGCGTTGCGTTACCAGGAGGACCAGCAGGAGCGAGGCAGGGATCAGCAGATGTTTTGATGTCCACAATAATAACTGGACCTGCAAGGGCAGTTACTTCTCTGCTACCCATCACGATCCTTTAGTCAGGAGCTGCAAAGGGGTGAGGAGGCAGGAGGCACGGCTGCCAACCCAGCCAAACCCAAAGCCTTCAAGTGCAGGGAAAGGAGATGGTGACTGCTCTCAATGGCTGTGACCTTTGCCTCTTCTGTCCCTGGCTTGTCCCACACTCATCCAAGAAAGTAGACTAACACAACCGTCCCGCATTTGCTGTTTAGTTTCTGCAGGACTAGTTCAGTAAACCACAGGAATTTATCAGAAGAGAAAACCAACAAATGTTCTTGTATGTCTTTACGTAGCAACTACGAAAATTGCTATTGGCACCTCTAGGTTGTAATGAGAAGAGAAAATACGAAGAGGAATATAACAAACCTAAATTTTAAAAATAATTTGAATAGTAGAGAGGATGAGGTCTAGATTCAAATAATCACCAAAGTAAGATGCAGAATAGCTGCTGATCGGGGAGGACTGTCTGTTCTCTGGGGCAGGAATTCTGTGCAAAATTAAGTGTGCAGCAATGATTGCCATAGGCACAACTTAGTATTGCAATAAATATTAAGTATTAAATTACTAGAAACCCTATCTGTCACTTTTTGACCTAACGGTGCTTGGCCTTGTAACTGTAAAATTTTTAGAATTTCTTTCTGTTTCTCTACTACTGACCTGGAAAGGCCATTCATTCTAGAAAAAGGAGTTGCAAAAGCATTACAAATTGTCAAGTCTTTTTTCAGAAAAATGGTTTTCATACTGTGGGACTTAAGTTAAATGCCCATTGCTTTCCATTGATCTGCACACACTGCAGTTTAAAATTTAAAAAAAAGTCAGAAAATAGATTGTAGGGATAATTTACCTTACTCCTAGATGAATGTCCTGTCATAGATTTATTTTCCTCTATTGGGTAGGTTTTCTCCTCTTTGCAAGGTTACTAACACCGACTCAATTTTCCACTTCAGTATTAGTCTTTTAAAATATTGGCTGAACCACAGTTTCAACAGCTAATCATATAGTGTCTTGTGAAATACCTTCACAGGTAGTGGGAGTTTATAAAAAAATCTGTGAAAACTATGCAAAGTAAGAGGCTTCCATACCAGAGATTCTTTTTTTCCCATTGCTGGCAAACATATCTGGGTAACATAGACCTTGTGAGCAAGGATTTAAGAGAGTTTGTTTGCGTTAGGAAAGAAGGTGGGATTTGTTTTTTCTCCTGTTCTCACAAAATTTCCTAGCAAGTTGGTGGCTTAAAAATATTTTTAACAATTACACTATTAATTTCCAGATTTTATATTATTTATTACTTTAATTACAATATTTAAATATTTCAAAGGATTTTATTCTTCTCCTAAGGAGTTGTTTCCACAGTGGATGTGCCTGTGGCTCATGTAGCTCATTCTTCGGTAGTGACGCTTCATGCTACTTACTTACTTTTCACTTACTGCTTAAGAGTTAGTGTGGAGTAAATGGGGAAGATTTCTCAGAGTCTCTCCTCCGTAAGGAAGCCCATGCTCAGCTCAGGCAATCCCGGTGAAGTATGCCTGTTCCACCACAGTTCCACGGGAAAGTCGGACGCTTAAAGGTCCTGTCCGTTTGCTGGATGTCAAATTCTTTTCTCAGCCTTTATGTCTGAAACGGTGGCAAGTCTCCAGGGGTTTCCCCTTGTCGAACACGTGAGGTGATGAGCTGAGAGGCGAGGGACCTATTTCTTAGCCTGTGTTAGGAAGTGCAATAGAAATACCACAGTTCAGTGTCTCCCCCATTTACTTGCAAGTTCTGATACTAGTTTTGTCTAAAGTTTGTTTCTTTATTTGATCTTTCTTTCCTTACAAGAAAGCCTGTTATCCAGAAAGCATAGCTATTTGCCAGTAAAAACATTATAAAATCCCTTCCAAGTGTGCAAAAAGGAGGTGCTGGCAGCAACGGGAGGAGCGAAGGTGGAGACAGACAAAATATAGGATTAAGACTTTTCTTACTGTAACTTATATCTATGATCCCACAGTCTGTGTTAGCAGTAGGGCAACACCATTCCCCTTCCCATGCAGCCAGCCTGGCTTTGACCAGGCTCCAGGTCAAACAGGAAAATATTTTAAAGACAACTAAGCCAAACAAAACCCATCCCACGACTCCTCAGAGCCAAATCCACAGCGCTGTGCCCCCATCCGAGGTGCTGGTGAGTGAAGCAAGGGAGGAGGGCTGACACCAGTGCCCCAGGAGTGGGACAGGAGGGAGACAAGGGTCAGCACTGCCCAGGGCAGGCTGGGATGCGGCGTGATGCCGAGGAGCATCGCTGCAGGGAGCCTCCATTCCTGCAGCCTTCTCGGGGATGGACAGCCCAAATTGCTTGTTGGTGGCTGTGCCCCGATTCCTCAGTCTCCCCAGCAGGAATGGGGACTGGTGTCCCCATCGGATGGGCAAAAGGCACAGGGAGCTTCCTCGTGTCACCTCCTCGCTCACTGCAGCGCTCCGCGTGCCTCACTGCTAACTGAGCCTGGGCACAACTTTAGCTAATCAGATTACCTTTACGAGCCTTCCCCTCAGTCAAAACCCCTGCTTCCAGAGTTTTGCAAGGTACTCATTTTTGGAAGGAAAAAAAGGGTTTAATGAAAGGGGTTTTTTTCCTAACCCCACCCTGAGAGGCAAGGTGTTACATCCTTGTAATGAAAACAGGTATTATTAGCTGTTGTCTAACCCACTTGAAAGGCTCTGGTGTATTTCCCCAGTGCGAAGGCTTTATTGAAGGCTGCAATAAGAAAACTTTGCAGTTTAAGCATTTTCACCCTTGGGACTTAAACTTCCATTTAGGTTTTTATTTGCTACAACCCCAAAGAGCCTACAATGTCAGTGCCTGAAGAAATGAGGCTTGAGAGGTGATTATAGTTTTATGTGGAACAATAGCTGTTAGGAATCGGAAGACAGATGCTAAAAACTGAGTCAGATAAAGGTACCTATTTTGCACTTGCAAGATAGCACAACGCCTTCTGCTGTGTTGCAATCTTTTAATCTCTGTCAGCACATCTTGTACTACAAAATAAGTGTGGATCATGCATATGGATATATGGGAAATATTTATTTTAAGAAGACTACAAACTGCCATACATACATGTAAAATGTAATTAAAAAGTGCACCATAAAAGAACTACTTGAGGATTACAGAAGCTTAGCAGTATTGAACTGTCATATGCTAAAAATATCTTGCTATCTTGCTCTAGATGACTTTCTGAATTAATTGTACAGACACCAAAACATAACCTAAATGCTAGTAATGTCACTTCTTCTTTTCTTTTTCTTTTCTCTGAACCAGTTCCCGTAGATTTATTCAGATGTAAAATTTATCCATCTGCTGTATTTTGATCACGGATATACTCATCTTCAGCATCAGGTTTCAAATGCATGACAACACCTAGCTAAGGGTAAGTTAAATACGGAGAAAATCTGGGAAAAGGCATGTGTTGTGTATAGATAACCTCAGGGGGCGAGGTGGGAATGACAACCGCAGGGAATTCTCTTCCTCTTTGGCTTCTTTGCACGTGCACTAAGTCGAAGGTTCGTCTCCGAGACTGGGGAAACAGCCCCCCGGCAGGATGATGTGCTCGGGGGGGTTTCGTGAGCGTTGCCGTGACCTCAGCCCTCGGTGGTACAGAACCGTGTGAGAGCCATGAGCTTGGATGGGGCATTTGATGGTAGCGGGTTTCCGACGATGCCTCTTCTGGCTCCTGAGAGCTGTTACGGGTGGTGAGGGATGGGATGGAAGGAGCTTCATTTAGCTACAAGAACTCCGAGTAAAGTTCCTGGGTGCAAAACTAGCTTATAAGAAGTGATATTTCTGCTACAGTTAATCTGATGATCTAGTAAACAGGGAGGTGGGGAGGGCTGGAGGTGTCTGCAGGCATTTCATGCTGCTTCTACAGATCAGTTCTTTAGAATAAACCTGCATTTAATTGTTGCTGGCGCTGCCAGACTTTGCTACAAAATCATGCTTGTCCCAGACTACAATGGTATTACCTGTAGAGCTGATGAGATGTTACGACACACACATTTCACTTATCAACAGTTTCCATTTGCTAGTAACTGTATTCCGCACCGCTTCGCTTCTCAGATATCAGCATAAGGGTGCTTGCAGATCTGGATGCCTATCAAACGAATCTACGAAAAGTACCATGCTACTCAAAGGTCAGAGAAAGATATCTGTAAGATGTCACCTCTTCCTGCCCACGTATAACAGAAGACAAATGGGGATTAGTTACACTCTAAATCTGGGAAATACCAGAATAAATTTATCTGTGAATCCTTAATTTGAAGTGGGATCCTCCTTGCCTAACTCGCAGTGTCTTTGCCATCGTCCACACACCCTTTCTGGTCTCTGGTGAGAAACAGGTATTTCCAAAGCACAGTGCATTTTCTCCTCACAGACTCATTTAAAATGGGCCAGATAAATTGCCTTTTAGAAGTGCCTGTTTCTCTCTAGTGACTATAAAGGGAGTCTAGACGATTAGCTCAGAGACAGAAGTCTGTGCTGGAACTTCTAAATGAGGAGTGAGGAGTCTCACCCTTGGACCCCTAGGACAGCCGCTGCACTGGGCAGACCTTCACTTCCATCCCCTCTCTTCTCCCAGACAAATTCAGTCCTGGCTGTAGGTTATAAACGGTGGTTGATGTGAGATTCCCAGATCCCACTTTTCACTCCACAACCTTAAATTCTTCTGAACTCTCACTTCAGATACCTACAGCCTTTTCTGAATCTGGCCCTTGCAGTCTCTGAAAACTACCACATTGCTGTACAAATAAGACCGGTGGCAGTCTACACCGGTGCACTATGGCCTTTATCTTGGCAGAATATGCATACAGTAAATTGCATTCCTTTGGAGCTGAACTTGGCAAAAAATGTCACTAATATGGATGGGTTTCTCTGAGCTGTGCAGTAGCATTTTATTACGGCTTTGATCTAGAGAGTTGCAAACAAGAGTTCTTTGTCCTGCAAGACCAACAGGGTATACATTTTTGAAAAAAAATTTCAATGCAAACATTGTTTTTGTTTGCACTAGTATCAGTCTAGACCATTTTATTGAACTCTTACTCCTCAGTTGCAAAAAAGGCTGGATTTCTACCAGGGTAGATGGGTGTTAGAAATCAGCTCTTCATTACAAGGTTCAGAGCTAGTACAAGCATTCACATTTTCATCCACATCACACCTCTGGTGATACATGTGATGCAAATTAAGGTGTCAATGCAATAAAGTATTTGATTAATAGTGTTTAATTTTAAGCACACAAATAGTTATCTGTGTTCAATAGGGGTACTCGGGAAGCACGTGAATAAATGCTTTGTTGGGTTGGCATCTGTATTCCCATAAGAAAAGTTAAAAAAAAAAAGTATTGCAGAAGAGAACACAGAAACCTGGATATGAGGAATCCTTCTAGGGAAGGCTGAGCTCTAGCTAAGCAGTGGAAATTCATGGAAAAGGGCATCACATGATGACCTACACACTGACACATTGCATAGCAGACAGATAGTATATGGATCCAATCAGAGATAGTACAGGGAAGAAAAACTACTAGCTAATACTCGGATATTGTCAGAAAGAAATAGCTCCAGTGGTATGGCTCACAATAATCAAGGAATTACAAGTCTCTGCATAAGCTGCGTAAATAATAGTGCTATGTGCAGATACTGGGTGGTAAAGGAATAGCAGCAGGGATGGAGGACAAGACTGGATTGTGTGCAGAGCACACCAAGAAAGTAACGTGAAAGCCACAAGGGACACAGAGTAGTAAAAATAGACTCAGCTGATGCTATTACCTATAAGAAAACCAGAACTGGACAACAGATATTAAAGGAACCAGGGGACCACCTCTGCTCTCTGCAGGTAGATGCTTTTTGTCATCCTCGCTTGCAGAATTATTTGCAGTCAAGTGGACACAAATCATTCATTTTACAGTGCCTGTTCATGCCAGCTTTCTCCTACTTGACATCAGCATGTTTTCACATAGGTGAACTTGCAAATCCACTTATTTTTGGTCCTGTTCCTTATGGATTTGGAGGAACTTCTCAGGAAGGTAAAGCTAAGATGCTGCACATGTTTCCAGAACAGAGGGCTCCAGTCATATTTTGCCATGTTCATTTATCTGTCACATGCATGTTTCAGCCTCTGTCCCTTGTACTGTACGCTCAGAAAAGCAGTAGCACTTCAGTGTTCGGAGTACAAAGATTTGCAATGTTTAATGTAGACCACCTACATAAGGTCAAGCCACATCCTTTCCTGTTGATAGGTGTGATGATGACAAACCAAACAGTTTCAAACACTTTCAGAAAGGAGGAATTACTCTGATGAAATAGCATAATACATAAAAATAAATACATTGAACAGAATAGCTGGGTTTTTTTAAGGATGTTTGTGCTTGCGACCTTTCAGCATGCCCACCTACTGCTTTTGAGCCTCTCACTACATGCAAGACGCACAGATAAATACTCAGCTGCATGTGGTTTTGTAAGTGGCTCCAGGATCTGATACCTGCCTTATCTGTTAACCAAGGAGAGCTGTGAGAAACGGTGAGATTGGCAACATTACTCCGGATAAACTAGATTATAACATATGCTTCTCTCCTACAGCAATGCTCATGTAGTCCTGGTGGCTGTTATTTAAGACTGAGATATTACTACTTGGGCATGGGACTACCCAACCGAAAGTCCGGCTGCAGCCCTGGGTACGTATTTCTTAGTGGGAATGCTCTCTGGGGTACCCAGGGCCACTTGTGACCCTCTACAGCCACCTCGGTTGTGTCAGCGCAGCTCTTCACACAGATGTGCCACGAACGGCATCGGGGTGAGAAATAGGCTTCGCCACATGGCCCGGCAAATTCTGCCCTGGCACAGTGGAGAGGAGGGAGGAGGAAGGGCTGGAAATAGGAGAGCGAGGATTTCTTAAAAAGGTCTGTCTGGTCATAGTCTGACCTGCCAGAAGAGATTTAGGGCTTTCTCCTGCTGTCACTGAATGAAAAAGGCAGCCTTAATACTTGGTCCAACACTAAGTAAAACTAATTAAATTTAGCAAATTTAGTGCGTTCTGGATTGTATTCTCCAAACAGATGAACGTTTTCTTTTCATTAACTTGAGAAATTGTCTTTTTAAGGGCAAACAGGCAACAATGTAGCTTATGAAATTGTGCTGGTTTTGGCTGGGATAGAGTTAATTTTCTTCATAGTAGTTAGTATGGGGCTTGGATTTGTGCTGGAAACAGTGTTGATAACCCAGGGATGTTTTAGTTATTGCTGAGCAGTGCTCACACAGAGCCAAGGGCTTTTCTGCTTCTCCCCCCACCCCAGCAGCGAGCAGGCTGGGGGGCA
>JANHGO010000041.1:13496439-13525577 GCA_024606505.1 Aquila spilogaster | reverse complement strand
GCCGGGCCCTCCCCCAGCGGCGCGGCAGTGACGCACTCGACCAGCGACGAGCCCCGCCCCGAGCGGCTGAGCGCGTCCCACGCGGGGCTGCGGTGAGCATGGGTCGGGCTGGCGGCGGCGGAGAGGATGGCGACGAGGAGCCGGCGGCGCTGGAGGCGGTGCGCAGCTTCGAGCGCTGGAAGAAGAAGTACAGGCGGCGCACCAGGCGGCTGCGGCTGCAGCGCAAGGAGCGGGAGCGGCCCGAGTGGCAGGTGGAGCGGGACGGGATCGGGCGCCTGGTGCAGCGCTACCCGCAGGTACGGCGGGGCTGGGAGCGGGGGCTGGGGGGACGTGCAGAGGGACGGAGGAGCCCCCCCGTCGCCAGGGAGTGGGAGCTTTCCGCGGCTGCTGGCGGTGACAGGTTGGTGTGTGGTGGCAGACGGGAGGGCTTCGCCTCCGTGGAGCACCGCTGTGCCTCCTCGCAGGCGGAGGTGGTGGCTGCACTGCCCGGGCTTTGCGAGGGCGTTGGCAGCGAGAAGGGGTCGGGGAGCCGAGAACTGGGAGTGGGTGAGGAAGAGGAGGCTGAGGCAGGCGGGGTGCTGGGAGCCACGTGTCCCGCTGAGCAGTGTCCGCATGGGGGAGGTGGGGCACATCTGTCCCAATGGATTGTGCGGTGCGGGCGAACGTCGCACGTTCTGGGAGTTACTGGAAAAGCGGCACCTAAAAGACCATGATGTCATTGGTCACAGCCAGCAGGGGCTCACGAGGAGAAAGTCCTGTTGGATGAACTCAGTCTCCTTTTGGGGTAAGGTTACCCACGTAGCTGACCAAGGGAAGCCTGCGGATGTTATCTTTTTGAATTTCAAAAAAGCTTTTGATACTGTTTTTAACAGTATCCTTCTAGACAAAATGTCCAGCATACAGCTCGGTAAAAACGTAATGAAATGGGTGAAAAGTTGGCTAATGGAATGGATAAAGGTTGCAGTATGGGATTATATAAAGCTGACAGTTGTTTACTAGTGGGGCTCCCCAGGGCTCCAGTTTAGGGAGTTCTCTTCAGTGTTTTCATCAGTGACTTGGATTCAGAACTTGAAGGTATACTCAGTTTGAGGATTGTACTAAAGTGGGATGAGCTGTTGACTGCTGTGAGGCAAAAATGGCCTTGTGGAGCGATCTTAGCAAACTGAAGGGCTGAGTAATCACCAACCGCATGAAGTTTAACCAGAGTGAGTGCCTGATCCTGCACCTGGGATGGGGAAGTCCTGGATCTGTGGGGATGAAAGGCTGGGGGATGGGAGGCTGGGAACAGCCCTGTGGAAAGGGATTTGGAAGTTCTGGGCTGCAGGAAGTTGAATAAGAGTCAGCAGTGTGCCCAGGCAGCCCAAAGGGCCAACCAGACCCTGGGGTGCCCCAGGCCTAGCGCTGCCACAAGGCGGGGGAGGGGCTGTCCCCTCTGCTCTGCAGTGTGTGGCCTCACCTCCAGCTCTGGGTGCAGGTTTGGGCCCACAATATTGGAAGGGCATAAAGCTATTAGAGAGCATCCAAAGGAGGCAACAAAGATGGGTAAGGGTCTGGAGGGCAAGGGGTGTGAGGGGTGGCTGAGGTCCCTGGGTTTACTCAAGCCAGAGCAGAGCAGCTGAGGGTAGTCCCCATGGCAGCTGCAGCTCCTCACAGGGAGTGGAGGAGCAGTGCTGAGCTCTGCTCTCTGTGACAGCGATGGGCCCGAGGGATTGACGTGGAGATGCATCAGGGGAGGGGCAGCTGGGGGTTAGGGACAGGGTATGCACCAGAGGGCGGTGGGCATGGAACAGCCTGCACAGGGCAGTGGGCATGGAACAGCCTGCACAGGGCCATGGGCACAGCCCCGAGTGCCAGAGCTCAGTGAGCATTTGAACAGAGCTCTCAGACACCGTATTTGGGTTTTGAGTGGTGCTACGTGAAGCCAGAGATAGGACTCAGTGGTTCTTGTGGGTTCCTTCCAGCTCAGGAGGTTCTACGATTGTTGTAGAAGATGACATTAATTAGCATCAAGTCAGGGAACATGTAGTTGAATTTTTGAGCCAAGGTCAGTGGTGGTGGTGTTGTCACACAGATTCTCTTAAGTTTCTCTGGGAGATTGTCATCTTTTAAGCCATACTATACCAGCAAGCAGAACTGTAATTATGGATAACAACTTAGGGCAGTGATGCATGCCGAGCACATATCCTACCAACTTTTGCTGAATTTGGTGGATAAGGAATTGGTTGGACGGTCACAGCCAGGGGCTGTGGTCAATGGCTCTATGTCCACGTGGAGGCCGGTAGTGAGCGGTGTCCCCCAAGGGTTTATCTTGGGTCTGGTACTCTTAAACATCTTTATCAGTGACACTTGATGGAATCAAGTGCACCCTCAGCAAGTTTGCTGATGACACCAAGCTGAGCAGTGCCATTCATACAGCAGAAGATGCCATTCACAGAGACCTTGATAAACTTGAAAGCTGGGCTCTTGTGAACCTAATGAGGTTCAACAAAGCAAAGTGCAAGATTTTGCACTTGGATCACGGGTAGTCCCATATATGTATGTAAACTAGGAGAATTCCTTGAGATTAGCCCTGCTGAGAAGGACTTAGGCTAATTGTGAGATGTTTGTTGGTAATAGTTTGAGTAGAAAGTAATGAGAATAGGTATTGGAGAAACATGTCAGCTACCATGAAGAGGTCATGATGGCTCCTTTGGTTAAGATTCAGCAAGGTGATAGTGCAAAGCTTCACATTATCATTGGTTTTACTGATTTGAAAGCTTCAAAAATGGTCGTTAGTATTTTGAATCAGATTATTCCTCAGGAAAAAATGTGCTTATTGCTTCTGCCCCTTGATGTTTTGGTGATAAAAAGTAAAAATGGTACCTACAGAAATGTTCTGATTCTCAACTTTTTTCAGCGATTTATTTTCTACGTGCTGTAGAGATGGAAGTCCTACTTGCTGACTGAAAGCACACTGCTTGAGCTAGCAGGAGCTTGTATTTCTTCTGAGGGGGATGACCACTGGTAGGCATGTGTCATTCTCTGTGGAATGGCAAACCTTCTCTCAGTCACAGTAGTGTTGGACTTGTAAGCTGGGCTTGGACAGCTGTGGCTCTGCATGGTCTCTGGAAGGTGTGTTCCTTTAAGCAGGAGAGAAATGGGTTTAAAGCAACCTGACACGGGCAGTGCACAGAGGTTGTGAAGTCTGCTTGTACCCCTGAGCACTTGATTTATTGTTTATGTACTTGATAGCAGTGTTTCTGTGATAGATCTCTTTTTTTTTGTACTTGAACACAGTAAGAGCGCAGATGTATAGAGTGAAGTTAACTGTGGATTGTCAGGACTTAATAGTTTCTACATATGACAATAGTTTGCATTTTACTATTAATGTTATATTCTAATTAGGCTGCTGCGATATTTAGTAATTCTTTCTTCTCAGTCTCTTGTGTTAGAGATGTGTTACTTGTCATTTAATACACCAAACAGCCAACTGCTGTTGGTCTCACAAAGTGGCTCAGTTCATCCAATAGCTTTTTTTTAATCCTTTTTTAATTTGAGCTAATGTGTAGTAGAGCTCGAGTAGTACTGTGATCCTCTGTGCTGAAGGTAGGTGCAGATGCCATAGGTGTATTGACTGGCAAGAGCAGGATGACCAGAGTCACCAACTGGAGGAGGTGCTGGCAGTTGGAGCGGGTTACAGCCTCCGCATCTGTGAGACTGAATGGTGAAATGCGACCTTCATTCAACTGTCATTTGCCCTTAGTTGCTCTGGATTTATGGAAGAGGATGGTAATGAAAAAAATCCAGTAGTTTAGAAGGAGATAGCAAGAATGCTTGAATTAAAAGATTCAGTCATTTAGTTGCGTAGATGGAGTGGCTGAAATCTTCTGTTAGATGATTTGCTCTGGGAAGCTGACATCTCTGCCTGATGCAGCCTTTGCTTCTTGTTGCTTCACATGCATAGGGAATACAGACCTCCATATACAGTTTGCTACATATAAGTTATATGCATGCATTAAATTGCTACCACGTCCCTATTATGTTACTTCTTACGGGGGAGTAACATGTTTGTTATACCACTGTACCTTACAGGAGTGCATCTGGGGCAGATAGCAGTGTGACTGTTGCTTACAGATCTGTGTAAGTGGAAGATAGTTTTAAAACAAACACGCACCAAGAGTGAGCTGGTGGAAATGTGTTCTTTAAGGGAGTGATGTACCGCAACTCTGTTGCCCTTTCCATAGTGAGGACAGTATTTCTTTCCCATCTACATAATTTTTAGAGTTGTATATCTTGATTGTGGTAGATCTGCAGTCCTTTTAGGTAGAGTAGTCCCCGTTCTGTTTTTCTGCAGTAGTCTGCTCCTGTACTTCTAGGTTTAAATATTTTTGCATAGTATTTAAAGGCAGTCATTTTCACTAAAGATGTGTATTTTGCATTTGAGACTTGTGTTTAGTTTTCAGTCATTCTACATAGACTGTTTTATAATGGCCTTGTAGTCACTTCCATCAATTAATTCAACACATGTTTGTGTCAATTTGCCATGCACATTGTTATATGTATACATATGGATGCCTCTCTCTGTCACCAGTGTGCATATCTGCTTGTGCATCCACTTCAGGTACATGGGTAGTCACTACATCTCTGCTTGGAGCACTGGGGAGCAGAGGCAAGCACTATGCAGTGGCAGGTGGTCTTGGTGTGCATTTGTAGAAAATGGAAAAGAGGGGCTGGTAGCTGTCAGGCATTTATCATTAGAATGAAGAAAGGGTAAATGTGTGTTTGTGCTAGGATTGTTGTGGGGACTCATGGCCTCAGGTTATTGAGGCTTTTGTTGTTTTATCACTCCAGGAGTAACCTGTCTGAACATATAGGCGGATGACTGCTTAGCTTCCTGTCTTCAGTCCTGGTCTCCTTTTCTTTTACCTGAAAAGGTTTTTTCTTGGTCATCTGCATTCCTTCCCTAATTCCCTAGACGTGGTTGCAGTTGGGTGGGGATTTTGAAGGGGCCATGTGCTTGGATCTCTAGGGGTCTTTAGTGAGCTCTGCAGAAGTACCCACTTAAGGATAGAGGAATCAGAAAGCTCTTCAGGAAGCTCCTCTTTTTAGAGAGGGCACTGGTCCTTGGCACTTCAGCTATGGGTGGATTAGGTCTTTCACATGCCTTGAGGTGCTCTTAGATGCAGCATGGAGTAGGGTTAGCACTGCTGCTGGACACAAGACCACCTTCTCTCTCATACTGTCTATAGCTTCCAGCTTGAGAACCACTTCAGCCAATAATACAAAGCAAAATTAAACAAAACTAAACATAGTGGAAGCACATAACATAAACATTTATTTTTGTCACTGTTTGGATGTAATGGAGAACGTCTGGCAAGATAGACAAATAACATGGAAGTCTCCGTGTGTCCAAATCTTGGGACCATTATTTGTGATGTGCTTTTAGATTATCTGTTATTGGTTGAGCCAGTGAATATGTTGCCTGACTGGATAAAGCAGTTGGACATTGTCTTTTCCGTTCAGTTGTGCTAACAAAAAGCATTAACAGCCTAATTAACGCGCTGGGAAATGGTTATGTGAACTCCTTCTAGTCTGCTTTGTCAAATTAGGTTAGATCAGACTGCCATCTGAAGTGTTTGAAATGAGCAGCTCTTCACCTCTGGAACAGATCTGAGAGCGCTCACATGGGCGTAGATTAAAGTGAGTAATAATTTCTGACAGGGAAACAAACTGAGAAGCAGAAATTGTTACTGTCTTCTACTGGTGCATGTAGTTATGGAGGAGACCGTCTATCAACACATCTGCCTCTTTAGCAGCCATTCCTCTTACTTCTGCCATCCTTATTTGATTTAATGATGAGCCAGTATCTTTGGAATTTTAAGATACTTCAGCAGATAGTTTTTGTGTGCCTGAAAGATAGTAGGGCCAAGAAATGAACTGGGAAGCTCTATGATATGGCCTTTCCTGTGCACGCTCTTCTAATAGTTTTCTCACTTTTTCTTTCATGGCTTTGAAAGAGCTTTAGAGGAGTTCAGTGTAGAAAAGCAAAACAGTATTTGTGTCCACTGTGATTAATACGTCAGTTCCTTCTAACTCTAGATGACCTGGCAATAAACCATACCCTGAAATCCTTCAAGCAGCCTCTAATTATTTAAACAGTTTTGCATTGTTATGGTAGTCTGTTTTATGTGTCAAAACCTATTAAAATTTGTTCCTTTATTTGCACATAATGGATCGCTTTGATGTTAGTGAAATAGTTTTTCCTCTGTGGGCATACTGATTTCTGACATGGACAGTCTCTTGATGGAAATGAAATGGAACATCTATACATCAATGAGTTGTGATCCTGTAGCATGCAAAGTAATAAGACTGGGAATTGGTGCAACATGCAGTATTGCGTGCGATATTATCTTCAAAATTATCCATGGAAACTGGGAAGTATCGGTCCAAAATTCCAATTGGTGAAAGTCAGGCTGTCTTACAGTGATTTCAGATAGGAGTTTTCCCCCTTGCCCAGGGATGTACTAGCTTAAGGTCTGTGCCTTTTAGAGCACAAGTAATTTTTATAAAAGACAATTTCCTTTGAAAATTTGGTGTAAGTTGGATTGCTCTTCTAGGACACAATGGAAGTTTGGAATCAATCTTGCCAAGAGCTAAGTTCTGAAACATGTCAAAAAGGGATTTCAGTAAAGGGGTTACTGCCTTTTATCTCAAGACCAAATTCATGCATTAAATTACCTGTTGTTATTAGCAGGAACGCAGCTGAAAAGAGCAGTGTTGCGATGCTTTAAGCAGGTATAGATGCTCGTACGAAGTACAGCACACAATTTTTATGATAGACACGGCTGGCAGAGTGCTCGGTGCTTCAAGTGCTTATAAGCATGATTTGACAGCTCAGTAACTCTTCATTTGAGGCTTTCTGTAAGAATTGCTATCGTGAGTTGTCACATTCATCCAAGGACCATTTTGCTTGGCTCCTTTGCTGGGAGGCTTCTGCTCAGCAGAACAATCTATTAAACGATATCTATTAAATGATAGCCATTAGAAATGCGCGAGCTGTGTAAGCACAGAGATTGATGTTGGGAGATCTCAGTTTGTGGCTGCTAGTCAGCTTGCACTCAGAGCTCTGTGATCTACCTCACTGCTCATCTGCTCAGGCTTTATAGCTACAGTAGTCTCTTTATTTCTCCCTGTGTTCTCTGCTTTTTTTCTTCCTTACTGCTATCGATTGTTGTGAACTTTGTCAGGAGAAGCTGTCTGCTTCTTTTGATCTGCTGTTGACTAGAACAGGCTTGAAAGCATTACGTTTTCCTTGAGATCTTCACCTGACTTCTCAACATTTTTATAAATCATTCAGCCAACTAGCATGATCAAACACGTACTCTTGGGTGTTGGTGTATACATAGTTAACATCTTTCAGGTATGCTCAGGTGGATGTATACAGAGAAGTAAATTAGTAGGTGTCAGGATACTGAACTACATCCTGATGTTCAGGTAGACATTATCCACTGTTCTCCTCTCATCAGCCAGGCCAGTTACTTTGTGTAGAAGATTAGTGTGGTGTCTCCTTCGTGATTCTTTGCTGAGAGCACCAGATATGGAACAGCAGCGTAGAGATGCCCATGTTTATAGTAGGGACAGCACAGCAGGGTGTAAGCATTGCAGAAGGTGTGACTTCCTTCTCCAAGTGATAGAGGAGCCAGTGAGATGATGTGCTATACTGGACCTCGTTCTCACCAGGGAAAGGCATCAGTACACTGGAGGGCCACCAAAATAGCGAGAGCTGGAGCACTTTGGAGAGGAGGTGACTTTGGGGGAACCTTATGGGATACCCCAGTGCCTATGGGACATCATCAAGGAGATGGTATGTCAAATAATGATGAGAGAAAACAGACATAGAATCATAGAATCATTGAGGTTGAAAAAGACCTCAAAGGTCATCTAGTCCAACCATCAACCCCTCCCCACCATGCCCACTGACCCATCTCTACGGTTCTGGAACACCTCTAGGGATGGTGACCACCATGTCCCTGGGCAGCCTGTGCCAGTGCCTCACCACTCTGTCTGAGAAAATCAGGTGGAAGTTGAGGCCCAGTGTGGTTATAAGTAGACACTTCTTAGTGAAATCCTGAGCAGCCTGGGCCGACCTCAGAGCTGTGCCTGCTGTGAGCAGGAGGCTGCACCTGAGACCCCAAGGCCCCTTCCAGCCTCAGCTGTTTTTGTTTTCATGATGATATGAGCTTTAAATTGCACTGTTTGCCCGTATTATTAGAGTATGTCTTATTGCTTGCTGAACAGTTTGTTAGAGGAGTAGTTCGCTGTATGTCAAGCTAGTATAGATCGTGATCAGCTATCTTGGATTAGGTCACACTAAACTATTACATACTTTTGTTAACAGCAACTTAAAATGCTGTTCAATTTCTCTGTTATGATTAATTTTAGCACTGATTAAACTTATTTCGTTTCAGATAAATGCAAACGAAATACAAAGATTTTCAGATTTTCCACTGTCAAAGAAAACCCTGAAAGGTAAGTGTAAAAATGGGAAAGTAATTATATTAAAAATGAATGCATTATTTATTTCCATATGAATACATTTTTGCCTTCAACAAACTTTTAAATGAGTACTGCCATATACAATGTTTTCTAAATGGAAAAACATAGCTCTGGGCAAGAGAAAAATATTTTTTTTCTTTCTTCCCTTCCTACACCCCAAATACTAGGACTGCAGGAAGCTCAGTATCGCATGGTAACTGAGATACAGAGGCAAACCATAGGTTTGGCTTTGCAAGGTAAAGATGTACTTGGAGCTGCAAAGACTGGATCGGGAAAAACCTTGGCTTTTATTGTCCCGGTAAGTAATGGACAACATTTGCTCTTAAGCCTTGGAAGTTACCTGGGAGTAAGAGGATGTTAAGTACTTAAGGTTAATGATCTGGGGAGAAAGGTTGTAACTCAAGTGATCTAGATGTTCCTAGGAAGCCAAGGCAGACTAATGTAAGGAAGCTGCTTGAGGTCCTAGAAAACGTATATCTTTGTCCCTAGGAATATTCTGATGCTTAGAAATCTCATTTTGATCCTTGTATCAGTAGGCCCTGTGTGATTTAGGAAGAGCTTTGTTTTTCTTTCAGGAATATATTTTCCTTGTGCAACTCTAATTGTCAGATTCTTTTGCAAACTACAGGTGTGGATTAGAGTGCTGAAATTTCTACAGTTCCTTCCTTAGGCTGTTTTTTTGACGTGTGGTTTTCATACGACTAAAATTTTAAGATTTGGATCTTATATGAAAAACTGAAGCACAGCAGAGATTGTAGACTTCCTCTTCTTGACTGTGTTTTTTGGACTCCTTGGAAATCACTTCCAGATCCAAGCAGGAAAACAGTAAAACCCCCACCGGGAATGGTACATTTGGTTGTTTTACTCAAAACATCACACTCTGCATTTAATTTCCTCAAACTGAAAGTATAATAGAGAAGTTTGTATCTTTAAAGTGCACATATGAATGCATACAAAACCCATCGTCTTCTGATTGGAGGAAGGGAAAATGAAATGTGGTTTTGATTATGGAGATTTTTTGATTTAAACATTACTTAGCATTTTTGCAACATAAAATTACTTTGGAGCCTCTTCTGTCAGTGGCTGTGATAACAGTGGTGTTCTGAATACTTCTGAAGCTGAGAAGATTTATTCTTTATCTTGATTACTTTCATTACTGAAGAATAGGAAACAATATAATTGGCTTTGAAAGATAGTCTTGTGAGTCTGAGAAATGAAACAGAAGTGAGACTGCAGAAATCTAGGAGCGGAAGTAATTTTACAAACCTAATTTTAAAATAGTTTTAGGGGAGCCAAAAGGTAAGGGAGTATCTGGACAGATAAAGAGTAGGAAAAGGGTGCTAAACAATCTTTAATATTTCAAAAATGCTTCAGGTATTTATATCTATGAAGTTTTTGTGTTAAGATCAGCTAAGACTGTGAATTTGTAAGAGGGGAAGCAACTCTGCACTGAGGTATGTGATAACATTGGGTGGAATGCTCTATGTGCACCATGTACGTATGACATAAGTTGAAAACCAAAAGTAATGTCACAGTAATTGTTTTCCTTCTAGTTGTACTTTCTGGTTTTCACAGAACCTTATGACCAGGGAAATTTCTTGTGTGTTTGTACACTTAATCACTTACAGGAAAATAGAAATTAAGGCTTAATTTCTGGAATCTAGCAGAAGATTAATTATGCTGTAAAATGTTTAAGATTTGCCACTCATTATTGTCTATTGTAGATTGGTATTTAGGAACATTCAACAAGTATCAGTACCATCAGAATTCGTATATAATCAAACCATGTGCAATGGTGAAATGCATGCGGATGTTTCTTCATTATTTGAATTAGCAACGCTTCATGTTTTTTTACGACACTTTTTGTTATGTATTTTTCTTCTGAAATTTTTGTAATGAGAATTATTATTATTTTTTCAGGCTTTGGAACTCCTATACCGCCTTCAGTGGACTTCAGCGGATGGATTGGGTGTTCTGATAATATCACCCACCCGGGAACTGGCATTTCAGACATTTAAGGTTCTGCGTAAAGTGGGAAAGAATCACGACTTCTCAGCTGGCCTTATCATTGGAGGAAAGGTGTGTCCTCTGTTAGAGCCTGCTGTGAGGGAGCATAAAAAAGTGCTGTAATAAGGGCTAGTTTAGGAAGGAAACCCTGGAAAACAAAAGTCATGGAAGGAAGTATTTAATTGGAACCCATCAGAGACGCACTAATTTTCTTGTCTGTGTACTGTGTCTTTTAAAGCTCTTGTGTATTTACCATCTTTACAGGTTATGTGACTGGGTCAAGCTTTCTGCCAGCCCTTCCTGCCCTATTAAATCAGATTGCTCTGAAAAACATTTGCTTGAGCCACTAGTGTGAGCTTGCAGATAAAATGTGTAAAATGAGGAAAAGCTTGATTCTTTCCAGAAACTATCAGTGGGTTGAACTGGACTGAGGTCTCTGCCACTGGGCTTCTAGCATGAACAACCAGAGTTCAACTGGTTTAACTTATTTTTAGGATCTGAAAGAAGAGTCTGAGAGAATCCACCACATAAATATGCTCATTTGCACTCCAGGACGGCTTCTACAGCACATGGATGAAACCTCGTATTTCTATGCATCTGATCTGCAAATGTTGAGTAAGTTTTTTAGTGCTTCACAAAACATAGAAATCTTTTGTAGTAGTTCATAATTATGAGGGGCACTTCCTTGGTTAAATTTATTCTGGTTTTTGTATGTAGGTGAAAGAACATTTAAACTTGCACATGCACAAATTAAAATGGAAAACAATAAAACTCCTTCCTTTTATGTACTTGCTCTCAAAGCAGTTGCTAAGGGTTGCGTTCCTTAGGGTGATAAGAACAAATAGGTGAGTTAAAGTAAGGAACCCAAAACCACATGTGGTATCCCATATTACCCTTTATGTTTTAGCTGTAAGATGGCCTTTGCTTTCTGCCCCTAGTTCCTTGTTTTTCATGATATGATAATGAATATTTTGTATAGTTAATTACAGCATATTTATTTTGGGCTGATTCTAGAAAACATATTTCTTTTTGAATTTTAAGCCAGATTAATGCTCCTTCCAACCTGAATACAAATTTCAGCTTAATGGGAGGGTTTGCTCGCCTCTAAGAACTGTGCATAATCTTTAGCATAGCTTGAGGAACTTAGAAGCAATTAACAAGCTAATGAAGCTGATAAATTGCAAAACCAGGCTTACTATACTCAGAGCTGTTCATGGCAGTTAGACTAGTTTTGCATTAAATGTAGGGTCTTTTCTTCAAGTTTTGTTTCTGTGCTACTCTGTTTATTCCCTATGATTCAATGGCAAATTGAGCTTAGGTGCAGAAGAGCCTGTTTTGCTTTGTCTTGCATGGTACAATATAGTTTTATATTCTGTGCTTTTGTTTGAGCAATAGAGTGGGGAGTTTGTAATTTACAGGCTGTCTGCAAATTGCTGAACTTTTTATTTGGAATACTTATCTTCCTATGCTTCAGCATGTGAAATGGAGGGCTGTAGTGCAGAGGTTACGCAAAATGTTATGCCTTACATTGCAGCTTTTTAAACCTATTTTATGGAGTATGTGAATAGAGCAAATCCTGTCATGTACAGTAACTAATCTCTGCAGTTTAAGTGGGCATGGATTTTTGTGCTTCATGGGTTTAAAGTCTTTAATAACAAAAGGAAAGCTAAAAACAGGTTTTCTCAAATCTTTTTCTCAATTCAGTTCTCGATGAAGCTGATAGAATTCTTGACATGGGTTTTGCTGATACAATGAATGCAATCATAGAAAATTTGCCTAAGAAACGCCAGACCTTGCTTTTTTCTGCAACGCAAACAAAATCAGTGAAGGATCTTGCACGGTTGAGTTTAAAAGATCCAGAATATGTTTGGGTTCACGAGAAAGCCAAATTCAGGTATGTTGACAATTTATTTCTTATTGTGGGAAGGTTAAACAGATAAGTGATCTTACTTAACTGCTTCCCTGACTGTCATTTTCCTGAATCTGTGGTCATGCATCCTTCTCCTTCCATCAGTGTCAGACCTTGCTGCATGCCATCCTGAAAGCAGGGCGTTTCAGAAGAGAGGTTACTAGTTCTGACTGAGTTGCTATGGGGAGACTGAACCTGCACTTTGCTTCTGGCTCCTCAGGCTCCTTTTCTGGCTGCAAATTTATTTTCCTTGGGAATAAGCTCCAGAGTGAACTACATCCTGCATGGAGTGGTGTCCTGGCTGTGGCAGGTGTCACTTCTGAATTGCTACTTGTTGTGTTCTTTGGCTTTCTTCCCGTATGCATGTGCATACTTACTGTGTGGGAGCACCAGATCTGTTGAACAAATATGGTTCTTCTGTATGTCATTAATGAATCTGACATTCTAAGAAAGTGCTACTCTATTGGGGATGTGCAGAACAACAGTCTTGTTTGCATATGCAGAGTTGGTGCCCAGCAGAAAGCATCTGGCATGTGTCTGTGTGCATCAAGACCTATTGCTTCCAGAGGTGCTGAGTTTACTGTGCACAATCAGGGCCGCAGCCCTGTGCACACCCCAAATAAACTTGGCACACTGTGCAGTTTGGCTCTAAATGAAAAAAAGTGCATGTTCTTTTTTTTTTTTTTTTTTCCGCAGATGGATTTTGAAAGGAGGGAAAAAAAAGTAAAGAATGCTACTTAAAGCCCACAGAAAAACAAAATGTTATCCCCTCAGGGATATCCAAAAGGCTTATGAACATGTATGACTTTTTTTCCTCCTGTCTTAAGGACTATGTAAATGTTTCCATACATAAAATGAAGGTGGGGAAAGGTGAAGCACACTGATAACAATGACTTGCCCAAGAGCAAATGAGAAATCATCAGCAAAATGAACAGTAGAAAGAGGTTGAATCCTGAGGCAATGTTTTAATTAACTACCTGACTCGATTCTCTTTATTGCAGTGCTGATGCCTTTGATAGTATTTTCTTTTCCATCCAGTCAGTATATTAAATAAACGTGACCGCTGGAAAAAAATGTGGTTACTCCTTCTGTCAGAAGAGGTTGTAGAATCTTAGTATGGAGTCTTCAGTTTGAGGACTGTCTGCTTCACAAAGTATGTTTTTTGTGAAGTCTATTTAAAGTACACTTGAGTTTTTGAAATATTGGGGGAAATACAGTTAGATAATAAACTGAATCAAAAAAAGTAAACTTTTGTTTTAGTGTTTACGGCTTTAGTATATAGTATATTGTTGTGTTATGGAGGCAGTTTCCCCTGTAAGATGTACAAAAATACTGTGATGTAATTCAAATTGAATTAGTGGAATAAAAACTGGAGCAGCATCTTGTAATTTCATTCTTCTAAGTGGCACCCTCAATACAATAAAGTAAATGTAAATACCCTTGGTCTGTCCAGGGAGAAGCAGAGGGACTGTGAAACGAACATTCAGATGTATTTGTAGGGCAAAGATGCCTTTGTTAAAAAAGTTATTTTGCGAGTAACTGCAAGGTGACTTAAGATGACAGTTCAGTTCTTTACAAAGTCACTTTAGATGTCATAGTGTAATCAGTAAAAATACATGAATGCTTTTTTTTTTTGTCTACAAGTTTAGTCTGTGCTTTGACATTGCCTGAAGCACAAATAATGCTTTAATAGCACTAATAGACAAAATTGCATTTTAAGTCAAGGCAATTTGAATGTCGCTGCATAGACACGGAAAGAGTTGGTTGTGCTGCTAGTAGATGAATTAAGAAGTAATGCCAAAAGTTGCCTCCTGCCCTTCTTCTCTCTCCTGACATTTACACAGGAGATTGTTTCATCTTTTGACAGTCGCTCTCTAGTTGATCTGCTGAACACTCATTTCTCAAAGTGGGACAGCCTTCCAGCCTGACTTTTTCCTTTTTATAGGTAGCTGTCAGACAATTGATTTAAAAGTAAAGAAAAGACAGGCAGCTCTGTAGATTATATACCTGTATTTCCTCTCTTTTTTTCTTCACTTTAATTGATTACTGTGGTACCTAATTTTTTTTTTTTAATATTTTTTTTAAGTACCCCAGCAACTTTGGATCAAAACTATATCGTCTGTGAGCTTCAACACAAAATAAATGTGTTATACTCTTTCCTGAGAAGTCACTTGAAAAAGAAGAGCATTGTGTTTTTTGCAAGCTGTAAAGAGGTATGGCTATTTTATTTTATTTTATTTTATTTTTCCTTTCCTCTGTGGCATTCCGGATTACAGAGTTTAATAGTTGCACCTGCTTTCTTTCAAAGATTTTAAAGGTGGTTATATAAGTGTTTAATTGTGAAATAGTACAGGAAAGAATCAGAATCATCAAGGTTGGAAAAGACCTCCGTGATCATCTAGTCCTGCCGTCCACCCGCCATCACCATTTCTCCACTAAACCATGTCCCTCAGTACAGCATCTAATTTTTTCTTGAATGTCTCCAGGGATGGTAATGCCACCTCCCTGGGCAGCCCATTTTCCAGTACCTGACCACTCTTTTGGAGAAGAAATTTTTCCCAACATCCAACCTGAACCTTCCCTGGTGCAACTTGATGCCGTTCCCTCTCATCCTATTGCTAGTTATGCTCGAGTTATGCCCCACCTCACTGCAACCTCTACTCAGGCAGTTGTAGAGAGCAGTAAGGTCTCCCCTGAGCCTCCTGTTCTCTACACTGAACAATCCCAGTTCCCTCAGCTGCTCTTTGTAAGACTTGTGCTCAAAGTTTTTGTTTTGATTATCTAGGAAATAATCCTTCAGATGTCTACTTGTAGCACTGTCATGGGATCATTCCGTTGAATTATTTGTATGTGGTTATATGGCACAGGTTTTCATACAACTTCTGGCTTTATTTAGTATTTTACTGTGTATTTTCAAAATACAACTGTGAAGTAAATATTCATCACAGTTTGTCCAGTGCAAGAGGTTACAGTATTTTTTGTACTGTGGTTGGCTACTGAGTGCGGTGAAGTTGTAGACTTTCTTGTACAGAAGTTATCTGAGTTGCAGTTGTTTCTGAACAGTTTCTGTAACTATCTTTTAAAATCATTAGGTATGTCTACTATAAAGTAATGCTGTATATAACAGTAAGCACTGTCTAGGAGAAGCTGTTGAAGCTTGAAATGGTCTGTGCAGACTGTGTTGAGTGCAAGCAGAAGGCACTGTATTCCTCCAGTGATGTCTAAAAGAAGCTCTTCAGATGGATTTTTGATACTTTGGTCCCTTGTGTATGGCATCTCTAGTTGTGTCCTACATCATTCATGCTGCTACATACTTCTGTTTCCATTAGGAAATACCATCAGCAGGAATACCAGAACTTTACCACAGTTCATTTCCTATTATTGTATCTGAGTGCATGACAGAGTTTCAGAAATGCATGTCTTATCTCTGATCTAGAGAAAAGTGTTTTTTACTCAGAGTGCTAAGTCTATTGTGATTCATTGGATATTGTTTTTACTGTACAGTGTTAAATCTGTTTTCATCCCCTACTTTGTTGGATAGGTCCAGTATCTATTCAGAGTATTCTGTAAGCTCCAACCTGGTCTTCCTGTACTGGCACTGCATGGCAAACAGCAACAGATGAAAAGAATGGAAGTCTACACTTGTTTTGTTCGGAAGAAGGCAGCAGTACTTTTTGCTACGGATATTGCAGCACGTGGCCTGGGTATGCACCCACTAACGTAGTCATTATAGTCATTATTCACAAAATTAGGATATTATGCCATTAAAACTCTTTATCAATGACAGTATGCTCTGATGACCACCTGATTTGTAAGAAATGAACCTGTAGTTTGCTTGGGAGCCTAAACATATGCTTCTTAAATAGTTCTGCTGTTTCTTTGTTGGAGATGCAAGTTTCATTGCTCTTTGTTTTTGTCCCAGAAAGACCTAAACTGTCACTAGTCTTATTATGGTGTTTATTAATAAAATAGTCAGTGGATGCTATTTTTTTTTCCCCTCCAGTCTGTAGACAATATAATTTTCCCAGCCGGAAGGCAGTCTAGTTTTTTCAGCCACATTGCGTAACAAATATCCAGAATGAGAGAAAATGGAAATAGTCATATATTGGCTTACTACATGCCTTATGGCAAGATTTCAGCAGCTTTTAAGTATTTCTGATATGCCTGCATCCTGTGGGTTATTCCAAAGGATATAGAAAACTACTAACCTACCAATATATGGAGAAGAAAAATTGAAGAAATTTTAATACCTGAACTATGAGTAGCACTATAGCACTGTATTCTTAAAGAGGCAGAATAATAGATGACAAGCAGGAAGATTTTATAGGACCCATTTTAGCTTGAGTTTCTTTACTTTT
This sequence comes from Aquila spilogaster, assembly GCA_024606505.1. Classification (NCBI taxonomy): domain Eukaryota; kingdom Metazoa; phylum Chordata; class Aves; order Accipitriformes; family Accipitridae; genus Aquila; species Aquila spilogaster. The sequence continues at coordinate 13,508,768 of JANHGO010000041.1, read as the reverse complement.
TTTTTACTTGACTGATTTTAAGTATGACATGCGAATGTTTTTAGGAGTTTACAGATTCTTCTTTCAGATAGGAAACTCATTGTCCAAAATGCAAGATTTTGTCAGTATGTTACAAGAGGAAGGTACTCAAAAAATAGGAAACAGAAGTGCAAATGGCTTATCATACCTTCTACACTGCTGACGTCTCACTAGTGAGGAGCTAATGTGGGTATGGCTGATTAGCTTTAGAGAGTATGTAGAACTGCCCTGTGGCGTAACTACAGACTTGGTCAGGGAGTAACGCTAATTAGTTACTACAATGTAAAGCGTGCTGCTTCTGGATAAAGTGCAGCAGTTGGAAAGCGCTCATAAGTACTGTAATTCACATAGAGTGGTGGCTCCTTTGGCAGGCTTGGTCACCCCCTCAGTGTTGCTGAGAGCGTGTAATATTTCTGTATGTGGATAGGTGAAGTAGTGCTGTGTCACCACAGCTAACTTCGAGCCCCAAGAGTGTAGGTGAAAAGTGGGTCAGGTCTTGTTATTTATTAATTGTAGTGGTGTTTTATCAATGATGTGACACACAGCTTGTCTGCTCTTTTCGAGTGTGAAATTATGTTCCATTCAGTGCACTGTCATAATTTGGAAAATGAAGACACCATTAATTTTAGCTTTCTTTGATGAAGAGAATGACTGTTTATGATATGCTAATACATGCAATTAATTTTATTTTTATTTCAGAGGTTGCACTCGGTGTCTATAAATTGGTCTAAATGATGGTTCCTACAGAAATTAACGCTCCAAAATATTATGTTGCCCTTGATTAGGAGGGTTTTGAGTCAAGTGAGCTTAAATTTTGGCATCTTTTTTTCTTTGCAGATTTTCCAGCAGTGAACTGGGTCATTCAGTTTGATTGTCCAGAAGATGCAAACACATACATCCATCGAGTGGGAAGAACGGCCAGGTTCATATTCACTTCTCATTAATATTTTAATGTTTAAAATTAGGTAGCTATCAGGACAGATAATTGGCTGGCTGCACACTTGCTTGAAAAAATCAGGACACAAATTGTAAAGAAAAGAAGAACTGTTATCACCAAAAGACACTTTTGATTATCTAGAAATAATGGTCTAACTTAATCTTTTCTTAGTAAGAGACTCCTTACAGCAGAAAGAAAGACCATGTCTAGTTGTTTAATTTGATCAGGGAAGATTAAGAGTGATCAAGTAAAAGTCTTCTTTTGTACTTGGCAGGATTACCTCAATGGCTGAGTTGAACACATTTGTGGGTGGAAATGCTTGTTTGGCCAATGCAACGTATAGATTAATATGGCTTAAAAGTGTGTGTGCATTTTCTTTGTGTCATTGCAGACTCTTCAAAAGAATGGAAGTATTTTTTCCTTATTTTAATTTGGATAGGAAGGAATCAAACAATGTTATCTACTGGTTAAATTTTTAATTTTCTAAGTCATTTGTAGAATTATATTGGTACGGCTAGCCTTAGTTAAAATATTTATGGCTAAGGCCTTCTGAAGGAAGGGACCTGGTCCTTGGTCTCTGAAGTAGGTTTTTAAGAGAAAGTGAAGTTACTACTGTATAATTCAGTAGATTAAAGACTTTACTCAGTTATCTGAAGGATGACATGCAAGACCTGGTATTATGTCTGGTACATAATTTAACTTGTTTGTAGTAGGTTTTTATAATCTGTATTGCAGTGCAAGTTGAAGTCAAACATAGTGACAGAACAGTTTCCTAGAATAGAATTTAGTAGTCGGCACTACAAAATCTGTGTTTCTGGATCAGGTTGCATTAAATTTTGTACTTCCAGAACTCTTCCAGAATCTGAAATTTTTAGCCAACGCTTTTTAATCTGATTGGTAACTTTTCTGCCCTACTCCTTCCTGTGCACTTTGTTTTTCTGTCTACTTTTTTGTTGTAGAAGGGAACAATGAATATTTAAATGCTCTTGGAAATACATTATCTATGAGCAGAATCATGAATGTTAGGTATAATTAGATAAAAATATAGCTAATCTCATGGGTCCCAACTTAGGGAAAAAGCCCATAGGCTTAGAGGTCTGTGAAATGGTGGTTTTTATTTGTTTTGTTTAAATTCTGTGTGGTTCCCAGTGAAGGTTTGTCTTTATGGTACAATGTCATTGTGGAAAGGAAAACAATGCATTTGGCACTGTTTAATTGGAAGTTTATAAAAGTCATGTTGAGATCTTTTTGAGCTACACCCACGCCTTAACACAGACCCAAAGTGACATCCCTTATGCCTCTTCTCATTCTTCTGAGGTGCCAAGAATCGTTCTCAGTAGTTTTAGAAGACAGGAACTACTATGTAAAGACAAATGACCACCCGTTTTCCTTAAGACTTTCAATGAAGTACGCTTGACTGGGTCCTTATTCTTGCAGCCGTAAGGGTAGCCAGGCCTACCTACATTGTGTGTACATCTGGGCAAGTTATTTGAACTGGCAGAATTGAGTCTAATACTGAAAGCAAATTCCTTCTGTAGGGAGGGTTTTACAGGTATTTTCTGTCTCATAATCTTGTGCAAATATCATACAAGGTTCTTCCCTACAATGGACTTTCATTTCGGACAAATGTTAGGCTCTCTGTCCTTGAAGTAAAGCATTTCTGGAAACATGATGTAAAGATCACTGGATGAATCTGAAATAAACCATCAAAGATAAGATATGGAAGGTGTCTACTAGCTTTAGGTAAATACTGTGTGCTAAGTAAATAGTGCAGTTTTGGACATGGATAGTTGAGAATGTGTTTCTTGGTAAACTGAATACTGAATAGGAAACTTTACTTGTTTTCAATAGCTGCAGTTAGGATGAGAGAAACTCTTGGTTGTTTTTTTTTTTTTCCTAGACATGATAAAAGTGAACTGTAGTTTAGTTGTCCTCATTAATGACGTTAGATTTAATTACAAATTTTCATGGGTTACAAGAGTGTATAATTGCATGGAATGAAAGCTTAATTAAATATCTCAGCTAATTAGGAGACTGTGTTAAGCTGTAATTAAAATTGGGGTGCCAAATACTGTTTACTTCTGAAATCAAATTATTTTATGATACAAAAGTAAATACAAAAGTCAAGAGAGAAATTATTTTCAGTATGGGGTTGAAAAACGTTTGACAAACTAACACTTGTGGATGTGTTCCCACATCTGTTTTTTGGCAATATAACAAAGCAATATCTAAAATGAAAGATTGATTTTTTTTTTTTTTGAATGGAAAAGACCACCGTGTTCTGTAAGTAGCATTTCACTTGCGTTGCATTCTACTGAAGGCCATAAATTGCAGCTTCAGCTTTTTTGATTTATGGTACTGTAAGATCAAGTAAATCTGGATGTTGTCCAGTAATGCTTTTACTTCATAGTAGAATTGGCATATCTAGATTTTGATTTTTTTTAACTTGAAAACTATGCTGCTTTTGGAATAATTGAAGCTATTTCTTCCAGTTGCATTTTAAAGTATTTTATAAAGTCTTAACTAGTTCAGTAACAGAGTTTCTAAACTGCTGACAATATCACAACCATGCCCAAAAATATTTTTTGGCTTGATTTTTGTCATACGGTCTCTTAGTGAAGTCTATTATTTGAAGTATCACACTGAATTATTTTCCTGTGGCTTTTAGTTTCCAAAATTCTAAATAAATAAGAGATATCTGTAGTGATTATGTGCAGAACTCTGTTCTGATTCTTAATTGCAACGGATGCTGCCTTTCCTGTAGTCTGTGAAGCCCAGAGTTGACAATGTTCTTTGATCAGTTTTGTGAAGCAAGTTGCAGTGCCACTAGGGGACAGCAGAAGATAATAGTATATGAAGCACACTGATAACCATTTTTTTCCCCAGATTGTTTTTCTAAATATAACTTATATGTTGTATAGCAAGTAGCATATACATGGAAGTTTTTCTTTCAGTCATGATTACACTGGTGAGTTGAAAAGATGTTGAAATGTCTATTCTATCTTTCCATTCGTGCGTAAGTATCTTGTGTTTTGCCTGTACTCATCCTGGCATGTCTCAATAATTAATTACCTTTTTTCCTAGTATTGCATTCTTCCCTCTGTTTTTTCCTTCAGAGGAGACTATGGAATCTGTTTCTTCAGTTTAATGATTCTCTCTGTTGAGAGCCTTTTTTTATAATGACATGAATGCTGGAATGTAAAACAGAAAAAATCTTTGCGCTACGTTTTTTTATCTCTATTATATCCAGAGGTTTATATGAGTCTGACTCAGGCTTCAATTTCTTGTAGTTTGTGGTATTTAGTCCAGTTTAGGGGGGTAGGTTTGTTAGGTGCTTACACTGATTCAGAAAAGTCACTGTGGGTTGTTATGGTTTTTTGTTGTTGTTAAGTGCAATATGTGGATGCATATGGGCCCACGTATTTTGTCTAGCCATACATATGCTGTTTTCCTTTTGGTAAGCAGTATTTTGAAAATGGGAAAGTAAAAAGTCTCACTTCCCAAAGTGAGATAATCTATTACCTACTGTTGTGTGCTGACTGGTAGTATGATCAAATCCAAGAAGTATGAGTGAAGACAGAGCGGTAGCCTCTCTAGTGCCATGTGTATATTCAAGACTGCATGCCAACCTCATGTTCAGCAAGGCCAAGTGAAAGGTCCTGCCCCTGAGTTGGGACAGTCCCAAGCACAGGTACAGGTTGGGTGGAGAATGGCTTGAGAGCAGCCATGAGGAGAAGAATTTGGGGATGTCAGCTGATGAAATAAATGAGATGGCAATGTGCGCTTGAAGCCCAGAAGGCCAACCATATTCTGGGTTGCGTCAAGAAAAGCATGACCAGCAAGCTGAGGGAGGTGATTCTGCCCCTCTACTCTGCTCTTGTGAGACTCCACCTGGAGTACTGTGTCCAGTTCTGGAGCCCCCAACACAAAAAACATATGGAGCTGTTGGAGCAGGTCCAGAGGAGGGCCACGAAGATGATCGGAGGGCTGGAGCACAGGCTGAGGGAGCTAGGACTCTTCAGCCTGGACTTTAAAACTGGAAGAGGGCAGATTTAGACTAAATAGTAGGAAGAGATTCTTTACTGTGAGGGTGGTGAGACAGACACTGGAACAGGTTGCCCAGAGAGGTTGTGAATGCACCCTCCCTGGAAGCATTTAAGGCCAGGCTGGATGGGGCTTTGAGCAACCTGGTCTAGAGGGAGGTGTCCCTGCCTGTAGCAGGGGGGTTGGAACTAGGTTATCTTAAAGGTCCCTTCCAACCCAAACCCTTCCATGAATTCAATTTACAATGACAGCAGCAGAGTACAGTTGGTAAGCTACTGCCTTTTCTTATCTGTTGCTTTTTCTGACTGTCTTGAAAAGAGTGGCAACTAGCCAGTATGGCTAAATGGAGGGGAATATGGCTGTGTGACATATAAAACCTAGCTGCATGGTTCTCAGAACTTGTTACTAGATACGAGGGCTGCTCTGAAAGTGATGCCTCCAACTTTACTGTGTTGGCCATTGACATCAGAAGTGGATGCTGGTGGTATGGTAGTAGAGGTTGAATCTTCTCACCAACATTCCATTGCATTTTGTTGCTGTGGTAGAGGGACAGTCTGACAAAATGGCGTCTGACATGAAAGTGTGTATGAAGCAAAGGCTTGGAACTGAATTCCTCCATGTGTAAAAAATGGCACCCATTGACATTCATTGCTGCTTGCTGAATGTTAATGGAGACCAAACAGAGGTTGTGAGTGCAGTGAGGCAGTGGGTGCTACGTTTCAGCAGTGGTGACAGTGACTGTAGTGTCACCTCCGTTGGTGCAGATTTGGATGAGTGCCGCATGCAGGCTCTTGTTCATCACTGGTGAAAATGCGCAGCTGATGGTGGTGGCTATGTTGAAAAATAGTGTTTTGTAGCTGAGAATTGGCTCTCTCAAATAGTGTTATTGTTCTCTTTGTATCTGCTGTAGTTTTCATGGAAATAAATAGGAGGCATTACTTTGAGTGACTGGCATATAAACAGGTTACTGTCCAAACAAGAGAAGGAAAAGGATATGAAATGATCAGAGGAAAAAAAACCAAACGAACAGATGAACAAATCCCTAGGCACTCTCTAACTTCAGAGTGGTATTTACCAACAACTTTTTGTTGGATACTGTGCAACAGAGAAGTAGGAGTGACCAAAGCATTAGAAGTGAGCTAAAGCGAGGAGAAAGAGTGAAGCCAGTTCACTTTTTGTTGTTCCTTTGTGTTAAATGCCTTGTGGAACTTTGGATTGCTTTACAACCCATGGAAAAGAGCTCTTCTCACTGAAGCCAGAAACCACGGGGGACGCAGTCTAATCTACAGTATTTACTCAGCTTCATAGAGCAGGCAAACCTTCTGGTCAGTTGTGATTTTTCTTATGCTGTGTTGGTAAGACCCTATAGATGGTAGAGCCCAGTTTTAGATAGAAGTGCTCAGAGTTCTCTCATTAGCACTCTTTTTAAAGAAAAATACCTGTTCTGAAAAGAGACTGCTGATCACGTAGATAGGACAGAAATTCTGATATTAATGTATTTGTTTGCAGTGCTCTTTTCTCTCTTGAAAAAAATTGAATAACATTACCACGATAGGGAGGAAACTCATTGTATAGAAGATGCAGTGAACAGTAGGTAAAACTCTTCTTGCTCTTGGGCTTGGAGAATAAAGTTTTATTGTTCTAAACCTTTAAGATTTCACTGATCCTCTTTGTGTGAGGAGGCCTGGAAGGTAGCATAAAAAGTTTTACCTGAATTGAGCCCAATATGAGAGACCTAAAGCTGTTATTTTGTTTAAGGAATGTTTTAAAATGGCAGCTTATATAATCAGATTTAATAGTTGGATTTCAGAACGAAACTATGAATTACTGTGTTTCTGTGGAAGGCCTTAGGGGATAAATATGGATATTAGTTCCTCTTTTTGAAGAGTAGCATGTTGGTTAGCAATTTTATTCATATGAGTATCAGGTTGAAATAGGTTTCTCAGAAAAAAAACCCCTCTTTTGACATTTTTTGGATTTTTTGGTAGACGTCTTATATTGTTGCTTCACATAAAAAGAGTGCAATGCAGATGAGCATGCATGTTAGTGAAATACTTCTCACTGCTGCAGCTATTTTATCAAGGAATTCAGAATAATTTAAAAATAAATGATGTGGTAGAAATAGTAACACTTTAGTAACTCGTTTCACTTCTTTATAGTCCTTATTATGTGAAGTATGGATGTTAGGTTTTTAGCTAACTTATCTCAAATGCAGGTTGGGAATAGGCATGGCGATTTTCTCCAGATCTTTAAGGGGGGTGGTCTCCTTGCTGCCGTGAATTCTACTGTTACTGTTCCTGGGTTTTGAGTTAGAAAAAAAAATATTCTCAGAGCTAAATTATTTAGTAAGTAAGATTAAACTCATAAATTTACTTAATGTCTGTGTAGATTTTAGATTTCAATCGTCAAACTAATACCAGGCAGTTAAATCCTATATAAATACTGAAGAGATACTGCCTGATTGTGAAGCCCAGCTAGAGAATCTTTCTGAAATAAGTCAAATTTAGAATTGCAATCTGTTAATTTGATTCAGATATTAAACTTTTTTTCCTGAGGACCTAACCACAAGCTCAGAACCTATTTACAAACTTCTTTGGATATCAAATCACACATGTTAGTTTCCTCCCCGAGATGGCACAGCAGTACAGTAGAAATATTACTGAAAACAACTTTGAATGCAATAATTTAGTTTATTAGATATGGATCCTGTATTGTTAAGAAAATTGCAGTTATGCTTCACTTGGGTCCCTTTGAGATAATATGCAGCAAAGTTTTAATTGTTAAACTTATCTTTCTGGTTTTCTTTCCTTGCATAAATTTTATGAGAATTTACCTCCTTGCAGGCAGGTAGTTGTGCCTTCATTTGAAGGCTGGTTCAGAAGGAAATAAGATCTATTACGTAAGACTATGCAGTACTGACTAATTCTAAGTAGAGAAAAATGGTTAAAAAATTAACAAGAGCACCATTTCCCTTGCAAAGAAACAGAAAGAATTGTAGAAGAAATATAGTTTCATACCATAAGTAAATAAAATCAAGAGAAAAGATTGTGTCATGGTGATATACTACCTTAAACTTTTGCTAAAGATCACTTTGAGCTGTCAGTATTAGGTCTGAAGGAAGTAGTCGCATGGCAACCACTCACTGACAACAGAATGAGGAAAAATGCTTTTTGTGGAGGGCAAGTTTGCAATCAGTTGTTGCTAGTCTTAAGCTGTCTTCTAACCTGCATTCAGAATAAATATATCATTCCTACCCTTTGCTTTATATTGCTAATGATGATTTGTCCCTGCTTCCATGCTTTTAAGTCAAGAATGAATTGCAAAGAAGTTATTTGTCTTTTAATGAGTATTTGAAGTCAACAGGCTAGACGAACTAGAAGTATGTGAATATTTTTTTTCAAAGATTTTTTGCAAGAAAGATGCAATTTTCTGTAGAATTTGAATAAATACTGTGTGATAGGGACTGTTAAAACCACAGTGCAAAGATTAATCCCTGAATTGTTTTGTTGATCACTCGAAAATGTGATGAGTAATATCGTCAATGAGTGAACAGCTGGGAAAATTGGTTTACTTTGGGGCAAACTTACTTTTCTCCAGAACAATTTAGGGCTGTACGTAGCAAATAATAAATCATTGGAATGAATTTATCTTCTAAGACAGATGGTTGGTTTTGGTGATAGCGTGAAGACTGCAGTCAACAGGAATGGGGATAAATTCTAGTATGTTCTACTCTGTAGAGGTAACCCTTGTGCTGAAGAGTTTCTGTAGCTTAGGCCAGCTCTTTGCTGCTTTGTCATCTGAAGGGTCTCAAAGACAGCTTTCCTATGCAACCTCTCTTTTGGAGGTTATCTTTAGGATCGTAGTATTCTCATTAGTATTAAAAAGTTGTTCTTTTCAAGAAACAAGATAAAACTCTGCCCAAGGAAAACTTCTTTTTATAGTCTTGCTTTTTTTTTTTTGGGTAACTAAACATCTATGTGAGAGAGACTAAACTGATACAAACCTTTCCAGATTGTACTTAAGATCATTTGTTTTTCAGCTTTCTCAATTCTGTAATCATTCCATTTTCATGTTTGACTCTGAAGAGCAGCATTAATATTAAACCATCTGTTTTAATTAATTAAATTGCATTCCCAATATAAAAGTGGGCAAAGACTATTCCTTAAGTATGTTAAACTTATGTATGTTAAATATTTTTAAAAATATTGGCATTTGAAAGGTGAATGTTCCCCAAATAGGTAAGGAAAAGGATTATACTGCACTGATAGTTACCAGAAGTCTTTAGGTCTTTGAAGGTATCTTTGAAAAATATTTTAATTTCCTTTTTTGTTTTGTTCTTTTTCTCAATAGTTGCCAAAAGATGAAAAAGTATAGGTTTGGAAGCCTTTATTCTTTATATCTTTTCACATGATTGTTTCTTTACTTAGCTATAGTACTATTTTCTCTGCATAAAGGCTATACCAAACTTAGTGTTAAACATTGAAATTTCCATTCTTCATAGATTCAGATTTAATGCGTGTTTTCTTCTTCTGAATTATGTAAAAGTGCCTTAAGAATTATATCTCTCGATCTTGTGCTTCCTGAAAGGATAACTGACACAGCATATAAAATGTTTAGCACTAACAACGCAAGAACACCTTTCAAGGGTCAGCTTGAAGGTTCATGTGATCCTGCTTGACGTTTTGAGAATGACCTCGGGAGTACTGAGGAAAAGGTATAAAAGAAAAAATTGAGATAGAATACCATTTCCTGGTCTGTATCCTTGTAGAGTCGGTGGCTTGCAGAGAGGGTATCTGCATTCACTGGCCTGTGACGGGTATTTCTTACATGATTTATGTGGCGCTGGCATTTTATAGTGTGTTGCACACTGAATAAAATAAATATATTTAAAGTGGAAGTTTAAGAATGCTAAGTCAGGAACTCAAAGGTAAGCAATGCCAGAAACAGTGGAACTATACAAACCACTTCTTTCCTTTCACTGTATTGAAGTAATCTACAAAGACCGTCCTATGTAGGTATATATATATGGTAACGTTGAGACTTTTTGTTATCTTGATGAAAATCTTCCTTGTTCATTAAGAATTAGACAGGTATTCTTTCCAGATGTCCAGTCATTTTCATAGATCTTTTGTGAATCCTTTCCTGTCATAGCATCTATTTTGATGAAAATAGAGAAAGGGTGTGTATTGCTCTGTGTTCTGAATTGGTGACACTATTACTGGCAGTGATATCATTGCTGTCTTTCTGTCTAATACAAGCTTTGGCTAGATAAAAGTGAGTATTTTTCTCGTATTTTTAACAGTGCTTAAAGTTCTTTGTGATGAATAATTAGCTGCCTTGGAATTGTGATGATCAGTTTTTTATCATAAGATGCAAAGTATTCTGAGGTTCAGTAGCTTTCCAGGAATCTGTTACTTGTTCAGACAGTGACAGCATCTGATTTGCACTTACACTGTGGGAATTCTGTCTGGAATTTGGTTGGGTTAAAATAAACAGAGCTTTCTTAGAAATTGGACTTGATCTAGACATGCAAGTCATTCCCAGCCTTAATTATTTATTGTATAAAGGACTCAAGAGTTCATGGAAAGTTTTGTCAGTAGTAGCTTATGGTCTGCTCTGCTATTGGTAAAGACAGTTATTTTCCTTAAACCAGACATATTGGTTGCTTTGAACTCTTTTGCAGTAGACTGCAAGCTGATATTTCTACATTAAATTTTTAAAGTCTGTTAAATGAATTAAGATCATTTAAGAATATTTATATATTTTATACAGTATCTCTGCCTTTTCCTCGACACCAAAACAGCGTTATTTTGGTGACAAAGTCCAGATCTCTTAGTGTTTATTAATTTTATTATTCTTTGGTATTCTTACCGATCAAAACAAAACAAAACCGTGAATTTTTACTGTGTCAGCTTGTGGCAGAAGCCCTCATCTTGTGTCACTTTGATTTCTATGTCAAATATCAAAGTCTAGAATGCAGGAGTTAAATTTTCATGATGAAAAATCTTTATACAAATTTTTAAAGGCAGGATATTTTTTTAAAATCATCTTCAGTTCCCAGACCCATCATGTTTAGTAGCATTGAGGAGGGAAAAAAATGAAAGTAGTCACACAAGAACATCTTGTTGGGATGTTTCAAATTCATCAAATGAAAGCAGAGCTGTAATAAAAGCTGTCAGACTGTTTTAACTGCCGATTTTGTTGCTGCTTGCATTGCTTACTATACTGTGACAGATAGTGTTTATAGTTTTCAAACAGTTTTGTAGTTCTGTTTTTGCCAAGTGATAACTGTTTATACTTTTAGAGAAATGTGGGCTCCATATATTCCATCTGAAATCATTTTTCAGTTAATGGTCTGACTGTCGTTTGCTTTACGTTAGGATGTTCTTTGCGCTCTCTGGCCTCCAGTAAACTATCTGACTCCACCATTCCCTTACATAGCATTTCTTTTCCTTTTTCCGTACACAAGGACTGGGCTGGTGATTTCTTCTGTCACTGGAACTTGGGAAGTTATGTGACCTACCTTGTCACAGTCTTGTTCTCTGTGCTTTCTGACTCAGAGATAAACTAGTAACATCTCCCGCTCTTCTGCTGACAGTTGATGTATTCTGTATAATATCTTTTCCTTGATGGTTATTGGTGGTAAGTGTACGATTGGACTAGGTGATCTTGGAGGCCTTTTCCAGCCTTGGTGATTCTAGGATTCTATGGTTTTCTTGATGGAGAAGACTGAATGCAATTGGAGTTAAGACCAAACAGGAAAATGCAATGGATTAAGAGCAACCAAAGATTATTTTAGTGGCAAGATGGAAATAGATGGATAAGGAATAGAAGAGGGAGAGGTATTGGCACAGGGACAGTCTGGAGTAAAGGTAGAGGAAAAAGTTAACTTTCCATCCAGAAAACAGAAAGGACAAGCCAGTTATGTTTCAGGTGGATGAAAAATTCTACCAGCCAGACAAATACGAACAGAGTAGGCACCAAACTTCTGTTTAGTTAGTGAATAAAATATGATGTTAAAAAGTACTTGAAAAATAATACAGTGAGTAATTTGTTTCAAATTAATGGACTGCTGATAGTTGTAGCCATTTGTAGGCTTACCATCTGCTTCTGCACAGGAACTTGCCTCTCAGCAGCTCTGTCAGTTTAGAGCTCTTCTACATGGTAACAGGCTATGGCTCATAAGTTCCTAGGGAGGAACAACCGCATGCACCAGTACAGGTTGGGGGTTGACCTGCTGGAGAGGAGCTCTAAGGAAAGGGACCTGGGGGTCCTGGTGGATGACAGGTTGGCCATGAGCAAGCAGTGTGCCCTGGTGGCCAAGAAGGCC
>JANHGO010000041.1:13471961-13496339 GCA_024606505.1 Aquila spilogaster | reverse complement strand
TATGATTTTGCTAAAATGTTAAAACTAAATATGATTAATTCTAACTAACAACAAATCAATGACAAATCAGTAACACTGGGAAGCTCAGCGACCCAGGCTCGATGCAGGAGGGTCCGGGACACCTCAGTTTACTCAGCCGTTTTTGTGCTCTGCTGTTAAAAATGAATGCCAAAAGTTATGTCACTAAGGGCCAGCTATTTCGGTTTTGTCTCATGACACACCTCGTAGTTGGGTTACAAAGTATTTTAATAGTTGTACCTACTTACTTTACAAGGTTTTAAATCTGCCTATATAAGAAACTATAATTGTGAAATAGCGCAGGGAAAGGTTTTTCTTATGGTTACATAGGAAGTAATCCTTCAAATATCTACTTATATAAATGTCTGGGGACTATTCTGTTGAAGCTACTTGTATGTGTTTGTATAGCACAGGTATTTTATTCCTGTAACTACTGCACATATTGAATATTTTACAACATACAGTGGTCTAGTAAATATTTGTTGCAGCTCTTCCACTTGTGCAAGAAGTTAAAATACTTTTGTTGTTCTGCAGCTGGCTGGTGAGTACAGTGAGGTGGTTGGCTTAGTTGTACAGAAGTCCTCTGAGCTGCCGCTGTTCCTGCAATACACGCAGTTTCTGTAACTGTTTTCGTAAAAAAATATTAGATAACTGCCTGCTGTAAAATAATGCTACATCATGGTACTGTATGTGAGAGTAAACAGACTGCTTTTATAAGAGAAGCTGTTGAAGCTTGAAATAGTAAAACAAGACTGTGTAGACTGCTTTGGGTAGCATGCATAAGACGGTACAACCCTCCAGTAATGTCTAAAAGCAGTGCTTCTGATGGACTTTCGATACTTCGGTCCCTTGCATACAGCCTAACTAGTCATGTCCCAAGTCGTTCTTGCTGTTACCTATTCTGGGTCCTTTTAGGAAATGCCATCAAAAGGCATGCCAATCTTTTGCCACTGTTGTTTCCTCTTTTAGTACCTAGGCATGTGACAAAGCCTCAAAATAGGATCTCTTGTCTCTTATGTAGAGAAAAGTGTATTTTATTTGATGTGGTAAGTCAGTTGCTATATACTGGATAGGATCTTAACAAGTTTAACATTGCATGGTAAATTTCGCCCCCCTGATTTGTTGCGTAGGTCCAATATCTATTCAGAGTGTTCTGTAAGCTTCAGCCTGGTCTTCCTGTACTGGCGCTCCATGGCAAGCAGCATCAGATGAAGAGAATGGAGGTCTACACTTGTTTTGTTCGGAAAAAGGCAGCAGTACTTTTCGCTACAGATATTGCGGCTCGTGGCCTGGGTATGTACCCAAAGAAGCAATAGTTATTCACAACGTGATGATCTAACCCTACTGAGACTTTATAAGACTATGCTCTGAAGACCAACCTGATTTGTAGGAAATGAAGCTGTAGTTTGCTTAAGAGCTCATTAGGGTATCTCAGAAGAGAGATGCTTCTTAGAGTTCTGCTGTTTCTTTACTGAAGACGCCCACTTCATTTGTGCTTATTTTTTCTCTGTCCCAGAAAGACCTATGTTGTCACTAGTTTTGTAATGGCATTTGTTATCGAGGTATTCAGTGGAAGCTGTCTTTTATTTATTTATTTAAGTCTAGACAGTCTAGTTTTTCAAGCCATGTTCTGTGACAAATACCTGGAACAAGAGAAAAACGGAAATAGTGATGTATTTGCTTACTACATGCCATAAGGAGAGATTTCAGCAGTTTTAAGTATTTCTCATGTGCCTGTATCATGTGGGTTATTCCAAAGGATATGAAAAATTACTAACCTACCAGTATGTGGAAATGAACACCTGAAGAAATTTTAATGTCTGAACTATGAATGGCATTATAGGACTGTATTCTTAAGGAGGCAGAAAAATAGATGAGGGAAAAAGTAGGAGTATTTATAGGACCTGTTTTGGCTTGAGTTTCTTTCCTCTGGTCATTACCTGCTGAATTATGATTTACTTCTGTATATTTTCAGTGGATACTTTGGACTTTGGTGGTTTTTTGGTTTTTTTTGTTTTGTTTTGTTTTGTTTTGGTTTTTTTTTTTTACTTGGAGGCATTTAGGCATGACAGAAGACTGTTTTCAGGAGTCTACGTGTTCTTCTTTCAGATAGTAAACTCCATTGTCCAAAATGCAAGGTTTTGTCAGTATGCTACAAAAGGAAGAAAGGTGCTCTAAAAACTGAAGGCAGAAATGAATACTGTTTATCGTACCTTCTACACTGCTGAAATCTCACTAGTGAGGATCTAATACGGTAGTTTGGGTTTAGAGTGTAAGTATAGTTGTGGAATACAGCATAGCTACAGATTTGGTCAGGAAGTAACACAAACTTACTCCAATGCAAAACATGCCGCTGCTGGGTGAAGTGCAGCAGTTAGAAAATGCTTATTAGTAGTATCATTCGCATTCAATGTTGACTTCTTTGTCAGGTTTGGTTACCCCCTCCCATCTTTGAGAGGGACTATGATATTTCTGTATGGGGACAGCTGAAGGAGTGCTGCCTCACCACAGCTAACTTCAAACCCTGGTGGTGTAAGATATTGATACTGTAGGTGAAAAGTGGGTCAGATATTGTTATTTAAGTATTAAATGTAGTGGTGTTTTATCATCTGTGTGACACAAAGCATGTCTGTTCTTGTCAAGTGTGAAATTATGTTCCATTCCGTGCACTGTCATAATTTAGGAAATGAAGACACCATTAATTTTAGCTTTCTTTGATGAAGAGGGTGATTGTTTATGATATGCTAATACATGCAATTAATTTTATTTTTATTTCGGAGGTTGCACCCAATGTCCGTAAACTGGTCTAAATGATGGTTCTTATAGGAATTAATGCTCCAAAATAGGAGGATGCTCTTGAATAGGAGGATTTCGAGTATAGTGAGGTTAAATTTTGACATATTTTTTTCTTTCTACAGATTTTCCAGCAGTGAACTGGGTCATTCAGTTTGATTGTCCAGAAGATGCAAACACATACATCCACAGAGTGGGAAGAACAGCCAGGTTTGTTTTCACTTTTCATTAATATTGTAATGTTTAACAAAAGACCCTTTTGATTACTTAAGAGTAATGGTTTGACTTAATAATTTCTTAGTGAGCTTCAGAGACTACTTACAGCAGACAGAAAAAATAGCCCCAGTTGTTTAATTTGATCAGGGAAGATTAATAGTGAGGAAGCAAAAATCTTTTGTAATTGCCAGTATTACCTCAAAGGCTGAGTTGAGCATGTTGGTGGGTGGAAAATCTTGTTTTGCCACTGCCATTTATAGATAAAAAAAACTTTAGACTGTGGATCCAATTTCTTTGTGTCATTGAAGACTTCAAAAGGATAGAAATATTTTTTCCTTATTTTAATTTGGAGAGGAAGGAATCAAATAATGTTAATTACAGGTTAAATTTTTAATTTTCTAAGTCTTGTAGAATTATGTTCTTAGGGATAGCTTTAGTTAAAATATTTGTGGCTAAGCCTTTGTGATGGAAGGGAGGTACCGAGTTACACTGTTGAAAACCTGGTCCCTGATCTTTGAACTAGATTTTGAAGAGAAACAGAAGCTGTTATTGCATATAATTCAGTAGATCAAAACCTTTACGCAATTATCTGAAGCACAAAATGCAAGACCAGGCATTGTATCTTGTACATGATTTAATTTGTTTATAGTAGTGTTTGCAATATAGGTGTATGTCAAACTGAATGACAGAGCAGTTGCTTAGAATAGGACTTCAGCACTCTGCACTATAGGAATTTGGAATCTGTCTTCCTGGATGAAATGGCATTAAATTTTGGTGACAGTAATAGGAGTGTGTGCTTCTAGCCCTCTTTCAGAATGTGGAAGGTCTAGCTGTGTTTTCATTGTAATTGGTAACATTTCTGCCCCATTCTGTCCTGTGCTCTTCATTTTCCCATCTACCTGTTATAATAGAATGGAATAACAGACTTTTAAATGCTTTTGGAAGAAAAACTGTCTGTGAACAAAGTCAGTGAATGTTACGTATAATTAGATAAAACATGTAGCTATTTGGCTAAATTCAAACCTAGATGTAAGCCAATTCAAATCTAGATGTAATCTCATGCATACCAATTGAGTGAAAAGCATATAGGCTTAGTTAGAATTCGGGGGGGGGGGGGGTGTCCCTTTTTTTTAATCCTGTGTGGCTTCCACAGAAGGCTTGTAATTTTGTCTTTATGGCATACTGTCATTGTGGAAGGGAAAACAATATATTTGGCACTGTTTAATTGGCAGTTTCTAGGAGACTTGTTGAGCTCTTCCCGAGCTGTGTCACTGAGTTAAAGCACCTCCCTGGAGTTATAATCCTCAGGCCTTTTCCCGATTCTCATTAGGTGCTGAGAAGAGTGATTTTAAGTAGGTTTAGAGAGGGGAAGCAGCTACATGAAGACAAATAACCCCCCTTTTCCGTAATGCTTTTAATAAAAATGTCACGCTGATGAGGATGTTAGCCTTGCAACCTTAAGGGTTTGTCTTCAGCAGCCTCTTAAATACAACCTTCTGTGGTTGCTTGAGGGACAGATTTAGACGAAAATTGGGACAGAGGGTCTGTCTTGTAGCCCATGGGCTGTGCTCGATGCCTGCCCCTTGCTTCACCGGTCTGTTATTTACATTCCCTTTTACGTGAATTTTTCAGTAGCCAGACGTTACTGAAATGGGGAGTACATCTGAGCAAGTTGTTTGAGCTGGCAGGGTGGTGACTGATAGTGAAAGCAAATTCCTTCTGTTGGAAAACCTTTATGGATATTTTCTGTTTCTTAATCTCATACAAAGGTCAAGGAAGGTTCTACCTACACTGGGCTTTCATTCTGGAGAAACATACAGGCGCTCTCTGTCCTTAAAGTAAAGCAGTCATGGAAAGAGGTTCGTTTAGTGAACTTAATGGCATGAAATAGATCTTTGAAAATAGAACAAGGGAGATGTCTAATAGTTTCAAGTAAATACTGTGCACTAAGTAAATACGCTATTGCAGTTTTAGATGTGGATTGTTGAGAATGTACTTCTCGGTGAACTGGAAGTGTTGAGTAGGAAACTTCACTTGTTTTCAATAGCTATAGCTAGCATGAGAAGCTTGTGTTTTTTCTAGAAACTTGATAAAAATGAACTGAACTGCGGTTTAGTGGTCCTCATTAATGAGGTTAGAGATAATTACAAATTTTCATGGGTTATGAGAGTGTATAATTGCATAGAATGAAAGCTAAATGAAATATCTCAGCTAATTAAGAGACTGTGTTAAACTGTAATTAAAACTGGGATGCCAAATACTGTTTACTTTTGAAATCAAATTATTTTGTGATACAAAAGTAAACATGAAAGTCAAGAGAAATTATTTTGGGGATGGAGCTGAAAAAACTTTGACTAACAATCGCGGATGTGTTCCCACATCTGTTTTGTAGTTTTGCAAAGCCTTATCTAAGATGAAAGATAATGATTGATTTTTAAGTGGATAAGACCACTGTGTTCCCCAAGTAGCATTTTACTTGCATTTTATCCTGCTGAAGAACATAAATGCAACTCCTGAATTTTTGATTTATGGTAAAGTAAGATCAAGAAAATCTGGGCGTTGTCCAGTAATGCTTTTACTTTATGGTAGATTTGGCATATCTTGAGTGTGGTGGGTTTTTCTTTTTTTTTGTTAAACTTGAAATGTAAGCTATGATTGGAGTGATGGGAAGCTATTTCTTCCAACTGCTTTCAAAGTATTTATTTAAAGTCTTAACTAGTTCAGTAAAAGAGTTTCTAAAATACTGACAATATCATGGCCAGGCCCGTAAATATTTTTTACTATATTTTTGCCACACAATCTCTCAGAAGTCTGTAATTTAAAATACTAGATCACAGTTTTTTCCTGTGGGTTTTAGTTTCAGAAATTCTAAGTAA
The DNA here is from genome assembly GCA_024606505.1 of Aquila spilogaster. NCBI lineage: Eukaryota > Metazoa > Chordata > Aves > Accipitriformes > Accipitridae > Aquila > Aquila spilogaster. The sequence continues at coordinate 13,490,436 of JANHGO010000041.1, read as the reverse complement.
ATAAGAGCTGCTTGTAGCATTTGTCTGCAAAACTAATTTCTTCTGGCTTTTAATTTCTATTGATGCCTTCTGTTCTGTAGCCTATGAAACCTACAGTTGAAAATATTCTTTGATCAATTTTGTGAAACAAGTTGCAATGCCACTAGGGGACAGCAGAAGATAATAATTTTTGAAGGACACTGATTCTCACTTTTTTTTCCCAACTGTTTTTCCTAACGTAATTTGTAAGTTGTATGGCATGAAAAAACCATATATAGGGATGTTTTTCTTTCAGTCGTGATTGCATTGATGAGTGGAAAAGACACTGAAAAGTCTATTTTAGCTTTCTATTCATGCAGAAATATCTTGTATTTTGGATGTACCTGTATCCTGGCACGTCTCGGTAATTCATTTCTTTCTTTCCTAGCGTTGCATTCCTCCTCCTACTCCGTATTTTTTTTTTCTTTTCCTTCAGAGAAGACTATTAAAAACTGTTACTTGAGTTTAGTGATTTTTCTGTCAGGAGTCTTTTTTTTTAAAGACACTGACAGTGGAATTTTAAACAGAATAAACCTTTTTGCTCTGCAGTTTTTATCTGTGATATGTCCAGAACTTTATATAGGCTTTAGGTCTGACTTGGACTTCTGATGGTATTTAATCCAGGCTAGTTGCTTAGGTTTCTTAGGTGCTTAAACTGATATAGGAAAGTCACTGTAATTTTGTTGTTGTTGTTAAATGATGCGTGCATACAGGCATGCATGTTCTGTCTAGCTCTACATATGTTTTTTTTTCTTTTGGTAAATCATGCTCTGAAAACAAATGAATAATAAAAGTTCATCTTCCCAAAGCAGGATACTCTGTTGTCTACCATCTTTGTAGTGGCTGGTATGATGATTAGAGCCAAGAAGTATGAATAAAGACTTAAAAGATCTATAGGTTTTTTTGATGCCTTGTGAATACTGAAGAATACACACACATCGAATTTTGGAAAGGTGAGAGGGGCAGGTCATATAAAGATCTTAGTCTGTCATGAAGTAAAAAGCTTTGAAGCATGCTCCTTGGGGCTCTGCTTAAGTAACTGCACATTATATGTGTGAAAGTGAGACTAATAAGCCTTTAGAGTAATCCATGCAAGTGGCAATAAAGCATTTATATGTGAGTGACTTAATGGAACTTTTTTCCAATGGTGGAAGCTCGATTTATTTATTTCTTTTAATTGGGAAAAATATCCCAGGAATACATGTCTTGGGTCCTGAATAGACAGTACAGTCAAGATGGCAGCTCCTTGTTTGATTTTTTTTTTTTTTTTTTTTTTTTAATTTAAGACCCACTGAAGCAGTTTCACTGATGTTTCTTTAAAAATAAATGCAGTATTTAGACCATCTTATATTATATTGCGGTCAAGTCATCATCCTAACTTAAGTAAAAATAGCTGCCAGTGGAGGTCACAAGAAATTGTTGACACCACATATTTAACTTGCAGTTCACATTATTAAATTCTCTAAAATTAAATGCTGTACCCTAGCTACGTTCCTGACAGTGGCCTGTGATGCTGCAGTTGTACTGACTGGCACTGTGTTATCCATTAGAATTCTCTTCATGATGGCATGGTATGAATGTTCCAATACACTGAAATATTAAGTGGCTAAGGTTATTACCTGCTGATATGAAGCTATACTGTAAGCTGTAATAAAAAATAAACAAACACATGTATTTTAATGCAGCAGAGTGGACACAGCTGCTGTGGAAAATGGATTGCTTAGTCTAGGCTGGAGGACCCAACAACATCCCAAGGCCTTTTGAGTTCAATTTATTCTGAGACTAGCATGATAAGGTTGGTGAACCACTGCCTATTCTTGTCCATCATGTCTTGTGACTAAGTCTGTCTGGCAAACAAGGACACCTGTCCAGTATGATTGAATGAAGGGGATTATGGTTTTGTAGTATGACTAAAACCCAGCTGCATGGTTCTCAGAACTTGGCAATAGATACAAATGGGCTACTGTTCAGACAGGAGAAGGAAAAGGATATTGAGTGATCAGAGCAAAACAAACCAAACCAAACCCCAAAATAAACAAACCCCAAAGCAATCTCTGACTTCATAGCAATATTTACTGATAATTTTTTGGGGATACTGAACTAAGGTCTATGCAATGGAGAAACAGGAGTGAACAAAGCATTAGAAGTGAGCTAAAGCAAAATGAAAAAATGAAGCCAGTTCATTTTTTGTTGTTAGTTTTAAATGCTCCATGGGATGTTGGACTGTTCACAACTGATGGGAAAGAGCTCTTCTCCCTGGCTGAATTGAGGAACCAGCAGTGAACATGGCCCGTCTGCAGCATTTGCTCAGCTGTGAATAGCAAGCACCTTTTCTTTACTATTTTCTTGTAATTTTCGTTGGGCTGTTTTGGTAGGACTTGCTGTAGATGATACAGCACAGTTTCAGTTAGGAGTGCACGGAGATCTCTTGTTAAAGATTTGTTGTTTTAAAGAAAAATACCTACTACAAAAAGAGACCGTTGATCGTGTAGATGGGATAGAAATTCCAATATTCTTGCATTTGTTTTCTGTGCTCATTTGTCACTTAAAATAGAATAACAAATTACCACGTTAGGGAAGAAACCCAACAGTGTAGAAGGTATGATAAACAGTAGATAAAACTCTTCTTGCTCCTGGGCTTGGAGAAATAACGTTTTCTTGGTTTGAAGCTTAGATTTCATCAGTCCTCATCATGTCAGAAGGCCCAAAAGGTAGTATAATTGGAAACAAAGTTTTGCCTGAATTGAGCCTAATATGAGAGACCTAAAGCGGTTCCTTTAAGAAATACGTTTAAAAACGGTAGCTTATATAATCAGATTTAGTAGTTGAATTTTAAAACAAAACTATGAATTATTGTATTTCTGTGGAAGGCCTTAGGGGTAGATATGGATATTAGTTTCTCTTTGTTGAAGGATAGTGTGTGGGTGAACAGATTTATTTGTATGCGTATCAGATTGAAATAGGCCTTCTCAGAATAAAACTGTCCATTCTGATATGTTTTGGATATATTTTTATAGATGTCTTGTATTGTTCCTTTACATAAGAGTGCAACATAGACAAATGTTTGCATCAATGAAATGCTTCTTCCTTCACTACTATAGTTAATTTATCAAGGAATTGAAAATAATTTTAAGGTAAAATATAAACTACAAGCTAGATGTAATAGAACTTGACTCACTCTAACTTTTTTCCTAGTCCGTATTATATTAAGCATGTTTGTTAGTTTTTTAGCTAATCTATAGATTGGGAAGTCACTGTCACTAGCTTCCAAAAACTAGATGTATATTTGCACACTCAGATGGTGATTCTCTTTTTTCACATATTTCTTACCACAGATGAAGAACTGTACTATGCCAGTTTTGGTTTTTTTTTTCTCATCCTCAAGTCTCAATTGCAATAGTGTGTACATTAACAAATATCTAGATAATTTCACTGGCATATTCTCAGTCTTTACAGGGGTAAATCTTTGCTCTAGAAGCAGGGATCTGTGCTGCTTTTTGAACTTTGCTTGTCAGTTATTCCACTTGACGGAATTGTCTTGTTCTGGGTTCTTCATGGAAACTAAAATTGTATGCAAAGATGTAAAGAACATTATTGTTGCAATATCAAGTGCTCCTGAATATTTATGTTCTGAGAAGGGTGTGAATGGTGCACAGTGAATAAATGATCACCTTAGATGGTGAATAGTTTGGCTTCATAGTGGAAGTAACTATTAGTTTTGTATTAGTAGTTTGGTAACCATGTGTGATGAACAAAGGGTCCAGCAGAAGAAGAGTGAAAATATGTAATTAGAGTGTATCATAATGCACATGCAAAACCAGGCAAATTTAGTGGGCTTGCTTTTGATGCTATTCCAAATGCTTAACTTACTGACCTTAACATTTTAAAGAAAGCAGTCTTTTGCTTGCTTCTGGTAAGTTGCTAGCAAATTTGATCTGGGTGAGAAAGACACAGCTGAGAAGTTTATTTGACTTCCTTGATGCCTGATTTTCTTTTTCTGAAGGGATCTACTGTGGAGAGTTTCTGCAATACTAATGTATCTGAAGATGGCTTGTTGGCTTGGAATGCAAGACTTTTTAGGAAGGGCTTTGATTTAAGCTCACAAGTTTTGCAGTGATATCTTACTTCCTTCTGTGTCTTTTGACAGATGAGATGACAGCATATGTTGATACTATCCATCCTGGCCCAGTTAGGCTAAAATTAGATCTTTAATCAAGTCAACTTGGTAATGTCCCATTTAAGTTACAGACTAAAAAAAAAAAACCAACCACAAACCACTTTTTGAGTACGGTGGTAGATGTGTGACCTCCAAAGCATTAAAAATTACATACTTATGGTTCCTTGCATGTTTGTGTGTGGTAAATATCTTCAAAAACATCACCTCCTTTATACTGGGTTTTCTGTAATGGGAAATATTCCAATTCAAGTAACTGCAATGCAAGTATCCTGCAACCCTCCTCCCCCAAATTTTATGATTATCTCATCATCTCCATTTTCTCCTTTGCCAGTTTTTAAAATAGATTATTTTTTTCTTGCCAAAGCAAGCAGAAATACTGCCTTGAACTCTCTTGAAATTTGGCATCAACTTACATCTTCTGAAATACAAATGTTAGGGAAACACGTTGCAATACATCTGTTCAGGGCAACCTGTATAACGTTTCCTGTAAGGTCTGCATATCCATGCAGGCTATCCTTACAGTTCTCTTTCCATTGCTCCCATCATTTTTTGTCCTACTGGATGTCTGCCCTACAGCAGAGCACTGGTGCCTGATGACCATCAATCAGATATTTCTCATTCCTATTTTATTCTGGTATCACCGTGACTCGTATGTCACTGACAACTAAAATATGGTGCATTTGACTGAGTGATATGTTATGACGGTGGTGGCAAGGATGTAAAATTACTCTGAATGTAGTTAGAACAAGCTCAATGCTAGCTGCATGGCAAGGTGGAATTGATTAATAACCATGGTATGTTTTCATCTGTTGCCTTTGTGATAATGGTAGTGGTGTTTGCTTTAATAGTATTGGCTAGGGGTATATGCAGCCTTTGGCTGCATCTGATCAAGGTTAGGTTAAGATGGGTTAAGATCAGCAAAAATTGAGTGTCTCTTTGGCCTGCAAAAAAAGCATTTTTTTCTCATCCTGTCCTCACGGAGTTGTTGCCATGCTATTAGTTTCTTCATGTTTGATACTAGCTGTCAGCTCAGGGTGATTTTTAGCAGAAGTTTAAGATAGATTCTGTCATGGTGAATAAACTGTCTTTTTGATTTGAGTGTTTTATTTATTTTTTGGTATGAAATGAAACTATTCGGCAACTCTTTCTGTTTCTTTGCTAGGGAAATGGTGCTCTTGACATTTTAAACCATTTTTCTCTACTTCTAATTAGCCAGTACCACATTGTCCTAAATAATTTTTCCCATTTTCTTCTTGTCCAGCCTTTGGTGCTTGCCCTTGATTGTAGGCATCCTTTTTCTCATCTGCAGTCAGTGTAAATATATCATTCCTACCCTTGGCTTTATAGTGCTAATGATGATTTGTCACAGCTTCCTTGCTTGTAAGTCAAGACTGAGTTGCAGAGAAGTTACTTGCCTTTTTGATAAGTATTGAAGCCAAAAGACTCTAGAAAATAAGACAGGTTTGTACTAGAAGTATGTGAATTTTTTTTTTCCCCCCAAGACTTTCTGCAAGTAAGATGCAATTTTCCACAGAACCGGAATGAATTGTATCTGGTATCCTAAGAGACTATTAAAATCGCAATGCAAAGATGAGTCCCTGCTCTGGTTTCTTGATTACCTTGAGGAAATGACAAGATAAGTAATATCATCAATTACTACACAGTCCAGGAAAGTTTGATTACTTTGAGGTTTTTAATTTACTTTTCTCCAGCACAGTTGAGGTGCATACTTGGTGAATAATAAATCACCAAAGTGAATTAGCCTTTTAGGTCAGATGTTTGGTTTTGGTGATGATGGACAACTTGAAGGCTGCAGTCAGCAGGAATGGGAACAACTCCTAATGTCTTCTCATCTGCAGAAGTAGTAGTCCTCCTGCTGAAGAATTTCAGTAGCTGAGGTTGACTCTTTGCTGCTTTATCATCTGTAAAGGTTTAAAGGTTTTATCTGTCTACTGAAAATAATTACAGAAATGTTCTTTTGTTGGCTTTAGTGGAGAACTTTATTCCCTTGGGATACTGAGGGATGTTCTTTTCTCTCATGTTTTAGGCATTGTAATGGAAATAAATTTTTAGCAGAAGATCTAAGTGTTCTTTATTGTTTATGCCAGTTTTTAGTAGCTTGTGCTTTCATAAGTTTGCCAATATAGATGCTTTTAGTATGAAAGACACAGAGAAAACACTTTTGAAAACTTAAATTTTCCACTGAAACGTCTCTTTGAGGTTATCTTTAAGACCATAATTTCCCTGACCCTTGATGGGTATTCTTCCATGATTTGTATGGCACTGGTCTTTCGTAGTGTGTTGCACACTGAATAAAATAAATATAATAAAGCAACAATTTAAGAATGCTGAGTCAGGCACTCCAGGTTAAGAAATGCCAGAAGCAACAAAACTACACAAATCACTTCATGCCTTTGACTAAATTTAAGGAATCTGCAAAAATCATCCTTTGTAGGTGTTTATATAGTGTGATCAAGACTTCTTGTGTCTTCTTGACAAATGAGGGAGATTCTTGTTAAGAGATTAAGCAGACATTCTTTACAGATATTGGATCATTCACATAGCTTTTTTTGGAATCCTTTCCTTTCGTAGCATCTGTTTTGAAGAGAAGAACAGAGCTGTGTGTTATTCTGTACTCTAAATTGGTGAGACTGGTATTGGCAGCAATATTATCTCTGTCTTCCTGTTTGTTACTACCCTTGGGTAGATAAGAGAGTATTTTCATCCTTCTTTCCAACAGTGCTCTGAGAGCTCAGGTTCTTTTCATGAAAAATTAGCTGCCTTGGAACTGTGATCATCAATTTTTGCCATAAAATGCAAAGTCCTCTAAGGTTCACTGGCTTTCCAGGACTTCATTGCTTGTTCAAGTAGTGGCAGTGTCTGACATGCACCCACTTTGTGGAAATACCATCTTGAATTTGGCTGGGCTGGAATATATAGAGCTTTCTTACAAGGTGCACTTAGTCTATGTAAGCAAGTCATTCCCAACCTTAATTATTATATAAAGGGCCGAAACATACATGGGATGTTTGGTCAGCAGTGACGTAAGTCCTGCTATGCTTTTGGTAAAGATAATAATTTGCCTTAAACCAAGCATATGTGTTGTTTTAGAACTCTTTTTTTTTTTTAGGAAGATTCTACAAGCTGATATTTCTGCATTAAGAACACTTTAGGTCTACTAATTAAATGGATTAAAATCAAGTTACTATAGTTCTTGTACGGTATCTCTCCCTCAACCACAACCGTAAAGCAGTATTTTTTGGGACAAAGTCCAAATGTCTTACCATTTGTTTTGGTATACTTACCAAACCATATAAAACTAGTACATTTACATTGTGTTAGTAAGTGGCAGAGACTCTTCTCTTTGCAACAATTTGATTTCCGTGTAAAATTTCAAAATCTAGAATGTAAGGGCTAAAATCTCATTACAAAACCATGTATTAAACATTTTAAAATTATCTTTAAAAGTCATTCCCCAAACCCATCATGCATAGCACTGGCGAAGGGAAAAAAAAAAAAAAAAAAAAAGGCATCAGAGAGCATTTTGTTGTGATTTTTTCCAAATTCATCAAATGAAAGCAGAGAGCTGTAATAAAAGCTGTCAGACTGTTTTAACTGCAGATTTTGTTGCTACTTGCATTGCTTACTCTGCTGTGACAGATAGTGTTTATAGTTTTCAAACAGTTCTGCAGTACTGTTTTTGCCAAGTGATAACTGTTTATACTTGGAGAAATGTGGGCTCTCTATGTTCCATCTGAAATTATTTTTATCAGTTAATGGTATGAATATTGTTTGGTGTGCCTGAGAACATCCTTCTGCACTGTCTCGCCTCCAACTTAAAAGCTGTCTTAAGCCACGTAGTCTTGACTCAAATACTTGCTTAAATAGCACTTATGTCCCCTTTTCTATGCACAAAGACTGAACTGGTGTTTTCTTCTGTCATTGCTGAGCTTTTATTGGAAAGATGTGGCTTACCCTGGCATAGTCTTGTTCTCTGTGGTCTCTGACCCAAAGACAAACTAATAGCATCTCCTACCCTTCTGCTGGCGGTTTACATCTTTTGTATAATACCTTTTCCTTGATGGTTCTCTTGATGGAGAAGAGTGAATGCAATTGGAGTAAAGACCCAACAGGAGAATGTATGATGGAGTAACAGAAGCTGAAGATTTATGAAATGGCAGCAGGCTGAGTGGAATAAAGTTAGAGGAAACGGTTAAATTTCCGTATAGAAAACAGAAAGGACAAACCAGATATGCGTAAGATGGATGAAAAGTTTTACCAGCGTAGGAAAAAAAGACAAATATGACTGGAGTAGGAACCAAACCAAAGGCCTGTTAAGGTAGTAAATAATTTGATATAAAATGGCACTTGAAAAATAATACAATGAGTATTTTGTTTCAAATAAATGGAATACTCGTAGACATAGCAGTTTATGTATAGGCTTACAATCTGCTGCTGCCCAGGGACTTCCCTGTGAGTAGCTCTTGGCAGTTAGAGCTCTCTACATAGTAACTTGCCACTCTCTTATTTTGCTTTGTCCCACACATTGCTCTCATCAGTTGACTGTGAGTTGGATTCTGTCCAATTTTGGCATATTTCTGAAATTTAGTTCAACTGGTGTTTTTTATATAATGGAGGACCCTATGCAATATTTTCCTATCAATCTGTACTCTTAAGAACTATTTGTAAATGTAAATGAAAAAATAATATATGTGTTACACTAGATATGGACTTACATAATGCAGATAAACTAACTCATCATTACTACTTTGTCAGTGGGACTTAGACCCATTGTCTTGTTTATTTACTAATGCTGTTGGGTACTTTTTTCTCCTTGAATGTCCTCAAGTTGCTAAATTTGCTGAAAGTAGGAACTGACATTTTCCTGCACAAGCAGAAAGTGAACATGAAGATGCTTTATGAATAAAATAGAAGAATTTTTATTACTTTGCCCACCATGTATCTTAATTACCAAGTCAGCTACGTTTGATACAGCTGTTAAGTGCATTGGAGAGTGAATTCTAGATATGTTCTTATGGGATCAGTCTGATTGTATTTTTTCTTTTGCACCTAAAAACTGCTTCTATAAATGAAAGAACTCCTGGTTTTATGCTTTTCTTTCAGTGATGCCTCTGTGACCTGTTAGAAGAGTAGCCTTTATTGAACTTGCAAGTAGGATTTGTTTGGGATCAAGGCACTTATCCTTTCCTGGCCTTTAACTTCTTTCACTTGCAGGATGTACAAAGGAGAATGAGTTGCTACCAGGTGTTAAGACTTGCCTATTGGTAAAGGATGAATGCGAGTAGTTAGATCTTCCAGTATTGTAAGCTTTGATCAAGTGCCATTTGATTATTACATAAATATTTCTAATCTAGGGGAAGAAAAGATCCACTGATCTGAATCTGTGTCTTAGTCCCAGATGTTTAGGGCTCTAGGTGTAGTTTTGAAATCAGCTCAAGTGGAGATACAGGCAAATCACTTGACTGGTTTGCCTTTTCTTTTCTCTTTGTAAAGTGAGGATTTTTGTTTGCTCCTTGGGCTGATTATAAGGAAGCAAATGTAAATTCTCATTGGTCATTGAAAACATCAACAAAAAATTGTATTTTTTGCATGTTTGCTTGAGGTGTCTCTTTTGTGTTTTTTTCCCTGATCAGATACAAAGAAGGTGGTGAAGCTTTGTTGTTACTGCTTCCCTCAGAAGAAAAAGGCATGGTGGAACAGCTTTCACAGAGGAAAGTACCTGTCAGTGAAATCAAGTAAGTGACTAATGGCTTGTCTGTTATTCAGCCTTCTTTCTACAGGAATAATGTGTGATGAGTCTATGACAGTCCTGATGGAGTAAAGTGCCTGAATTGCCTGGAACTGGACAAACAAGGGAGATTTGGATAGCGTTCTAGAAGGAAAAGACCTTGAGAGGTTACCTATTCCATCCCCTTTCTCAAAGGCAGGATCAGCTGTACAAATCATTCTTACCATTCTTATCAGATGCTTGTCTAACTTGCCAATTCTTCACAGTTTCCCAAAGTGATCTCACCTATACTCAACAGTTCCTACCATTAATGTTTTTTTCTTCAAGTGTCTGATAAGCCTTGTAAGTAATTGAAGTATTTCTTTTGTCCTGTGCCAAGAATATATGGAAAATGATGTATTCTCTTACTCTTTGCAATACTTTTAATGTAATTGAACATAATCATGCTATCTCTTTCTCCTCTTTTCTTTTGCAGATTAAACAAATACAATTTCTTTAATCTGTCCTTGTATGTTTTTTATACCTGTTATCATTCTTGTTTCTCTTACCTGTCTTTAGTTCTAGACTATTTCTCCAGTTTGTCATGATCTTTCCGAATCAGTTAGTTGAAGAACAGGAAATAAAAAATGTGGCTAAATGGTCATTTTACATACTACAGAGAATATTCTGATGGAAACCTGTAGAGATCTATGCTATCTGTACAAGAGAGAACTGACTTTGAAAGAGTTGCAGAAGCATATAATGATACCATGTGAAAATAAAAAAGCTTTTACATTTCCAATTTCTAGTAAATGCAGAGTAATGGACATGCAGAAAAACCCAAAACCCTAACTGTCAAAATAATAATAAAAAAATACTAAAAAGAATTGGTGGTAATTTCTTAATTAGCAGCTATAGGTAGGAAGGAGTTCATTGTTCTTTGAACCTGTCAGTCTAATGTTAAATCAAAAGAGGAAACAGAATGTGAAGGAAATATGGAAGAAGAATTGAAAGCAAGCCAGAAAATGTGGTATGAGCCTGACTTGATTTTGAATATTTATATAGTTCAGGTTGCACTATGCCAAAAACTGTAGAATGGAGCTAGAAGATATCAGAGGAGGATGACAAGGTAGAAAATTAAGTTTCTGTACAAGTGGGTATGAGCAAGGCTAGGACTATTTTACTTTGAAAAGCTGTGGTTTGAATGTGAAGATGTGAATATCTAAGCAAAGAAGATAATTAACTGTATGCAGAAAGTGTTTGTGGAACAATTGTTTTTGAGAAGAAATCAAAATAGGGTGAAACTTTAAGTGGTGGTTATTACCTCATTGCTTAAACCTTGAGGTCAGCTCAAAATTAACAAGTTGTCATTTCTGCAGAGAATAGAAACATGCATATAGCACTTTCCAGATTTAAGGCTTAGTTTTACTTTTTTAAAGTATTTTTGATGTATAGGATATGCCATTTCAGAGGCACTTGTGAACTGTACTTGTGAATGTTGCTTCTATGTAACAAACAGTACACAGCAGCCAGTGAAGTAAATACACCTTTTCTGGTCAAATGCCTATCAATTCTATGTAGAATATGCGTGAACTTCAAACATAAGACAACTTTCGCTAAAACAGTGAAAATAAGGACTAGAATGGAGTCAAACAACTACCAAAAGTCTAATTGTGCTTAAAGCTTTCTTTTGACATTGCTGTTTAAAAAAAAAAGCACCACACAACAACAAAAAAAGCAAACAAAAAAACCCCCAACTGAATGAGGACAATATCAGTAAAGAAACTGAATTAAAGTCTGATATTTTCTTTTCCTTTAAGCATCATAGCGCTTTAAAAGGATCTGTTGTATAACCACCACAGCCTAGGCAAATTGTGTCTTTTTTCAAACTTCATCTTTTTCCTTTTTAAAATGATAGTTATTCAAATAATTTATCTTATTTTGATATTCCCTAAATAAATGTCTGATTCCATGCACATTATAAATATTTCACCTTTCTTTGACAGCTAGGCTTTTAACTTCTTGAGTAATGCAGTTAATTGTTTGAACGGCTTATCGTAGAAAATGGTAAAAAAGCCTCTTTAGCCTGTATTTATCCATGTAAATACAAATCGGTGTTTTAATAAGGCAAATATTTCATTTCCTCAGCAATAAATGCATCTTCTATTTATAATCCAGGTTAGATGTGTCTCTGGAGAGACATCCATGGCTGCATCTCTTAACACATTCTTGTTAATCTGATGTTACATCAATGGAAAACTCTGTGGTTTTTTTTTTTTTTTTTTTAAACACCACCCCCAAAATTCATTCTTTTAGCAAGCCACTAGCGCATATGTATAATAAATACATTTAAGTAACATTCTTAACCAGAATCATTATAAGGAAAGTCAGGGCTTTTGATTGATAATACATTTTAACAGCTTGCCCTGAGATCCAGTTTTTCAATTTGCAAAACATACCTTATTAGTGTTTGTAACATCATAACGAAGGGGAATGCTTTTACTTAGAATTGTCTACCTAGTGTGGTTAAGGCTTAAATGGTTTAGTATTGTACTTGTAAGAGGCTAACTAAAATCCTTAGAAAAAAATTCTTGTAATTACTTGTGGCTTGCAAACCAGTTTCATCCTAAAAGTTTTTAACTACAAGTCATCTTAGGTTGTTTCCTTCTAGCCAGTTTCCCAATTAATACAACCCTGGTGTGTTTTGTCAGTTGATAAATTGTTGAAGAAGTCGAATCAACCCATGCATGTTCCAGGTCTTCTGTTGAAGTCTTCTGGTGGTGTTTGTGCATATTCACCTAATTGTAGATTCTCAAGAATTGAGAGTCTTACCTTCTAACTTGTGAGTTAGAAGGTAATGAGCATTGCTCGCTGCCGACAGAGTTTAACTCTTCAAACTGCTGAAATTCATTCTGAAAGCTTTTTTGTTTCTAAAATATCACTGTCAATTAAAGTGTTTGTTTTGCTGTTGTTGTTAACCTGTTATCTTGCATAGGGATTGCAAGAACCAGTTTTCTGTTACTTTCCCTGTTTTGTATTTTCTGACTTGTAACAGCTCTTAACATTTATTTAATTTAGACAGAGCTTTTAAAACAGTTCCATAATTTGAAAGGAGAGAGGGGAAGAACTTTTTTCTTTTCCTGACTACCTATTCAAAAGGCTAGGGTTTGGGCTGTTTTCTTAATTTTCAATTTTAAATCTAAGCTCCCTGTAGAGCCTGTTAGTATACCATTCCTTTCTAATCAGCACAAGCTGCCAATTTACAGGTACTAGTTTTAACAATGCATCTCTTTTTCAGTGTTCAAACAGAACAAGAGAAAATGCAAAATATGCAGTAATAAATACTGTATTTTAGAGCATTCAAATATGGCAAAAAGCTACTCTGAAAATATTAAATATTATGTACATATTTATAAAGAGTCTATAATTTCAAAGTTTTAGTTGCAAGCTGTAAACTGAAACTATTTTTGATAGTACCTTGGGACTACTTCATGGCATCCAGTTTTTTTGAGTAACAAGATAAGAGCTGCTTCCTAAGGGGTTATCATAACAAATTTTGTGTCCAGAAAATTTTAGGAAAGAAAGTGCAAGTATGTAGATACTCATGATGTAATATTGCTTTCTTTAATATTATGACAAAAATGTGGTTCTTGAAGAAAACAACAATAACAAAACACCTTTTTTTCTGACAGTGGAGAATACTTGGTTGTGTATTCCCCATTACAGTAATGTTAATACTAGGGAATCTATTAAGACTTGCTGCCTCCCAATTACCATCATTACTGTAGGACAATCCATTGGTGTCACTAACCAGCATGGTTATGCACCTGTATGTGATCTGCTGGTGTGAGGCTGGCAACTGTGAGCAGCCTTCCTTAGGTCCCAGCTCTTCCTCCTCTCTCCAGCCTTCCAGGTTGTCCAGTGTAACCATAGAGAGCCACGTTCCAGGCTGAGAGCACAGAGCAAAACCTGCTGCTGCTTGGAAGCTGAGTGGAATATGGAATATGTTTTACTACATCATGGCAGTATGGTCTTTTTGGTGCTGGTTGAACTTTCTTGTTTAAATTCCGCTTTGGAGAGGATGGGGAAGAGAGAGTATCTAGTTAAAGCAGTATTTCTATCCTGGTCTTAAAAACAGGGGAAATGAGAGGAAAGCAGAGTGCGTATCGACCAGGAAGTTTGGAGTGCTGTCTGATCAGTTCATAAGACCAAGCAAACTGAGATCATATTTACATCATGGCACAGTCAAGTGTGGCCATTTATGCAACTGCTAAGCAAAACAACAGTTTCAAAAAGTTATACTGCTACTTAAATGCAAGATTTGTGCTCACAGAGTAAGAAAAGAAATAAACAGCCTAGTAAAAATGACAGACAATGTCATAAAATGCCCTTCTAGTCTTTCCATTGTTGGTTCTAGCTCACTGCTGCTTAGCTGTTTAGGCAAGCTTATAAATTACAATAATTCATTTAAGTGTTTAGATTTTAGGTTTGTCTATCCAAATAGTCACATGTATGTAATTGTTGTAAAGAGTTTTATTGTTCAGAAAGAAATAACATGCAAACTCATTAAAACCAAAATCCAATTTAACAATGATGAGCTTTCTTATTTTTGGAATCACAACATGAGATGAAGATGACAGTGGGTGGCTGTCATGATACAGCATTGGAGTGGAGAGAATCCAGTATTATGAGTCTTTTTCTAATATTCAGTGTTGCAAATTTACTCGTTCATTAACAAACACATAACCTCAAAATGTGCTCGGGGCACTATATTCTTGGCTGACATTGCTTAGATCTATACCACATTATCTTGCCCTTCTTTTAATTATAAAGTATCTTCTGTGTTTCTGTCTTTTTTCAAACCCTTTTCTTGCAAATTTCAACCAAATAACTCAAACTAAAATGTATGTGCAGTCAACAAAATGTTGTTACATCTTGTCTAAGATTATTGTCCATTACGCTTGGAGCCCCAATGATGTATTGTCTCCTATAAATAATGAATCATATTCCTACAATAATCAAGTCATAGAAAATAATGAGTAATAGCAGGCCCAGGTGAGAATTGGAACTTGGTATGCATTTTGAGTTTGACAGTGACAAGTGAGTAGCTGACAGTCCGAACTACTCTTTGAATACAGCTCCAAGGCCAGTTTTGCATTTGCTTAAAGATTTCATGTACACCATGTTTCCCTAGCTTATGAGAATGTGCAACTGCCAGATGCTTTGCTAACATCAGATATGACAACTTCTGTTTCTTTCCTATTCTTAAAGCCTGCTAATGGTGGTATGAAGGATAATCAAACTGATTAGTCATGTTTTGTTTCTGACTAAGCTATGTCGGCCATTGTGTGTTTGCGTATTTTCTTGAGGTCCTTAAAAGTTGTTTTTTTGGTATCAAGAAAAAAGTTAATCCTTTAACTTCTCTTTTTTTGCTCCCTTTGGAGATGACCGCTATGTTTACTTGCCCCGTCTCATAGATTTTTATCTATCTCAGTTGAGTTCTCAAGAATAGATACAACTATGACTCAAAAGTGCTTTGTCTTTCTCTCTAGTTGCTATGGAGCAAATTTCTTCTGACTCAGCTGATTTATCTAAATACCTGTTACCCCGTGATTAGTGATTCTGGTGTGAGCTTGGACTGTGCTGTAGCTGTTGTTAGCTGTCTGATTACAGCTGCCTCTTTGAGTGAAGACTGGGGAAAAAAAAAAAGACACTGGCTAATTTAAGTGTCTTGAGGTCATCTCTTAATAGCTTTCCTATAGCTTAACAGCAATCCAACACTTTTCTCAGCTGTCTTACTACTGAGTGTGTTCGTGTTAATTTTTTTTTTTGTTAGTCATGCTACCCCTTCATTACTTTTTGTATCTCATTTTGTGCTTGTAATTCTTATTTTATCCCAGTGTATTTGTGCTGTTTTTGTACTTGTCTTCAGTTCTACTTTAAGCTTTCTTCTTGAGTTTCAGGTCATCCAGCCAGCCTTTTTATTCTTCCTCCTGTCGTTCCTCTGCTGTGAGTTAGTATATTTTGTGTTTGTACCTTCTAATACAATTTGGTATTAAGAACCACTACTTTTATTTTGCTATTCTACCATTTTTCCTTTGTTAGTATCATAAATATTTTCATTGTCACTTTCTTAATCTTGTTTTATAGAATAAAATCTAGAAGAGCCTTCTCTCTATTTACTTTTTCTGTCTTTGATATCTTGTGTGCATTCCATCCTGCATTGCAATTCAAAGACTTGTTGGTCAGTTTGTCCCCCACTGCATATTTCATGCCTTGTCTTTCTTATGTCTTTACACTTTCAGAGCAAATGACATGGTAGCTTGAAACTGGAACTCAGCTTTTTGATCTTTCACTAAAACTGTAGCTAAATAACTCTTGTGTACACTACAGTTTTCCACTCTGTATCTGACAGAGATAAGAAATTGAAATGGTGAGGGAATAAAGCTTGGTGTCTTTATAAATTAAATTATTCTTTGGTAATACCCTCCAACCCCTTGCTTAATTGCTGCTTTCATATTTAGTAAGAATAATAGCCGAGGATAATGGCTTATGTTACAAAAAATAACTATAAAATGTTTCTTGCCTAGTATTTTGATCAGAGTCATGTTTTTTAGACTGACTTACCTCTATGTGAAGAGGCATGATTAATTCTTTTTTTTTTTTTTTTTTTTTTTGACTTCCTTCAGCAACGGCTATGTTTTGTTGTACGGTATGGGATGACATGACACACAGCAGCAAGAACCAGATTAAGAAATCTGGTAGTTGTGCATCTCTTTTGACCTCTACTTGAGTGGTAACCTCCTACCGTGTTTGGTAGGTTGTGTGATACACTTGGGTGGCACCGGCAGATCAAAACCAGAAGTAGATAAGAAAAGATCTGGGCAAATAAACCTGGAATAGTGTAGGTATCACTGGAATAAGTAAAAATCCAGAGTCTGGGAGAGGACTGGCATACCTTCTCACTAGGTTTAATGGCATTTTCTGTAATAGTCACTGTTCTTTATTCACCTGATCGGTATCTTGAGGAGCTCTTAAATCTGTTTAATCTCAATGTCCTTTATTTTTGCTCATTTGGCTACAAGAAAGAAGTACTTAAATTTCAGTATTCCCAGGGTAATGGATCTCATTTAAGCTTTCAAAAATGCTGAGAATTTCCTTATGAAGACTGCTATCTCAGTATAAAGTAGTACAATAATTCATTATACTACTTCTATATTTTTTTCCTCAGCATTTTTTTAAATTCAAGAAGTTCTTTACCGCTGATTTTGGCTTTGCTTTGGAAGAAGTTTCACCACCTTCACTGAAAACTGTCTCTGGATAAAAAGTCTGAGCTCTCATTTGTCTTTTCTGTATTATTTGTTTGAGGAGTTTGTGCTTCATTCTTATTACGGTTCCATTCTCAGCTGTTTCAGAGTGGTAGTAAGTTTATGCATATTAAAGCACTGCAAAAGACGTGAAGATACTCCTGAGAACTTAACAGGTGCTTATTTTTGCATGTTCTAATAATTAAAGCTAACTTTCTTCCTCTTTTTTTTGTTTTTAATTAGAATTAATCCTGAAAAAATTACAGACATCCAAAAGAGGATGCAAGCTTTCTTAGCTCAAGATCAGGAGTTAAAAGACAAAGCTCAAAGGGTAAGTCATCTGCTTCACTATAGTTCTTGAGGCATGCTAGTTGAATAGAACTGCTGTTGGAACAACTGACCTGCTCATATATGCCCTAGCAGCAGTGTTTGGAACTGCTAAATTGTTCTGATTTTTAAGCGTTAAAACACAGCATCAGGAGAAACAATAATCATGTATTAGCAGTTGGTGTTAAGTATGCCTGTGTAGCCTGTGTGAGTTGACATGGGCTCAACATGGGCTCATGATGCTAATGCCTGAAGAGCTGCCTAACCTACTGGTCTTGTGCCAAGGTTAAGGCATAGGTGAGGACATTTATTTTAGTCTTGGGTATGAAAGTAAGTTTTGATTTAGTAGTCACTGCTTCTCAGCTGTTTGAGGGTTTCTACTGTTTTGTTTGAGTCTTTCCCAGCTGTTTGAGACCTGAAACTGGGGAGGAGGAACCTCATACAGCAGTACAGGCTGGGACCAAATGGCTGGAAAGCAACTTTTCAGAAGAGGACCTGGGGCAACAGGTTGTCTTAGTGGACAACAGGCTAAACATGAGCCAACAGTATGCCTTTGCAGCAAAGCCAACCACATTCTGGGCAGCATTGGGCAGAGCGTTGCTGGTGGGTCAAGGGAGGTGATCCTTCCCTTGCCTTGCCCTCTACTCAGCCCTGGTGAGACACATCTGGAGTGCAAAGTTTGATTCTGGGCTTCCAATACAAGACAGACATGGACATACTGGAGGCAAGACCAACGAAGAACCACAAAGATGATTGAGCACTTGGAGTATCTCCTGTATTAGAATCATAGAATAGAATCATAGAATCATTTAGGTTGGAAAAGACCTTCAAGATCATCAAATCCAACCATCATCCATGCCCACTAAACCATGTTCTGGAGTACCTTGTCTACGCGCTTTTTGAATACCTCCAGGGATG
>JANHGO010000041.1:13409558-13471861 GCA_024606505.1 Aquila spilogaster | reverse complement strand
AACTTCTTAACAGTAAGGGTGACGGAGCACTGGAACAGGCTGCCCAGAGAGGTGGTGGAGTCTCCTTGTCTGGAGATGTTTAAGACCCACCTGGATGCCTACCTGTGCAACCTGCTGTAGGGAGCCTGCTTTGGCAGGGGGGTTGGACTACATGATCTCTGATCTCTCTTCCAACTCCTACAGTTCTGTGATTATGTGAAATGAGTCTGTTTCTATGCTGTCATTACAGTAATTCCTCTATGATCTTTTAGGAAAGTAGTCTTCACTCAACATGCAATTAGAAGTGGTTGAGTTCAAAGCGCTTAATACTTTTCTAGTATTTGCATTCTTACAGTTGCAGATATGCAAAGAAGAATCAGGTGGTACCAAGTGTTAAGATTTTCCTGTTGGTACAGGATGAATGCAAGTAGCTAGATCTTGTAATATTTGATCAAGTGTCCAGAAATATTTCTAATCTAGGAAAGAATAGGATCCACTGCTCTGAATCCATGTCTTAGACCTAGACATGTAGGACTCAAGGTGTAATTTTGAAACCATGTGGAGACAGTGACAAGTCACTTAACTGGTTTGGCTTTTACGTCTTTTGAGTGAGGATGATTGTCTGCTCTTTGGGCTACTTATAAGGAAGCAAATGTAACTCTCATAAGCTGTTGAAAACAACTTTTTTTTTTGCATGCTTACTTAGTGTCTATTTTTTTTTCCTTTGGATCAGATACAAAGAAGGTGGTGAAGCTTTGTTAGTACTGCTGCCCTCAGAAGAAAAAGGCATGGTGGAACAGCTGGCACAGAGGAAAGTACCTGTCAATGAAATAAAGTAAGTGACTAATGGCTCATCTGTTGGCCTTTCCTCGGGAATAGTGTGTTAGGAGCATGGCAACAATGATGAAGTCAAATGCTTGAATTTCTTGGAATTGTACAAACAAGGGAGATGACTTGCTTTTGATACTGTTGAAGAAGGAAAGACGTGAAGAGGTTACCTATTCTAGTCCTTTTCCTGAAGATGGAACCAGCCATACAAATTACTTATATTGAATGCCTGTCTGATTTGCCAGTGAGTATCTGCACAGTTTCCCTAAGTGATCTCATCCATACTCAGCAGTTCCTGTCACTAAGGTTTTTTCCTCAAGTGTCTGATAAGTCTTACAGTAAATGTATATGAAATATTTCTTTAATCCTTTGCCAAGAACTTATGGAAAATGACATTCTCATACTCTCTGCAACTACTTTTCATGTAACTGAGCATTATCGTGCTATCTTTCTCCTTTTCTTTTGCAGATTAAATAATTATGATTTCTTTTATCTTGCCTTGTAAGGTTTTTCAGACCATTTATCATTCTTATTTCTCTTACCTGGCGCTTCTTTACTTCTGGAGTATTTCTCCAGTTTGTCATGGCCTTTCTGAATCAGTTACCTGATGAACAGGAAATTAAAAAAAACAAACAAAAAATGCCATCACTGAATATCGTATTTCAGAGAATATAGTAATGAAGACCTGTACAGATCTATGCTCTGTGCTTTCTGTACCAATGAAAACTGACTTTGAAAGAGCTGGGGGAAAAAAAAAAGCAAAACAAAAAAGCAAAACAACTTATTTCCATTAGCTATTAAATGCAAAGTAATGCACTTGTAGGAAAGACAAAAGCCTTAACTGTAAAAGTAATAAATCAAACACAAAAAGAAATAAATGATGATTTCTTACTTAGCAGTGCTAATGTTCTTTGAGGCTGTCAGCCCACTGGTAAGTTAGAAGGCAAAACAGAATGGGAAGGAAATATAGGAAAAGTGAAATCAAACCAGCAAATACGTTGTGAGCTGGACGCTATTTTGAATAATTGTGTGGTTGGCGTTGCCTCATGTCAAAAATGATAGAATAAATCAAGAGAAAGATGGATGCAAGGTAGGAAATAATTTCCATACCGGTAGATAAGAACAGAGTTAAAACTGTTCTATTTTTGGAAAGGTATGATTTGAAGGTGAAGGTATCTGGGACTGAAACATAATTTACTGTATGCAGAGAGTGTTAGTGAAATAACTGTTTTTGAAAATAAAACAAAATAGGGTGAAACTTTATTACCTAAGCAATTAAATCTTTGGGTTTGCTTAAAATTAACTTATACTGTATTCTTTGAATGCTAATGTAACAATTGAAGGTAAGAAATCACTGCTATTTTTACAGCTGGACAATATTTTTTACAGTTTATATACATGTTTATGTTAAATTATTTGAGTTAAGAAGTGGAAGTGGATGCACTTCAGGATTTATTGTTAAAATCTATTGAGTGAGACTTTGTCAATTTAGCTTTTTTATTGTAAATTCAATAATGGGGTGCATTAAGGTAAGCTAGGATAATGTCAATTGCAACTGAATATGATAGTGACTTTTAACAAACTTTAGTTTGTTTTTGTAAATGGAGAGGAAGACTTGTGGTCAGCTGCTGTGGAGGTGGTAGTGGTAAGCAAAAGCTTTGACTGATAATCACAGAATACTGCAGTTTCTCCTGAATCTTACTCTTCTGAGTGCACCTGCATTCAGCTTCACAAGACTGCAGGCTATGAGCAGGACTTTTCTGATTTTTTCCATGATTATTGTTGTTTTTAATATCGAAGTTAAATATAATCATTCTAAACATGGGATGCCTGGACACAAGTCGTCATTTCTGCAGTGTGGAAAAACATGCATGCAGCACTTTTCAGATTTAAAGTTTTAAGGTGGACTCTTTCAATTTTAGTGGTTGCACTTGCAAATTGTCCTTGCAAATGTGACTTCTGTCTGACAGACCGACTACGGAGCAGTCAGTGAAACACAGTTTTTCTGGGCATCAGTTCTATGTAGAAACACGCACAGCTCTTAAACGTCAGACAGCTTTTGCTGGGACTATAAAAACAAAGTCAAACAGCTCCTAAAAGTCTAATTGTTCCCGAACTTTTCTTTTGACGATGGTGCTCATTAAAAAAAAAAAGAAAAAAGTGAATGTGGACAATATCAGTAAGCAAAATGTCTTCATATCATCTGGTGTTTTCCTTTAAGCATCATAGCACCTTACAAGGATCAGCTGTATAACCACCGCAGTCTAAGCGAATGTTTTTCTACGAACAGCTGTTAACATTTCTTCATTTTGTTTATGTGCGGCTGTTAAAAGTTACATGATTTGTAGAATTCACGGGGAGGAACTTTTCCTGAACACCTGATTAAAAGGTTTTTTTTCCTGACTTTGAATTTCATATTCAAGCTCCCTGTAGAGCCTGTTATAGTAAACCATTCTTTTCTAATCACCACAAGCTGCAAATTTACAGTCAGTGCTTTTAATGATACATTTTTTCATTGTTCAAGCAGAGCAAGAGGAACTGTAAAATATACAATAATAAATGTAGTACTTCAGAGTATTCAAATAAGGCGGAAAGCTACTCTGAAAGCATTCAGTGTTATAGGCATATTTATAATCAGTCTATAACTTCAGAGTTTTAGATGTGAACTAAAATGATTTTTGATAATACCTTGAGATAGCTTCATCGCGTGTAATTTTGTTGACTAGATAAAAGCTGCTTCTGAAGGAGTTATCATTGTTAAATTGGTCTCTATGGAAAATGTTACCCAAGGAAGTGCAGATCTGTAGCTATCCAGTGTGAAATATTGCTAGCTTTAGTCTTATGACAAAAATGCAATTATTGGAGAAACATCTGCTTTGGTGTCTCACAGTGGACAATGCTTGGATACTGTTTCTATATAATGGTATTTTTTAATACTCAGGAATCCATTAAAACTTGCTGCCTCCTGAAAACCATCACTGCTGTGGGAAAATCCATTTGTGTCACTACCGCCACTTGTATGTGATGTGTTGTGTGAGGCTGGCAGCTCTGTGCAGCCAATCACTGTCCCAGCTCTTCCTCCCCTCTTTAGCTTGGAGGTAGTCCTTGCTGCACAGGAAGCCGACTTCCAGACTGAGGGCATGGAACAAAAATTGCTGCTGCTTGGAAGCTGGGTGAAATACTGAGACTACATAATGAAATAAAACCAAACCCTCTTAAGTTTACTTTTTAAACATTATTAATACATGTGCATTAAAGTTTAAAATCTGCAGGCAAAGCTTTTCTAACAAAATAGCAGTGTGATCTTTGCATTGCTTGCCTTAGAGGTGTCTTTATGTGAGCATTCCCTCTGGAGGATTCAGTGTGGGATGAATTACCATCTAAACGCCCAGATGCTGGTTTTGGGAGTCCATAAATTTAAAATAAATAAAAGCAAGAGAAAAAAGTATTGGTAGGAGATCGAACTTACTATTTTTCTCTTGTCATTTTTTTTCTTAATTCAAGCAGCAGCTTTCCTCCTAGATGTATTGCATACTACTGAAATGAAACTTCCCTGCCCATTTTCTCAGAAATCCTTACGAGGGGAGACAGGAGCAAAGTGGCTCGGGCTGGAATTGACTTGCACAGTGCACAGACCCTGCATGTTGGCATGGTGTGTATGTTGATTGTATGGCTCAGTATCCAATTTACTTACATTAGGGAGTTTTATGCTATTTATGTGTTTCTCATTTTCTCTAAAGGGGTGTTTTATCAGCTGGTTCATGCAGTTTCTTAGCATCATAGAATGGTTTGGATTGGGAGGGACCTTTAAGATCATCTAGTTCCTACCCCCCTGCTATAGGCAGGGACACCTCCCTCTAGACTTGATTGTTTGAGTTTCAAGGGTGTGTTGCTTTTAAATATGTATTTTATGTGTTTGAAAGAATAATTTTGTGTGTGTTTTTATTAATTAAATCAATGCAGATTTTCTAGACAGAAGTTGCATTGAAAGAAGAAAAGTGCAGATGTTTCTGTGGGTGAGAAACTGCTGAAGCCTATTGTGTAGTGTCTGTGCTCACAGCATGTTCATCAGGAAAGATATGCACAGCTGTGTCTAAAGCAGAGTACTTCTAACCCAGTGAGTGGTAAGGGGAAAGCATCTCATTTTACGGAATCATTTGGCAGCACAGTGTTTTTGATGATGATTTAATTTTTTTGCTGAAATTGCACTTTGGGGAATACGGGGAAGACTGAGTATCTACTTAGAGCAGTGCTTGTATCTTGATGTTAAAAATGAAGGAAAAGAGAGGAAAACAGAAAGCATGTTGATTAGAAAACTTGTAGAACACTGTCAGATATGGTCGTAAGACTGACTTAGCTGAAATCATGAGTATATCATGACACATCGGGTATGGCCATTTGGCCATTTATGCAGCTGCTGGGCAAAACTGCAGTTCTAGAAAGTTATATTACTCTTTAATTATGAATTGAGTATGTGCACAGGGTAAGAAAAGAAAGAAACAGCCTAGTTAAAATGACAGACAATTTCATAAAATGCTCTCCTATGCTTTTCATAGTGGATTCTGGCTCACTGACTCTTAACTGTTCAGGCAAGCTCATACATCATAATTTAAGTGTTTGGATTTATTAGGTTTGTCTCCCCACATAGTCTCATGCCTATAATTAGTGTAAGGAGTTTTATTTGTTTGGAATGAAATAACATACAAACTGATTAAACCCAAAATCTGATGACCAGCTTTCATATTTTTGGAATCCCGCCATAAGATGAAGACAGCAGTGGTTGATTCTCTTGATACAGTGCTGGAGAGAAGAGTATCCGTGTTACGACTTTTTTAAATATTCAGGATTGCAAATTTACTCATTCATTAACAAATGCATAACTGCAGAATGTGCTCTGGGCACCATGCACTTTTTTTGACGTTGCTTAGATTTCCACCACAATATATTGCCTTTTAACTTAACAAAAATCAATGTGCATTCAGCAAATTGTTGTAGCCTACCTAAGATTATTGTCTTTTGTCCTTGGAGCCCCAGTGCCATATTGTATCCTGAAAGTAATGGATCGTACTCTTAAGGTTGATAAGTCATTGTTGAAAATGATGAGTAGTAGCAGGCCCAGATGAGAACTGGATCTTGGTCTGCATTTTGACTTCAGCATTGAGTCAGTCATAGTCATGACAGCTCTACAGCTGCTTTTGCCTTACTTTCAGATTTCATGTAGCTCATGCACGTCCAGTGTGCGGGCTGCATGCATCCTGGCTCAGCCCATCCCGCAGTCGTCCCGTGGTGTCATGGTGCCTGCTCTTCCCACTGAGAAGCCCAGCCCAACTCTGGGCACACACCCGTTGCTCAGCACTAACTGAACTTGGCGTGTGATTGGCACTGGGGACTGAAAGCAAGGCATGGACAGGGAACAGTGCAGTACTAAGTTATAGCAGATAATTGTGTGCATTGTGATACACTGGCTAAACATAGTCCTGTGTACAGTGAAAAATATGCTGCTGTGCTTTCTATTTTGATAAAGGAAATTGGGAAGAGGTATCAAGATTGGAAAAAAATATCAATTTTTTGTTGTTTTGGTGTATTTGAAACTCCATTTTCAGTTGACATGAATACATTACCAGTGAATTTTCAGATGGAATGTATATAGTTGCTGTCAGATATTCAACTCAAGTATTTGATCATGTCTCTTTACCAGACTTTTGTAGGCCCTCTCTTACCAGAGCGAAATATCTCTTGCTTCACAATCACAACTTGCTCACGTCATCATTTTGTGGCAGTACCACATCCGTGAATAACTGTTATCAAGGATGAAACACAGGAAGAGTAAAATTTCATAAAAATCTCTGACAAACGCTGTGAAAACTCACTAAGAATTGCAACCACTTCCATCAAACCAGACATTGATGCATCAGTTTCACAAAAGCGAGGTTAAATATCCCACTGGCTTTATTTTCGTGTTGCTCTCTTTTTTTAAAAACTGTTTTAATTAGGAAAATGGTTTGTTACTTCTATACATTTACTATCTATTTTATATGCGTCCCAAGACAGTTCCTCTTCACTGAGTGTGACCCAGGCAAGCCAAAAGGTTGGACACCCATGATGTAGACAGTGTTTTCCTAGCTTCTGAGAATGTGAGATTGCTGGATGTTTTGCTGACATCAGGAGAGGACATTTGCTATTTCTTTCATATTCTTAAAGCCAGTTATGGTATGAGGGATAATCAAATTGATTAGTCATGTTTTGCTTCTAAGCTGTGTTGGCCATTATGTGTTTGCTTGTTTTCTTTAGGTGCTTACAAATTGATTTTTCAGTATCAAGTGAGGAAAAAGCACTAGTCTAACTTCTTTTTTTGCCACCTTTGAAGATGAGCACTATGCTTGCCCTGTCTCATAGATCTTTATCTCTTGATGAGTTGTCTGGAATAGATGTAACTATGTCCCTAACTGCTCTTTCTTGCTATTGCCAAGTTTCTTTTGACCCTGTGGGTTTTTCTGAGTTCCTGTTAACCAATGATTTTTGGTTCTGGCATGAGCTTGGGCTGTACTGTAACTGCTTGTGGCTGTGTGATGGCATCTGCTGCTCTGAGTGAAGACAAGGAGGGGAAAAATGTAAGTGCGTGTCACCTCTTAGTAATTTTCTTGCAACTTACCAGTAAGCCATTGATTTTCGGGATTATTAACAGTATTGATTTTAAGGTTTTTTTCTGTTATTGTTGATTATTCTTGTGCTCTCTTCTTTTTTATACCCCATTTTGTGCTTGAATTTCTTTATCCCAGGGTACTTAGGCTGGTTTTTGTACTTGTATTCACTTCTACTTGAAGCTTTCCTTTTGAGTTTCGGGTCACTGTGAACCTCTTGATTTCATCTAGTTAGCTTTTTTATTCTTCCTGTATTTTGTCTGCATCGAGGTGGTACATTTTGCACCTGTACCTTCTAATGTAATTCAGTCTCACTTAAGCCACTGCTTTTATTTTGCTGTTCTACCATTTTTCCTTTGTTAGGATCATGTATGTTTTCACTGTTACCTTCTCATTCTTATGTGGTAGAACAAAATCTCTGTTTACTTTTTCTGTCTTTGGTATTTTTTGTGTATTCCATCCGCACTGCATTTCTAGGACTTGTTGGTCAGTTTGTGTCCCGCTGAATTTTTCGAGCCTCATGACTTTTGTCTTTACGTTTTTTACATGTTCAGAGAGAGTTATGTTCTGCATTGTGACTTAGGTTTCACTACTGGATCTTTAATAGTAACTGCAGCCAAGCAGTTCTTGTGTCCACAACAGTCTTCTGCTGTCTGTTTCTGACAGACATAGGAAATATGAAGAATGAAAGAATAAAGCTTTGATGTCTTAAATTGTTGCTTGGCCGCACTTCTCAGCCCAATGTTTAATGGCTTTTTTCACATTCATGGTCATAGTAGTTTGTATTACCAAAGAAATTACTGTAAGATGTTTCTTGCCTAATATTTTAATCACAGCCATGTTTTCTAGACTGACATGTGAAGAAATCTAATTTTGATTCTTTTTTTTTTTTCTTGGTTTCCTTAAGCAAAAGCTGTGTTTTGCTGTACAGTGTGGGATGATGTGACGCATGGCAGCAAGGTCCATTGTGAGAAATACGGTGACTGTGGTAGAGCACCTTTTTTAACATCTGCTTGAGGGGTACCCTTCTACTATGTTTGGTAGCTTGTATGATACACTAGGGGTGGCACTAGCAGGTCACAAGTTGGAATAATGCAGGGAAAGATCTGGGCAAATAACCCTGGAAGAGGAAAAATATCAGTCAAATAAATGTAAGAAGTCCAGAGTTTGAGGGAAGACTTGTATAACTTAACAGCTTTAATGTCATTTTCTGTAATATAGTAGCTGTTCTCTATTCACCTGATTGATATCTTGAGGAGGTCTTAAATCGGTTTAATCTCAACATCCTTTGTTTTTCTTCATCTGCCTGCAACAGAGAAGTTAATTTCACTATTCCCAAGGCAATGGATCTTTTTTTACGCTTTCAAAAGTGCTGAGAATTTCCCTAGGAAGACTATTATCTCAGTGTAAAGTAGTCCTATGATTCTTTAGACTTCTATTTTTTTTTCTCAGCATTTTTATAAATTCCAGAAGTATTTTAATGCTGATTTTGGCTCTTCTTTGGAGAAGGTTTCATGTCCTTCACCAAAAACTGTAACTGAATAAAAAGTCTGAGCTCCCATTTCTTTTTTCTGTATTATTCATTTGAAGAGTGCGTGCGCTTCATCCTTGGTATGGTTCCACTGTAAACTTTTCAGAGTGGTGATACTTTTGTGCGTATTGAAGTGATGCAGAAAACATGAAGATACTTCTGAGAACTTAATAGGTGCTTATTTGTTGTAATTGTTAAAGCAAACTTTTTTTTTTTAATAGAATTAATCCTGAGAAGATTACAGACATTCAAAAGAGGATGCAAGCTTTCTTAGCTCAAGATCAGGAATTAAAAGAGAAAGCTCAAAGGGTAAGTAGTCATCTGCAGCTTCTCGAGGCATGCTAGTTGAGTAGAACTGCTGTTAGAATAATTGACCTGTGGATACATGCCCTAGCAGCAGTGTTTGGAACTGCTGAGTTTTTCTGATATTTATACTTTACAACATGACATCAGTAGAAGGAATAATCATGTTTTAGCAAGTGGCGGTACATAATAAAATCTTTCAGGTCACTTTGTTGTACGTACAGGTGACATTTTAAGGAACATCACCAAAGGCCAAATGATCAGAAATTTGGAAATGGCAAAGTCTGAGAAATACAAGTGCTGTCCAAGGAATAGCAGAGATTCTGGATTAGTGTTGGAAACTATTTATCTGAACCAGCATGGGAACAGATGACACCTGTAAAGATTGTAGTGAAACTGAGTGATGGAATAAAATGAGAATGGGATTGTGACCAGGAGTTGTAGTTTTTCTGCAGAACTTGTATGTAAAATAATGCAAGTTGCAATATTTCAAACTCTAAAGACAAGGTTGCAGCTTGTAGAATGTCAGTGTAAGCTTCATCATATTGCACAGGCCAAGTACACTGTGACAAATTATGATCATCGGCAACTGCCACAGGAAATTGTAGTTACACACACTTACATCGAAAATGATGGAGCAGCTGGCTGGACGAGGTTGCGAGTAGGAGGAAGCCAGTGTTATCTTTCTTGGAATGAAAATGCTAACAAATCTTTCTGTTTCTGGCTTTGGTTTTTAAAGATCTCTTAAAAGAAAGAGAAAAATATTTCTGAATTGAGCAATAGAAAATAATGAGAAGGCTTCAGAATAGCACAACAGCAGAATCAAACATGGACTGTCTGTCAAGGTTGCAAATAAGATCTTCAACTAATTTTGAAAATTATAGATTGAAATTTCTTTACCATTTTAAGTAATTTTTGTTGCAGTTTTTTACTTACGGGTGTTAGTGCAGTGTCACCTTGCAGACAAACTATATATGTTCAGTTTTTGAGAATCTTAAATTACAGACAAATGGTTTGTCATAGGTGTTCCTCCTTAATAAGATTTGAATGTTCAAACAGTCTGCAGTGTCCTCCAGTATTCATACATATTAATGTGAATAAAACAATAAAGATAATGCAGCTGAAATCTTGACCTCAGATTCTTAACTGAAACGCTCAATTTGCCAAAAAAATGGGTTTTGTGCCTGTCTGTTGCAAGCTGCTGAATTGTTGACGTTATGAGAAATAAATTCTCTAGTGGAGTACCAGAGTGGATGAGACAGCAGTGCAACAGCATAGCTATGCATGGAAATTCAGGTAGGATGTATTTTACTACATTGAGGGCATGAGATTTAAGTCATTGTGTCCCGCATTTTGGAGGCCAAAAGCAAAAACATTGGGAAGCATTTTTAAAAGGGTGATAATTAAATTTTTGGTTACTAATTGCTGTAAGGAATTTTGTAGTTCATTTCATAGGATGTGGTTCGTGTGCTGTTGGTTGGAAAGAGAGATGGTGAATCAGATTGGGGTCCTTTGCAATGTTTGTAGTTTTTCTCATGGACAGGTGACACCTTCTGGTATTCTTTTAATTTTAGTGTTAGATCAATTCACTTCGCTCTGAAACAGAGTTGAAAAATGTATTTTTTCTGGTAACCTGAATGTTTTTGTGTAGGGGGAGACTTGGACACCAGAGTGATATCTGTCCATCTCTACCGGAGGGCAATGCAGGGTGCTCTGGCAACATTATCAGTTACAGTTCGAGATTCCAGTCAAGCGCTGTTACTTTGAATTCTGTCAAAATAGCACGTAAATTGATTTTTTCTTAATATTTAAAACAATTATCCAAGAAATACATTAATAAATTATTACTACAAATGTAACGGATTAATACAACACAGTACTTGCTGCCTTGTCTTTTTCTAGTAGTTCTGCTAGTCTGAACCATCTTTTTAGCTACTACTGTGATACAACTGTGATATGTTTCTGATGCTCAGCATTAATGTTATCCATAAGGGTATGATATAATTCATGTGATAATATTTTTGTAACATTTGGCTATAGTAAAAAAACAAAAAACCCAACAAACCATCACAAAAGTTAGATCAAAACAGTAGAAATAGCAGTGGATAATATAAAATGATAAAAGAGCAGGAATAGAGTTCAGGCTGATGAAATTCATCTTCCTTCAGCTTTCTGGTCTGTATGCAGAGGTGTGACCAAATCTTAGGAGAACTGAATAAAATCCAGAAGAATGGACAATATTTTAGAACTTGAAGACGCTGAAATCAAATCGGAATTCAGATTAAGTTGCCACAGTTTTGAAGAAGCCACTTTTTCTGTACTTCATTTTTCTTCTTAAAATTAAGTAAAATAAAGTAAAATTTCTCTTCTGTGATATGTACATATATAATCTTTCTATTTTGGATTAAGGCTTTGGGGTAGAGAATATCTCCTGTTGGAAGTGTTCATAGTGTGTGAAATAGCGAGGTCAGCTGAAGGCTTGAATCATCACTACATTACTACTGAATTATCTTTGAAGCCTCTTATCTGAATGATTATCTGAATGAGATGCTCATTTCTTTGAATGTAGAACAATACGACCCTGAATCCAGTCTGTGACTAAGCTGAAAAATTGTTTTGAGTATCAGAGTGCTGAACCCTGATAGCTGATGAACATTAGAACATAATGCATTTGTTTGATGGTTCATTCTTAGTTGTGATAGAATCATGGAATGGTTTAGATGGGAAGTGACCTTGAAGCCCACCCAGTTCCGCACCCCCTGCCATGAGCAGGGCTGCCCCCCGCCAGCTGAGACTGCCCAGGGCCCCATCCAACCTGGCCTCGAACACCTCCAGGGATGGGGCATTCACAGCTCTCTGGCAGCTGTGCCAGTGCCTCACTGCACTCTGAGAATTTTTATTAACATCTAATCTAAATCTCCCCTCACAGGGCTTGGCGCATACACAAAGGATGTGTTCTTTCCACTCCTTATTGATAACTTGTCAGTTTCTAGACTGTGTGTATCAAAGAAGTAGTGGTAAAGTAAGTTACCCAAAAGGCAGAATGAGATTTCTGCTCTGTGGATGCAGTGACCCATGTAGGCCTTACAATCTGGAGATGTTGCAGCTCTCAGATTCACAGAAAAGGTAGTTTTTGTTTAACATAATTTTTCTCATCTGTCACTACAGAGAAAGAAGGGATTTTGTCATTTATTTTTGTTGTCACTTGCTAGACAGCAGTAGATTAATGACGTCTACCAACTTTTACATCTCTTCCTATAGGTTTCTAGTTATGTTGGTAAAATGTTTAATAATTTAATGTGAGGACAAGTGTTTTGTTCTGCACCTTATTATTGGTAGCATCTGAAATGGGGTGTGCTAAAATCTTCCAGGCCAAGAATTAATTGAAAGAGATGATCGGGCTATGAAGCTACCTAAAAACCTCAGCATTTGGAAAAGCAGACAAGTAAAAGAAAGCTTCTCTGACAAAGTGTGGGACTGCTTGAAAAGCATTTCTGTTAGCTCTTTACAGAAGTTCTTACTTCAACTGGCCAAGGAAAGAAGTATGATTTTGTGTTAGCTTCATCTACAGTCTCATAGTTCTCACATCTGGAAAGAGTTTTTCTCTTAAGCATTTCAAGGATACCCATAAAAGATTGGTGTTTCAAACTGTTGTTTCTCTCCTCTGTCTCAGGTTAACAAAAAGTAGAAACTTTTTTTTTAATTCCGCTTGAATTACAGAGACAAAAGTTTTCTCTGACAAGAGTGTACATAGCAGAAGAGGAGCGTGTTTGCAGTGAACTGATTAAACTGTGTGCTAGTTTAATTGGCTGCTGGTTCTAGTGCTTGCTGGTTGCAGAGAAAAAAAAATGTAGTATTATGTATCTGAGCTCAGGAGGCCAGCTCAGAATTCTGCGTGTGTAAGAAAAGCGATAGATGGCCAATTTGACAACCAACTGCTAGTTTGGAACAAATGGTACAATTTTTTAACTTATCAGAAGATCACCTGCTTTTGCCGCAGGAAAGAGTGGTGAAATTCTACAAAGCAATTTTGTATTACTGTATTACAGTTTGAATAGGAATGAAACTGTAAATAGAGCTATCAGTGGTGACAGAAATGCTAATTTCAAGAAATGATAGGCAGAAATATACTGTGTAAATCAAGATGGAAAGCTGATTGCTGAAGGAAGAGCCGGAATCTGTCCTTTGGAGAAGGGTGGAGGGAAAATACAGCACAAGATTAAGTTGTCCTGTTACGTGGTGGTTCCAGTTTTCCTGGTGAGAATCAGGGATTAATTGAAATGTTGACTCGTATTAGTAAATGTCGTGTAGTGAATTTATGCTGACCAGATGAGCTGCATTCATCGACTGCAAGTGTATGATTAGCTGATGGCAAAGGCAAGGTGATATGAATTATCCTAGGCTGTAGTGAAAGACAGCTACATTGAGTTGAATTGCTTTGTTAGCCAGTGGCTACAGTTAAGTCAAGGCACTTCAGACTGATAGTACCTTAGTCTCTTCTTGTTTCCACGTGATTCAGTTGTCAGAACAGGGTAACATCATTTAGAAAATCAGAAAGGGGGAAAAAAAAGTCAGTGATGTTTCTTTTTTGGCTAAGTTGCCATATTTGGTTTCTGGTGGAAATGACATACTACTGGCAAACTGAGGCTATCAGTGTGCTTTAATGAAATATTTGAATATTTGAAGTTGTATCACTTTAGTAGTACTAGTAAATTCTGACTGATGGGTGTTGGGTAAAAGAAGTTCACTCTGAAATCCATTAAGAGTGCAGTTCAATTTCTGTTTAGAGCAGTGATATAATGGTAATTTTATGTGTCGGTAATCGAATGAAAACTTCTTTTTTAAAAATACTTTTATTTTCTTTTCAGTGTTTTGTATCCTACTTGCGTTCAGTTTACTTGATGAAGAATAAGGAAGTATTTGATGTTTTCAAATTGCCTCTAGCAGAATATGCCCTGTAAGTATGACAGAAAATACAATACGGAAAGTGGAAAGTGTAAAAAGAAGCCTCACTGTGTATTATAGCTTTAAAAAGCTTGTTTTAACTGTTAACACATAGAATTGGAAAGTTTCTTGTATTTACATTTTCATGTTTATGCAGCGCTCTTGCCTATGCGTATACCTCTGCAAAGAGTGATGGATCTTATAGCAGAAGATACAGTAAAAGGGTAAAAGGGTAGAGAACAAATAATTCTTGTTCAGATGCACCCTCCAATCACAGTGCTAAA
Source organism: Aquila spilogaster (assembly GCA_024606505.1). NCBI lineage: Eukaryota > Metazoa > Chordata > Aves > Accipitriformes > Accipitridae > Aquila > Aquila spilogaster. The sequence goes on along the minus strand of JANHGO010000041.1, from coordinate 13,457,351 downwards.
TGCTGGCTATTTTAGTATATTATTTAAAGTAGAGATATACGAAAATGACATTTTGCAGTCCAGTTTTGGGTGTGAAAGAGACATTGTTCCTTGGATGTAAATTACTTTTCAGAAGATATTTGGGCTTGGTAAAGATGAAGCATTTCTTCACTGCTCCGAATAGTGTATATTTTACTATGGAAGTTTTTGTACATATACTCGAAGTTTTCTTATGGAAGGGAAATTAATTTTGACAGGTTGACTTTGAAGATGACAGTCATCTGAGATTGTTTTAAAACGTGAAGCTTTGTAACAATCTCTGGGGACATAGGGAACAGGAGGGTGCTGAAAGATGCATAATAAATTGATTTTATGTGTCTCTGGAATTTCATACAGAGGACACTTAAGTCTTCAAACTTGTCAGCACATGGCATAATGAACTAAAATGTGACGAATTACTAGACTGTGGAACACCTGGTCTTCCTGTGCTGTGCTTCAATTAACATGATTACGTGTGCGTTTTTTTTTTTTTAGGGTAATAAACCTGTTATAAAATATGCTTTGTGGAGTAAGAAATTTTTAAGAGAACTAGGAAAAACTTGAGCAATTTCATTACATCCGTTGCCTGCCCCTTCAACTGTGTGGTTTGTCAGCATCTTTAAAACTGAATCATGGGTCTTCCTGTGCAGAATGACAGAAGATGAGGACTTAAAGGGCTGACTGCAAAAATGTAATGAGTGTTTTAACAAGCCTACTAACAGAGGGTAGTAGTGCTGAATTCTAGGAATCTCAGTACCTCTGTCTGAATTTCAGCATTTAGTATCAGATATTTATGTAGATAGAATAGTCTACAATTGTTCTTGGGCATCTGAGCCAGGATTTGGCCCTTCATAAAAGATGATTCTAATCTCAGCTTAGCAAAGTTACTAATATGCCATTGCTGTGATGAAATGGAAGAAACTGGAAGGTTTTGGGTAGAGTAGAACAGATTCAGTCAAGAATGTGGAATATATGGAAGCATGATCAAAAACTCAGAAGACAATACACGTAGGAGATAATTTGGAGATTCTACTCTGAGCAGTTTCTGTTGGCTCTGTTCTTCCCCTCTTTCCAGACTGCAAGGCTTGCCTACATACACCCTGCAGTCCATTGCCTTTCAATTCACTGCACGTGCCATAGCACACTGAATGTCCTCAAAAGTATTTCAGCCTTTCCTCAGAGATTTACTGCTAGCTTGATAGATGTTACTTCACTAAAAATCCTATGGAGAACACATGCTGCACTCAGGTTTGCATTTCAGTCTGTCCGGCCTCTTTTGCTCTTTTGTCTGGCTTGTCTGTGCACTGAGATTGTTCTCAGCACTGCTGATGGAATCTGCAGAAAAGCAGTGGTCTTTTTTATGCATCTGTGTGTATATGTATGCATATATGTAGATCACTCTGAAAGTAATGCCTTCGATTTATTTCCATGGGAACTACAACAGATACAAAGAGTGCAGTAAAACTTTCTGATAGAGCAAATTCTAAGACACTATTTTTCAGCATAGCCACCACCATTAGCTATGCATTTTTGCTAGCGATGTACAAGAGCCTGCATGCTGTGCTCATCGAAATCTGCACTAGCTGAGCTGACCCACTGTTTAACAGCTGCTATGACAGAGTTGTTGCTAGGAAAATGTTGCCTATGCAGTCCAACTTTCACCCCTCATACATAAGTATTGTAGAGATATTATGACCTTTGAGCTATGATACATTAGTGTTCTATGCAATATTCTCTCATTACAAATTGCTATCAAGAATGATTTGCTGGAGGAAGACTTAGGCCTCTGAACAGAGCTGGCCTTTGGAATTCGGAAAGAACCTCCACGCTACATAAAGGAGAGCTTGTCTTTTCATTGCAAAAACCAGTGTTGAAAATGTAAGCAAATGTAAACAAGTAAGAGTGGAAAGGAATTTTAAGTCACTCTGGCCTCCTGGTTAGGAGACAAGGTAAAAAGGAGGCAGGGAATATACATTTTTTCCCTGTCAGGCTATTTAATGCTATTCTGTTAAACACTAACACGTTTTAATCAGGGGGAATATCTTAACAGGCAAGTCTGCTGGATTTTGATTAGTCACTACTCTAAGGAGCTGCTAAGGAAGGTAATTTCCTCTGTTTTTCCACATGACTTCCAGGAGGAATGCAGCAGATTTTCCTGTTTACCTCTTCACTGGTACATAGATATAGATAAAGAAAGGCTGAAGCCAAGTTTTTTGGGAAATATCTGATACACACAACTTCGTACCCAGCTGAATATGCCATTGTTGTGTACAGATCAATGTTACAGAGCATCGGGTAGTTGGGTTGTGGGAAATCAATCCATAACAGCCTTTTTGTAGCATCACCTCTGATTCTCTGGCCCATAAGCTCTTGATGATCTTGGTCCCTCTTTTTCTTAGTCAAGTATCTTGCATTTGGGCTCCTCAGTGTAGACACAAAGCTTGCTAATCAAATAACACAGCAATAGCAATTTTTCTGTTTATTTTGGTTATTAATGTAACCACATGGAAAGGTTGCTAATTCAGATGTGTCATTTCTGTTGATTTGACTTCTCCTATTTTCAAATGCTTGTACATCCCGTCTTCTGAAAACATTTCAAAAGCTTTAAACAAATAATACACCTATTTTCTTCTGAGATTCTGGAGTATTAAACTTTTTTCAGGTTATTTTAGGTCATTTCCTGAATCTGTTTTTCAGTAGAAGAAATCAATGTGTTATGCTTTTGTGTGTTCATATAATTCTGAATGAGTTAATAATTACTGATGTACTATGTTTGTGTTTAGTAAGTGCAATAACTTAATATCAGAATGAAATGCTAATTTGCATAAAAATTAGTATTCTGCAGAAATGATGACATTATTTACAGCTGTCCTGTTTCAAAAAGGACTGGAAAGAAAAGCTCATTTATATATGAAGATCTTTTAGTGTGTCTGAACTCTAGATTGGAAAAGCGATTAAGAAATATATTCTAAAGAAGCTGTTGAATCTAACAACACGAGTAAACTTCCAACAGTTGTAGAATGTTTTTCTCAAAGTATTGTCACTTTGGAAGATGCTGTAAAAAAAGAGATGGTAGTGACCTAAAACCCTCAAGTTTCTTTGAGAATTCATATAATAAGTGTTTGGGGGATTGTTTTTACACAGATTTGTCTAAACTTATCTGCTACTGTTTTCTTAGCAATATTAAGCCTCTACTCACCCCCCAAATCTAAGAGCTGTATCACTTGGCTTAGAGATCCTGTCAGTTCTGATAGTGCTGGTCTTTTTTGCTAGTATTGATACAGAAGAAAATGGCAAACATGCCAAATATCTGTTCATGTACAATCTTCTCCTGTTTTGCTGCTGTATAGTATTTCTGAAATTTGGCTATTTTTTGTCCATTTATATAAAGTACTAGCATATGAATAACTGGGTCTAGTAATAGCACTCATTTATGCATGCCACAAAGGCTAAAGCTTTGCTGTAGGAATGAAGGCAGGTGAGATTTCTTTTTAAGGCTTGTCTCTCCCGTAGCTTTTCCTGCAGTTTATCCATACTGTTTGTTCTTCTAATCTTTGCATTAGCACATGATGGTAGGGATAATGTTCTGGATGTAGTTCTAGCAGTGAAAGATTCTAACTTGGTCAGTGCTTGACGTGACATCCATGTATCTCCAATACCAAATTAAATAGGCATTTCTTCCACTTATTTCATTATAGATGATATTTAATTTGCTTTTGTCCTTGTGTTTTCAGGTTCTTTGTTTTCTTTGTTTCCCAAGAGGATTTGTAGTTGTTCTCTAGTGTTCTCCCAGTTGTTTCATCTTTGTTCTTCCCCTAACGTTCACTTGCATTTTTCAACATAGGGTGTACTGTTGTGTACCAAATACTATTTTGTAAATATATCGATCAAAGTGCGTAAGTTTAAATGTTCATAACTAAAACTGAAGCACTTGAGCATGGATGAGGGCTTCTAATTTAGTAAAATTTTTTGTATCTGCCTTTCATATTAATGTAGTTGTTTTAATTCCGTGCTTTAGATCACTTGGTCTTGCCATGGCACCTCGCGTGAGATTTCTTCAGAAAGTTCAGAAACAGTTATCAGTGAAAGAGACATCTGAAGAGAGAAATGCCTTGAAAGAGACAGAGCAAAACAAAAATACCATCTCCTCACTGAATAAGGAAGGAATGGAAAAATACGGAATTAATTCCAGTGGGAAGTTGTCTGTTAACAGATCAGAGGAAAAGGAGAGAAGGAAAGAAACTGAAGAAAATCCTTCCAGTGAAGAGAGTGAGCCTGAACGTGAATCAGAAGGAGCATCTGAGGAGGAGGAAAAAGAAGCTGCTTTGCCAAGCAGGGTTCCAAACACAAACTCCGTGCAGTTCTTTGAAGATGATGATGATGACGATGATGATACTAAAGATCTTGATTTGCTGACAGTGAAACGACGGAATGTTTTTGACGTGGAATCTAAGGAGGGTCCAGCACTGGTAAGTGCACTTTACAGTAAGACTTATGAATCTTTATGATTTCATTTTGAACGTTCTCCAGAAAGTAGAACATTCTGCTCTTAGCAGTACGCTTGCTTGAAATCACGTGTTGCCCACAAGTATCAGAGATCAGAATTGCTCCCAGAAGATAAGTGGTTTGACTTATGCTTTTATAATTTTGTATTCCTAGCCTAAAATAATATTATTTGCATAACATAGGTCCTTGTAGTAGTTCTAATTTATGAATGTGACCTGAATACCTGACAAGTTTTTGACGGAATTAGTGCCTATATACTACTTTGCTTTTACCTTCCTACTACAATCTAGCTACCACCTTTAGTCCTAATTTTGGTGATATTGGGTTTATGATACCGGGAACCAAATTGCTGTACATGTTGAGCTGTTTCCTAATGCTGATTGTAACAAATAATCTTTGCATTAATGTAAAGATCCAAACCATTAATGTGAAGATCTTCAAAAATTTTTCTTCCAACAAGACCTTTGCTACTAGGAATTGATCCAATATCACAAAACAAGCATGATTATAAAGGCTATTAAAAATAATTATGTAGATTTTGTGTTTCCTTGACCAGTGGTTGTACAATTCGAGGTTGCTCTGTGCTCAGTATTTTGAGATAATTGCTTTCACTTAATCTTAAATACAATGTCTTAGTAAGGTGTTTTTTCTTTTTGTTTTCTTTTCCCCCCATGAAGCAGATTTGCTAAGTGCATGTTGTGAATTTTTGTATATCCTTTCCTATTTAGCAACTGTTTCTCTGTAGAAAAGATATCCAAGTGAAATAGCCATCTGCTTCAGTGAGATGTTTTTGTTAACATGCAAGGGGAGTCTCATGTTAAGCAGTGTACTTATTTTTTCAACTGATATTTAAAAATTTTCTTTTTCTGTGCTGTTACTTAACAGCACAGGGCACTTGTCATGAACTTTCGCTATTCAGCCCGCTAACTGCATTTATAAGCAGCATCTTTCCTTTAGTATTTAGATGTGTGTATAAAATGGTCTTATCAGCTAACTTTGTCAAAGCTGAGCAGTTGCCCTACTTGAACTCTCTCTGCTATCTTCAGGAGATTGTCCCAGTTTCCCATCTGTGGCCAGAAACGTGGAGGAGGATAGGTGTACTGAGGAGAGTAGGTCACTTTGGGGATCTTGTTTCTGTTCCTCTTGTTCTGAAACTGAATTGTCCTGCCTCTGTCAGCCCACGGCTGGCTAGTGTTAGTACTTGGCAGAACTGAGTGAACGTGGCAGGAGCTTGCACGTAGGTTGCTCTGGAAGTAATGCCTCATTTATTTTCATGGAAACTACAACAGATACAAAGAGCAAACCAGGGGCCTCAGCAACTCATTGTACATCTTCCCCTCCAGATCTTCACCATCTTTGTATCCCTCCTTTGGACACTCTGTGATAGTTTTATATCTGTTTCATGTTGTGCCCAATTTTACTTAAATGTGTCTTATTTTTTAGCTTGTGGGAGTTACTTAAAAGTGCACTGTTTTTATGCGTAAAAAGGTCACATAATCGTAGCGTGATTAGCATATACTCAGTATTGTTTAGTTATGTTAACATTATTTAAATTATCCGTTTAAAGTGCATTTAATAGAATTCAGAGTCTTGATGTTACAAGGACTTGAAATAATCCCTGGTTAGAAACTTTGTTTTTAATGCTAAATTCATGAAATTGGTTGTTGCATTTTCAGATGCAAGGAGTATACTTAAAAAATTATTTGTTACAGAGCTGAAATTAATCTTATAGTAGTTTTTTCTTTGCCTTGCTTGTTCTTCATTTTAGTCCTCTTGTGCATACGGTCAGACTTGTCTTCTGCTACCAAATTTCCATTTTTACAGTAGAGAATGTTAAACGACTGAATTTTTAGGTTTGCTGTGACTCCCTTCTTCTTCTACCGTCCTTTGATTCATGGAGTCATAAAGCTCTTCTAGTGAGGTATTGCCTCATTGGAAGATGGTAGTAAGCGTAAGGCTATGGACAGAGGTTTGTCTTAAATGATACTGCAGATTCTGTGGAGTTAGCCTGCAGTTTGAATGCTGTTGCTTTGGAGAGAAATTGCTTAATATGTCATGATTCTGTTTCAACCAGTCAACTTATTTTAAATAATATTGCTGGATTATAAAACAAGATTTTCTTACACTTCACAGACGCACAAACAGTGTAAGCTGTTGAAATATTACATGTGTATGTACACGTTTGCAAAGGCAGCCAAGAAGATTCAGTTTTCTTACACTAGGGATTATATAGTCTATACCAAGGAGCAGTGAGTGATAGCTTGTTGTAATGTGCACTTATATCAAGGAAACAGAGTCAGCACCAAAGTAAGGACATGGTCCTCTGAAATTTCTTCTGTGGTGTTGAGAAGAAAGTCTGTTACTATACAGATAAATCAAATCTACTTTTTTAGGTTGTAATTAGTCTTGATTTCTTTCCTTATGTTGGCTTTTTATTCTCATCAGGATTTTATCTTCTGTTCCATGCAGTGAGATTTACTACTTTCTCTATAAAGATGAGATTGGTCAAAATCTATTTGAAGCATCTTCTTCTTCCTCTTACCAGCTCTTCTTAACTCATATTCTTGCATGTAAATTCGTGTTAAGTGTGTGACCTGGTCTCCTTGGTGCTTTCCTGGAGATGGCAATATAGAAAACACCAAAGGAGGCAAGAAACAGGTGAAGCTGGCTAACTCGAAATGGTGTTGATTCCCTCAGGGATGGCCCTCTTTGCTCCTGCTGTAGCAGCATCTGGTATCCGAGGGAACAAAGCTGCTCCTGGGCAGCCTGCTAGCTAGAGAAAGCACGTTATTCCTTGGAGGCACATTGCAAGGTTAGCATTCTGGCAGAGTAAATACCTGGGTTGTTTATTTTTTCAGTTACAAGTCAATACGCTGATGCATAAATTCTTCTTCCTACAGAACTGGCCTTAGGTTTCTATGCTACTAACTGTGTGCTTGCTTGTTTCTAGTTGAATTGAGAAGCAAATTACTATCTATATGAAATACAAAACATTTGCATAGAAGTGAAGTGGGCCTACGTTTGGATATTAGCCAAAGTGCTGTAAAAGCAAAGTGTTACGAAAAAATGTCTTATGTCAGCCATGAATGGAAATGAAACCTGCTGATAGAACCTCTTTATGCACAACAGCGAGTGCTGAATGCATCCTGTAAAGTGGTTGGAAAATTTTAAGGAAATCACAATTTCTTAGCGTGTAGTTTTAATATCTTAAGTACACCTGGAACTTATTTTTCAAGAAACAATGTGATGTCGGGTTATATCACATATAAATCACATATAGATCTTGTCATTGAGGAATGCTTCTGGAAGCTATCTGTTGAGACAGTGCTAAACCCAGGGATAGGGGTCAACAAAAGCATTTATTTCTCTTCCTGGACACCTTTTCAGATTTTCTTCTTGCTTGTCATCATTCTGATTAAGTAGAACATTGGTGAATTTCTTTTTAGGTTAAAGTGCATAACAGCGGCTTTGGAAGCAGTCTTTTGTAGGAACTCTTAATCAGTTTTAGATTCCAGATCCGTTGATTACTTATTATTTTAAAATGATTTTCTCGCTCCTTAATTATACTTTCAAGTTTGGCTGCTTTAGCAGCCCTTCTTTCTGCTCCAAATGCATCTTCAGATTTTTCTCTGTCCATTTCCATTTCAATTAATTTTTTAGAGACATAGTAAAATCTTTTGTAGTGTATGAAAAATTCACTGTAATTATTTTTTCTGCCTCTAAGGCAGCGTTCCAGATGTTTGTGTCAATTGCTGTGCTCTTTAGGAATGCTGAAAAATCTGTCAGATTAAAATCCTGTCTCTGAGTTATGGGTGAGCTATATACTTTGAAGAAATGGCTGCTAAATATCTCTTAGAACTCCCAGTATAGCTTAAAATGGCCATCCTGAATGTTTTTAATCATGTTTCAAATCTGGATAGAAGGTATCAGTTAGGAATTTCATTCTAAAATTTGCCCTCATTATAGGTCTTAGCTTTATGTGTCATAAGATATGGAGTAAGAGTTCCAATCTGATATGCATGATGTTACTTCTGTGAAAAGTTTTACATTTAAAACTGCTTTTGAACCATTGTGAGCTGTGCTTGTTTTGATGTCTACAGCACACCTTGTGGCCCGTTGGTGACTTTGTAATGAAGAATGCAGTATAGAAAGATGTCACATGTGTCGGGGACTTGCTTTTAACCTTTCAGTTACACCCTTTGAGAAGCACATTCTTCTATGAGTCAGAAGAAGCTTCCTCAGTTCTGATGTCAGTTGCTCATAAGTCATTATCTTTTCCAGGAGTGTGCTGCTCATCTCCTGGCAGAAATGCTGTTTACGAAGTTACTAATGAATGGAACATGCTCCTGAACCAAGCAGTGCCACCTCTTCATTATAGTTGTTGGAGCTGTGGCTTAAAAAATCCTTAACTCCATGTGCTCTCTAAAGCAGCCTCACAGGTCTCCACTGTGCTGAATCTACTGCAATATCACAAAGATCACTGTCCTGGCAAGAAAAAATTATTTTCAGGGCATTTCTGTGGTTAACTTACACTGAAGCAATGTGAAACCACATTTTATGTTTAACCACACAAGTTTTGAATCTTTTCTTTGAAGATGATCTTTCTGGTGTATCTACATTAGCAGTCTAACACATTGCTTTACATGCTCATGTTGCAGCATGTAAGCTGGTGTGAGTTCAGGTTGTAGCAAGGCACACTTTGTCTATTCATTGAATAGACCCCAAATGACTGAGATGCACGCTCTTGTATCTCAGAAATTATGAGGGTATAGAATGATTTAAGGTGATTCATTAAAATACCATTCATTAAAACTCCTAGTAGATTATTCAAGCCTGCAGAAATACCCTCGGTTTCGTTGTCCTTAATCACTGATTTATAGCTTTGTTTAATATATTTCAGTAGTTTCATAGATGAAGATAAGTGAACCAAATACTCTGTTAAAACTACTTTGTTTTAATCAATATTCTCTGAATCCACAGGATTTGTATATTCTAAAATGCTGCAATTTCCTTTAAGATCATTATTGCCTGAATGCTTGCTGGGTGATGGCACTGGCATTATAAATAACTTTGACATACTTTTTGCATGAGTGATTTTCTAAAAGTTGAGTGCTAATACTGTGAGATGCTACTAGAAATTATAGAGCACTAATTTTCAAAGTAGATGCTGTTTCCTGAAATAGTAATAAAGCAGAACAACTGATGAATGCATACTCAGAGTATCCCGACAGCTGTCAGCAGTGCGTGTAGTGAAAATCATGAGAACTGTTCCTCAGTTGTTTACGTGGATATCTTCTCTAATGCAGATATCTGCTGCTGCAAACCTAGACTAACAAACTGCCCATACATATTTTTAACAAAGTTTTGGGGCAGATTTCTGAATTCTTATCTCTCCTGTGCAATGTTTAGCGGGAATAATCTGATGACTCTGGAAAGAAAATCATAGTTATGGTGAAGATTCATGAGTTGTGAGCCAAAATGAGAGTCTAGGTAATTCGTTACAGTGTCACTAATATGCAAATTGTAGTTTAATTACTATTTTAAAAGGGACAGTGTATGTAGTACAGTTTCCATATTCTGATCTGAAGACTGATAGGAAGATAGGACAGCGATTGGAGAAGTCTGCTGGGTCCCTTGGAGCTAATGCTCCGCATTTCCATGGGACTTCGGTTTGTATGACTGTGAAGTGATGGAGGGGATTAGTCCAGCATGGGGGGGGCCTCCTGCCTGCTGCACGCTGGGCTCTGCTCCATCTTGGGTGAAGGAACAGCTACAGCCTCTGGGGTAAAGGTCTCTTGAAGGAGCATTATTCTGAATGAGTGAGAGGAAAATAAAGCAATTAGGGTGACAGCTTCTAACCTTACTCATGTCAAAAATAAGTGAGCTATAGATTGCCTTGGGCCAGCCTGCCAGGGAAGTTTTAGTGGTGTCCCATCCTTCATTATCTATAGCACGCTGCTCCTTTGCTGGCTCTGCTTATTTCAATGCAGGGCTGCTACCCTCTTTGCTTGAGCTGCGTGCTTGTTTAATCCTCCAGCAGGAAATGTCTGTCTCCTTGGTACTCACCACATCAAGAAGACAGGTTGCCTCACCTGCTCCGTGCAGCCCTGTTCACTCTGTGTGAATGCCTGAAAAGTCATGGGGCTGTGCTTGAGCCTTGAGATGTCTGTCAAATGTGCCTCTAGAAGCTTGAGGGTGTGCAGTAGTAAATCCCTCAAATCAGCATATGGGTGGGAAAATATTGTGGTGTTTTTGAGTGGTGAAACCCATGGGAAAACGACACAAGTAGCTATCTGAGGAGCTAAACGGCAGTATAGTTTTTTCTCAGATCTGCCCCTTACATGACCAGAACCACTAAGTATTATTTAAAATGCTGTTTCAGAGTGGAAATGGAAGAGAAGGAGTATGTCTAAGTTACCTCTGCCGTGCTGATTTTGCTGTGAGCATGCTGGGAAAACAAATTGCTGTGTATTTGAGATGATTGCTATTGCTACCACAGTTCATCCCAAACTGGGGCTGTAGAAGCTGCCCTCTCTGCAGAAGCATGGTGTCTGACCTGTGCGCTGTGCTGCTGGCGTACCTGCTCACCTACTAAGCTGATGTTTAGGAAGTGCTCTTGAAAACAGAGAGCTTGACTCTCTGAGGAAGTGCAGCTGTATGTCTTTGTTGAGAGATGTTGGTGAAGGACCTTAACAACCTTCCTGTTTCCCTAATCTCCAATTCACTGTGCAAAATTAATATTAGTCGCTGTTGTGTTTACATTGACAGTTCCATATCCTTGGCTCAGAGATAAGAGTGCCTTCAAACACCACCGTTGCTGTGGCAGCTTTCCATCAAACTCACAATGCAAGGCCTGGCTCTTGCAAAGCATAAAAGGACAATATGTATTTCTGTCTCAATAGGTCTCTTTTTCCCTTGATGGAGAAGTTATACATCTGCCTTATGATTTTGGGGAAATACTATTTTTTGCAGTAATACCTCTTTCCATATATACAGTCCTACTCTGAGTTTTATTGGTCTGTTCTTTGGGTGATAGTTTGCTATTCCTATAGAAGTGACAAATTCACAAGGCATCTTTCCAGCCTGGTCCCTGGGGAGCCCACATGGTATCATCAGCAGATTTTTGTCTCCCTTTGCATCATGTTTGATGCAGATTTGTACCACTCTTACACACTGATTTTTGAATATATTTTAGTGTGTTGCTCGCTGCTACCATTTTGAATCTTGACTATTCATCTAGTATGTAACTTCTTCTGCAGATCTTTAGTGCTACAGTGGTTACATTTCATAGGTATAAAGGGAAGTGGTTATGTGGTCTGAGTTCCCTGGGTACCATAACCCCATTAATTTACTCTGGCATTCCTGTCTTGAAGGAAGAAATTGAATTTTGCTTGCTTTTGCTTTCAGGAGGCATCTTACCTATATCTGAAGACACGAAGAGATTCAAAATCCACCACTGCTATTAATTTGTTCTGTGATTTAACTCAGTTGTTAGTGTTGCATCAAAGAGGTGGATGAGGGGGAAGGGAGAATGAGTACAGGAGGTGAGAAGGGTGATGTTCCAGCAAATATTCCTTTGGCAGGCAGGAGAGAATTATTTTAACGCACAAAAGAATCTGAGAAGAAAATGTGATACTGTTACGGAGGAGGTGAATGATATGATATAAATTGGAAATGCAATGTCCAAATGCAAATTAAGACAGCGTTTAGCTTAGGAACGCTTCATTACTGAGTGTTATCAAATGTTGCGAGTAACTTGGAAGGCATCCCGCAGTTCCTTTGGAGTGGAAAAGATGGTGTAGGTGTTGAAGGTTGAGTATTTTGACTGACTAAACTTGAGTGAAGTTCCTGCTGGCTGGGTCAGGTGTTGCTGTTAGCTCAACAGGGTAAGCATTAGAACAAAAGAAAGTTTTATGTGGTAATTTTTCTGTCTTCGGTTTCAAGGTCAGCATTTACACTAAGCCAAGAAAACAGTATGTTTTCATTAGGCAACGCTGTTCTCGTGGGCCGCTCTCGATCCTTTTTAAAATGGTAGAAATTTAAAACATAAATTACTTCTGTCCTTTTTCAAGAAGCATTTTATTTTTAGTACAGCTGAATTTTTCAGTGGGTCAGTGAAGCTGATCAATCTCTGGAACGCAGGCTTTAGCTTCTCACTGGTAGCTTTTCCTTTTGGTGCTGGAATTTCAGCTAAAAGGAATTTCAAATGAAGCTGTTGTGTACTTGCTTTCCCTGGAGGTGCGGACACGTGTGCCTACTTTCATGTAATGTGAACCCTTATGTCTCTGAGCTGGGCACTGCTGCTCCAGCATTTGTGCTGTGCTCCTGCAGGTGAAGTGGGAACTGGTGTGGCTGAAAAGTCTTTCAGCTGTTGTCCTTTTTGTATTGGTCTTCAGCTAGATTAATTTCTTGCCTCTGTGGCTCTACAGGTAACTCCAATTTCCTTCACAAAGGACACCTATAGAGTCAGGTGATTCTTCAGATGTTCTTCAGATTCTCCTTACAGGCTGAGAGAGCTGGGGCTGTTCAGCCTGGAGAAGGCTGTGAGGTGACCTGAGAGCGGCCTTTCAGTATCTACAGGAAAGAAGGGGACAGACTCAGTAGCAGGGTCTGTTGTGATAGAACAGGGGAAATGCTTTCAAGCTTAAAGAGGGAAGATTTAGGTTAGATGTAAGGAAAAAGTCTTTTACAGTGAGGGTGGTGAGGCACTGGCACAGGTTGCCCAGAGAAGCAGTGGATGGCCCATCCCTGGAGACTTATGAGGTGAGGCTGGATCAGGCCCTGGGCAGCCTGATCGAGCTGTCGTGTCCCTGTTCATTGCAGGGGAGTTGGACTAGATGACATTTAAAGGTCCCTTCCAAATCTGAGGATTCTGTGATTCTGTCTTACTGAAAAAAGACCCAGAATAAATTGGAGCAGATCATACTTTACATCAAGATTTTGTGCCTGTCTGTATGTTAGGAGGGAATCGAGAAAATTATCTTCTCTTGTAGGATATTGGCTATCAGGTCAATATAGCAGTTAATAGATGCAAGATAATGTCTTCTTGGAAAGAACGTATGGTGAAGAGGAAGGAAATTAAGGAGCAATCAGATTTGCTTGAGTTTTGCCATCATGAGACACATGGTAAATTGGAAACTGTTCTTTTACTTTCCAGTTGCTTGTTGTTGCTGCTGTTGTGTCGTCATGATGAAGACTAAACTAAAAGGCAGGAGACATAAGTGCTTTCATGCATCTCATCGCTGTCTGCTTCTTTAATTTGTTTTTGCTTTTTTTCTTATTTTTTTCACTCATGGGAACAGAACACTTTAGCATTCCTTCTGTCCTAAAGGAGTGATTTGTTGCATGGTTCCTGGTGGATTTTATGATTAATTTGAAGATACCCATTAGAAAATGGGAATTAATGGTAAAGAATTGAGCATTTGAGCCAGAGAAACAGGTGCCTGTACTGTGGCTTCTAGCTCTCAGGTCTGAATGCTAGGGAGAAGTGAGGTCGAATCTGCAAAAAATTATGAGAAGCAATTTTTTTTGCAAGTGTAACTGTATCTAAAGAGATCTCTTATAGCTGAAAAATTACTAGCTCTTCCCTGAAATTATTCGTCTGGAAGAGGTATTACTTCTAAAGAGATACATTCCCAACTAAATTACTTCTCGTTTTGGTGGCAGGAAAGCTCAGATCTATCTTAAACTCATTTTATCTAAAGCAAATTAATAAAAATTCAGACTGAAGTTCTGTAGAGATGGATGTTCACCCGATTAATGTTTATATTAAACAATCAAACTTAAAAATCTCGGTTATCGATCAAAGTCATCTTTACCATGCATGTATTCCAAGTAGCCTTCAGTGATGCTTGTGTAGGGTTTCAGAGGACTTGAGGTGGGCTGGGAGGTGATCTGCAGAGTCAAACCTGAGCAGAGGGACTGTAGGAAATGGAGCGCGTGGTAAAGTGTGTCTTAGGTTTGCTTTCCAGGAATGATGTGGGTGTATACACAAAGAATGGGAAGGAGAGTAATGTTCCAGGTTGGGGTTTGTGAGGGGGAAGGAAAATTGCAAGCTCTGCTAATAATGCTTCAAAATCAGTAAAAATAAAATGAGTATTTCATTTCTCAATGCTACATCTACTAGATTTCCTTTAAGATTAAAACCTAACTTTCATATTCTTAACTCTCTTGGGCCCTTTTGATCAATTCCTTTAGAATTTTGTCCTCCTTGACTTGCAGCCCGCATTTATGATACATATACAAATACCATATGTTGTTGGAAGCCATGAGTGTGAGCGTGTTCACAAAGAGTTGTGAAGCTCTCACAGTGTCCTCACAGATGTCGGTGGCCTGGGTTTACCTTGGGACTGTTCACTGAGGCTCAGCATAACAGCAGCGGAGTGGCTATATGGATGTGGGCAATGTGAAGATATGCACAAGTCTGGCTGTGTGCTTAATTGTAGAAATTTTACTGTGGGGTGACTAGAGTAGTGCAGTCACAAGAGATTACATAGTGGTTAAGAAGTTCAGAGTGATAGAGAAACCCAGGTTGTTATTTTTAATTGTGGACCCATTACTGCTTTGTTCTCCCATACTTGGTTTGCTCACTCTTGGAGTGCAGTTTTCCTTCTATCTGAAAATACTCATTTTTCTTACACAAAGGTTGCTTACAATTCCTGAGGCAGATCTGCGTTTGCTAATGTCCTGTTTGTGAACTGAGTGGCTGGAGCTCCTCTTGATTGCATTTGCAAAATGATGGAGAAATGCTGAAGGTCTAAAGCATTTGTCTCATGTTAACCTGTAATATGAATATGAATTGTGCATTCAGGCTGTGAAACAAACATCCTTTCCTTTTTTTATTCTTTTTGTATATCTTAACAAGTAAAAACTACCTGATTATCTTTGCAGTGCTCTGAAAGGAGGATTTCCTGTTGGATCATTGAATTATTAACTGAGTTTTGCTGCCTTGAGAACTTTTTTGCCATCCCCTCACCTTCAGTGGAGGGGCTGAAATCCATTAATGAGAGTGGCTAAGGACTTTCTATCCGTCTGCTATTCAAACGGTCCTTCCTGAAACCCAAATGAAGTGTACAGCCTACTGAATTTGCCATGTTCAGTCTGAAATGACTTGGTACAAAATAGAAATTCAGTGCTTGTGCTGTGAGACCTGGGGCATCTGAATGTCAAACTCTATCCGATGAAATTGCATTCTTCTCCTGCTTTAATAGGATTGTGAGGATAATATAGTTTAAATTTATAGTTGTCATAAGGATAAGGTCAGCAAGTAGATCAGAGATGAATTGGAATTGACCCTGTTTTCTTTTCACTTGAGTTAATTTACTGACTAGGCTAGCAGGCTTTCAGGATTCAGTGCATGCCTAAATTGTGTGACAGATGGGAGTTGTCTTAAGCATTTAAAAGTATTTATATGTACATAAAATATTTAACCTTTTTTATGTACTCTATGTACAAAGTATATTTAATGCATAAAGATAGAAATCTTAATATATTAACTTTTACGTATTTCATTGATATACTCATATGTGCACGCATGTGTAATTTGTGTATAAATGAAAAAGCTACTGCCCAGATACTTCTACCCCCAGTGTCTTTCCTAAGAAAGTGTATTGCTTATCCCCTGAAGTTAACACATTTTACATGGGGTTAATTTTGCTGTGTGAGTGGCAAGAGCCGGATGATTAATGTTTTAATTTCTCTGGTGGTACTTGCTCAGCTAGGAGTAACAACTTACAATGGCAGTTCTTCTTTGCTGAGTTTTGCGATTGTCTAGAAGATGCCTCCTGACACAGTGCAATCGGCCAGAGCTGCAGAAAAACAGTGTTTGCCTCTTACAGGCAATTTTGGTATTGAAGATAATTCATATGATAGTTGTAGGATAAAACAATACAGTTGTACAGAAGCTCAGTTTTCTTTCTGCAAAGAGAGAAATCTGCCTGCTTTCCCTTCTTCATATTTATTTTAAACTGTTGATCGTTAGATTTTTGGGAAAGTAAGTTGACGCCGTCTTAAGCTTATTTTTCTACGTAATTAAGGCTCGATGCAAAGATTCCTGAGAATAGTTGTATTTTTTTAATCCCCTCTCAAGAGTAATTGCAGCAGCACGAACAATCCTGTTTAACTTCCACGCCCATTGAGAGGCTTGAGGATAGAGTTACATGTTAGCCTGTATAGGGTAAGGAGGAAACTAGATCTTAGGAAAACCAAGTCATCCCTTCTGGATTTTTCAACCTATGTTTGTGTGTATTCCTTCAGTTCAAGTGGTTACAGCTAGTAACTCTGGTGCCTGCCCTTTTTGTGACAGGAGGGGCAGGATGAGTCATAGACTGGTTTGGGTTGGAAGAGACCTTAAAGACCATTAAGTTCCAACCCTCTGCTGTGGGCAGGGACACCTCCCCACTAGATTGCATATCCCAAAGCCGCATCCAGCCTGGCCTTGGACACCTCCAGGCTTCTTGAGGCAGCCTGTACTAATGTCTCACAACTCCCATTGTGAAGAATTTCTTCCTTATATCTAATTTGTAATTTATTTGTAAGTTATATGTGCATGCATACATTTGTAAATTATGTAGAAAAATTAGTAAACTATTTCTAAGATAACTTAAATCTAAACATTAACGGGAGTTTACCAGTGGCAGTTAGAATTTTATACTTTCTTCTGAGACGTGAGTTATTTAAAAACGTATGTAACTGTTAATACATCACCTTTTTATTACCGTGTTTCTTGGTACTTAAAGTGATAGAACCTGCTTTTGTTTCATGCAAAATCTTTTGCAGTTATCTGACTTTATTTTGTGAACACCTGTCACTTTTTATACTGGACTGACGAAACCCCAAATTGCTGATGAATAAGTAAATTCTAAGATCTGATTGATCTGTATTTATTGGAAAGTTTTGGGGACTGGCTGCATACAGAACAGACGGTGCTCTGTAGTATTGGGTCTAGACTAATTTGGCTATTCTGACAATGAGTTATTGATGAAAGCTCCTAATTTATACTTGATGTAAGTATTAAAAATGAAAACCCTATCTACCCAATAACTCCCAGGAGATTCATATTTAAAGTACTGATAATCCCAGCTGTGTAGTCAGTAATGTCCCACCTGTCCCACAGCTGCATTTGGCAGCTGACTGTGGTAGGCGCTGAAGAATGGTAGCCAACAGGAGACATCATTTCTCATACTATCTGGAAAAGCCCTCACTGTATACGTTTTTTAAGAGTTGCCCAACACAAAATGTTTGAGAAGGTATAGGAGCAGTGATGGCCTCCATTATTGTTTATACAGGCATTGCCAAATGGCACACAGCGCAGTGCTGCGTTCAGTTAGTGTGTTGTTTTCAGCAGATGAGCTACTCAGTTCTTGGATGGAGCTGTGCAATAGCATGTTTTTTCTTTCCAGTGTTTTAAAGGCATTAAAGTTCATTAAAAAAGCAGGCAAACGTACCAAAATACCTCAGAATTGGCTGCGTCCTTCCGCTCTTCTTAAATATGAAGGAAATCTCTCATAATTCTACTTCAAGAAGAAGTTTTGCTGAAAAATACATTTAGTATTCCACAAACAATCTGGAGCATTTATTTTCATCTTTAACAGTTATTAAGAAAACAAAACCAAAACCCCGAGAACATGGAGAGAAGTTGAATAAATTCTTTTTTCCTGTTCTTTTCCCTGTTAGTAGATATTATTATATCCAAATATACTGGTAGCTTCTGTAAAACCTGATGCATTTTTGATCGAACTGAGTTCCTGGTGTCGGCTCCTATCTGTGTGTGTTTCACAGTCTAATTAGATGTTGTATGAGAAAGTATTTCCTGCCTTTTATTTGGATTGTGACTTTTTAATTTCATATAGTGTCATGTTCTCGTGCTGTGAAACAGAGTGCATCTCTTCACTTATTAAATTATATGCATTGCTGAATTCTCAATATATTTCTTCTTTTCAGAAATAAAGATTTGTAATGTTTTCATTTTCTCTATGTAAAAGTTATTTTAAATGTTCTTCTCTATTCCGGTCTGCCTTCTCTGAACTTGCAGTAATTATTTCTCAACAGAGAAAGGACAAGTTCACCAAGAAATCCAAATAAAAGTTGTTACAAAGTAGTCGTTCTGAAGCATGGCCTTCTGGGAAGTTTGTAGCCAGGAGAAAGAGTTATGTTGCTTCCTTCTGCAGTGTGTTCATTTGTTCTGGTAATATTTATGCTGCTTTCATTCTAGTGAAGGAATCATTGATTGAAGATTGTATTGCATGAACCATAAAGCTGTTGGTCTTAGTTGTGTTCTCATGCTGAAGTTGCATGGTCAGAGGTATCCAGACAAAGAAGAGTGGCAAAAGCTTCTTGCTTGACGTGCAGAATAGGATCGTGGTTATAAAAGAAGTACTAGAAATAGGGAAGCAGATACATAAAATGGAAAATTATACATAGTGAAGTACCAAGTAGTGCTACTTCTGCTGTGCACAAGGTCATTCTCTATCGTCACAAAGAAATGGATAGCCTTACCAGTTATGTTCCACTGAGTTAACATTTAAAATATTCTAGAACTCTCCTATGATTCTGCATGTATCTATGTGTTAAGATATGCAGAACATAAAAGGTAATACTGTAGCTTTCACTAAATTAAAGGGTAGAATAAAATGCATTAGAGAGATCTAATAGAACCCTAGATTAACTTCTTTCAGCAGTAGGAGATAGGAAGTAAATTGGCACATTTTATCTATGTAATTTCCCAGGAGAAATATTAAGACTTAAAATCTGTACTGCTAGAATGAAAAAAACCAATGCATATTTGACTGTGGTACTGGAAGGACTACTGGCTGAATTTGTCCTTGGAAAAAAAGACACTCATGAGCCCTTCTTTAAGAAACTGTTCTAAACATCTATTCATTGTTAACTGATTGTTTGGCTTTTTGTATTAATCTTAAAATATAGTTTCCAGTTTAACTTAGTAATGTAGGATAACAAGTAATGACATTTGAGAATGATTTATTTGAATCAATAAGTCATGAAGCAAAATTAGAGGTTTATTGGAACAAAAGTACCAAAAGATCCTTTGCATCTATGACTCTTTGCATAACCATAATTATTTGCAGCTAATCTGCTAGAAATAATCGTGAATTTCTTGACACTGGTAAGCTCCAAGCAAGGCAGAGGAAAGAAGCTTTCTTTCTTTGTTCTTCTTTCAGATGGAGACTAGAAACATCTTTCTTATTTAGGTTCAGAGTTATATGCGAGGTAGAGCTATCTTTCCTCAGGCCTTGAAAGATTAGCATTTATTCCTTACTTCATTTTAAGCAATTTCCCCTTCTTAGAAAGAAAGATTTTTGTTGCAAACCTCTGAATTTGGAGTCAGTATTCTTCATTAGCTGGAGGGTGTTTTTATTTTTAATTACTATGTAGTATGTGATTACACATCATTTGTATTCCTGACGGATGTTAATTTTGAGCATTTACTTGGCAGACTAGATTGAGAGAGGAAGTACAATGCTCAGAGCATTCTTACAAAACTGCCTGAGTGGGCAGTGATGTTTGGGTTATGAAGAGGGTAGGAACTTATTTTCTGATATGAAGAGGAGAGAGTGATGGATGTGGAATACACAGCGTGGTCTAGAGAGAACTATTCCTACTGTGCATTGAGCAGCAAAATCTGTGCTGGCTGTACCCTGAGATGAGCTTATTGACTCTGCTTTGGTATCAGATGTTGGGATGACTTGATTTAGTTGCCATGCTGATTTCATTGACTCCCATGCGCGTATAGTAAAGTTCAGTTCCCTAAAACATGTCTCGCAGTCTAGAAAAGGAAGAGCTGAACCATGCTGCAGATGTTATTTTTCAGTTAAGTGGTGCAGTTAAGTCCTGAATTTCTTTTTGTTTGCCTACGGACTTGGAGTGAAACTTCCAAGTGTGTTGCTTGGGAAGGTGTTTACGGTTGCATCAGTTAGCTGCTTTAGGAGAGCAGTGGGAGTTGTGTGTCAGTGTTGAGTCAAAGTTCGCCAGGGATAAAATAGTCCTATAGAGCTATATGCTGTCACCTGCATAGAGTTTACTGTATTAAACTGATTCTCACTGTGAGTGATGTATCGTGTTTTAACAAGCCCCTTTAATTCACTTTTGACTGCTGATCTTGACAAAATCCAGTGAATAAACTTATATTCATTAGAACTATCGGAAATGTCATTTCTCTTAGGTATGAAACATGCCAGCACATATCTAATACTTTTTGCTGTATTGAAAGATCTATAGTAATTTTCATTTGCATAAATCCCCTTAAAATGTAATGTTTAAAAATTACTTGGAATAAGTCTTTTGAGAAACGGTGTAACAGGACCTTTTGAGGATCTTAGTTGGGTTTTTTTTGTGGTATAACTTTCACTTAGTGTATGCACGGTGCTGTAACATTTAAGGAGTGCACTGCCCAGTTGCGTGCCTTGTCTCTAACGTGAGCTGCCCTGGGGCTGCTCAGCTGAGTTGTTTTCTGTAGGCTGTGCCCTCAAATCCTGCCCATGACCGGATGGTGCCATGAGTTCTTTGTGTGGTTTCAAGGTACCATTGGTATTCTGGTACCTTGAAAGCAGATAATCTTCCAACAACTTTTTTTCATTTGCTGTAGTTTTGCCTTTTTTGAAGCAGAGTAATAGGTTTATAGAAGAAATTCGCCCTTTAACTTATAAAATACTCTAAAATGTTTCTATTAAGCTAGTTAACGTAGCTAAATGGTTATGTGCATTGCAGTTGGAAAATACTGCATTTTATTTCTGTCTGGATTTTTCTGGGAATCACAGAATTGCTGGAGTTGGAAAGAACCTCAAGAGATTGAGTCCAACCCCCTGCTAAAAGCAGATGCCCTACAGTAGGTTGCACAGCTTATGTGTCCGGATGGATCTTGAATATCTCCATAGAAGGAGACTCCACAACCTCTGTGGGCAACCTGTTTCAGTGCTTTGTCACCCTTACTTTAAAGAAGTTCATCTGCATGTTAGTGTGGAAATTCCTGTGTTCAAGTTTTAGGCCATTACTCCTTGTCCTATCACTGCACACCACCAAGAAGAGCCTGGCCTCATCTGCTTGCCTCCCACCTCCCTTCAGATATTTATGAACATTGATCAGATCCCCTCTCAGTCTTTTTTT
This sequence comes from Aquila spilogaster, assembly GCA_024606505.1. Lineage (NCBI taxonomy): Eukaryota > Metazoa > Chordata > Aves > Accipitriformes > Accipitridae > Aquila > Aquila spilogaster. Next base: position 13,435,706 of record JANHGO010000041.1, on the reverse strand, counting down.
CCCCAGGCTGAACAGACCCTCAGCCTTTCCTCATACAGGAGATGCTCCAGGCCCTTTATCATCTTTGTGGCCTCTGGTGGACTCCTTCTAGGAGATCCCTGTCTTTTTTCAGCTGGGGAGACCAGAACTGGACACTGTCATTTTCCATAGCTGATTCCGTAAGCGTCAAGTCACAGAATCATAGAATGCCTTGGATTGAAAGGGACCCCAAGGATCATCAAGTTCCAACCCCCCTGCCACAGGCAGGGCCCTCAGTCTCCAGATCTGGTACTAGACCAGGCTGCCCAGGGCCCCATCCAACCTGGTCTTGAACACCTCCAGGGATGGAGCATCCACAGCTCTCTGGGCAGCCTGTGCCAGCACCTCACCACTCTCTCTGTGAAGAACTTCCCCCTGACATCCAATCTAAACCTTCCCTCCTTGAGCTTAGAACCATTCGCCCTTGTCCTATCACTATCTACCCATGTAAAAAGTTGATTCCCCTCCCATTTATAATCCCCTTTTAAATACTGGAAGGCCACAATGAGTTCTCCTCGTAGCCTTCTCCAGGCTGAACAAGCCCAGCTCCCTCAGCCTGTCTTTGCAGGGGAGGTGCTCCAGCCCTCTGATCATCTTCATGGCCTTTCTCTGGACCCTCTCCAGCAGCTCCACATCTTTCCCATATTTGAGGCCCCAGGACCTGGATGCAGAACCCCGGCTGGGGCCTCACGAGGGCAGAGTAGAGGGGCAATCACCTCCCTGTCCCTTTTGACCACCCCTTTTCTGATGGAGCCCAGGATACCATTGGCCTTCCGAGCTGCAAGAGCACACTGCTGTTGTATTTGCATACTGCAAACATTCTTTGGCTATTGATATACACGAGTTTTAAATGAATTAACCTAAAAATTAGCAGTGCCTATAGATCCATCCGTTAAAGCTCTCTAGCACATCTTTCTTAAACATTGCCATGCTTGTCTGTAATGTGTTTCAGGTTGACTGAACATTCAGCAGTTCAGGCTGAAGCGCTGGGGTCCAGGTTTCTGGACCAGTTTCAGCATGGTGACCTCTCGGAGTAAGGGGGGAGATGGCTATTTATCTAGTGGTGCTGCATATCAGGATGAGCCAATGTGAGGTGAAGTGCAAGTGGCTGGTCCAGGGCTGCTCCTGCTTTGTTTTTACCCAGACACTTCTTCCTGTAAACCAGGGTTCAAATCTCATTGCAGTGTTGGATAAGCTTGATAAGAGCAGGGCACATACTTGATCGTACTTGAAGAAAAATCCAAATTCTTGCTTCTTACGCATCAAAGTAAAACCAACAAAAAAAAAACCCCAAAATACAAACAAAAAAACGACAGGCAAAAAAATCCCTGAACCCTCATCTTTTTTTTCCTGAAGTAGCAAGGTGCCATGAAGAATTATGTCCCTTCCCACATTTTTGCTGCAGGTATTTTCCCTTTGACTGCAGACCACAAATTTTGTATGTGATAATAGTGTGATGTTCCCTAAAGTCTTGTCTGACTGAATTTGTTGTAGTAACATAGCACACTGTAGATGGTGGCACTCACCAAACAAGCTAATTTAAACGAATTTCTCTCTTTTGTAAACGATGTGAATAATTTAAGCTCCAGAATTTCCTTCCTAACCATTCAGTGGTTTTCTTTCATTTGTTTCAGCAATCTCTGGTTACTAAAGATTTTCAGATGAAGAACTCAGGAGAAAACTATAGTAAGAGGTCAGATCAGTGTTTGTAAGGCACATTTCTGCGTGGATTTTTTTTAGCCTGGGCAGCCTTGCTTTTTTAATTGGTGCCTGAAATTTTCTTCCCCAGCCAGCAGAAAGCTTCCTCATGTGAGGAATAGCTACAGTTTCCTTGCTGATCTTCTGCTTTAATTATCTCATTCCCTTGTGCTGAAAAGTAAATGTATTAAGAAAAATTCTTTGGGGAATGTTAGTTTTGCATATACTGTGTGTGTATACATAACTTGAGGATTTTCATTTCCCTAGTTTTGCCCTTTGATTCTGATGACAATTCAGGAGAAAACATGAGAACAGAAGTTGATACAAAGTGGTGAAATTATGACTTAAACTGTTTTTTTTTGTAAGGGCAGATGGAAATTAAGAGTGTGGTGTTACACTGCGTTGGCTTGCTCATCTGTGTCTTTGCCATTGAGAATTTTCAGATTGAGCTCTTATGTGGGATGGAATTTTGGGGACCAGTCATGCAATGAAGCTGTGGTCACACATGACACGTTCACATGTCTTCTACACATCTGTCTTTTAGAATCATAGAATCCTTAGAGATGAAAGGGAACTTTAAAGGTCATCTAGTCCAACTCCCCTGCAACGAAGAGGGACATGTACAGCTAGATCAGGTTGACCAAGGCCTGATCCAGCCTTGCCTTGAAAGTCTCCAGGAACGGGGCATCCACTGTGTCTCTGGGCAGCCTGTTCTAGTCCCTCACCACCCTTCTTCAGATACCACAAGTGTAGGAAGGAGGCTTTTCTTCCCCTTTGTTTCATTTATAGAAAAGTCTTGTTTCACAGCTGTAGATCACAATGCTAAAGAATGAAGCTGTAGTTAGTACTTTGGTGTCTTTGTATTCAGAGGGCGCAAGCAGGGAGCTGTTAAGTAGAGTTAGTAGAATTTGGTCTTACTTTTTACAATCTTACTAAAGGCAGTTAAATGTCCCCTTGAAATGCTGCTTTAAAACAAATATTTTGTGTTCTTTTCACCTCTTCTGAAAGCAAACAACTGTAGTGCTGGAAAGCCTGCGTAACTCAGGTGTTGGTAGATGCACATTGAGGCTTGACCTCCAAAACACTTTAGTGCATGATAAAGGTGACTTGGTACACCATTGCCTGTAACTCTTCCTGGCTAGGTCATTGCTAAACATAACCTTTGACAGGAAACCCTGAAAAACTTCACAGCTGTGAGAAACAAGAAAAAGTAACTGATACGTACAGCATAAAGAACTGGAGTTTGAAATATAAATGGATCATTTATTTTGACAGTAGCTATATGTATGCAAATATTTGGAATCTTCCTGTTGCCTGCATAAATGTGAAGCCTGGTAACTTCATAGCAATAGCTTTTTTATGGGAAGTTTTATGAAAATGTTGCAGTCCATTGTTAACGCCTAAATCAGTTCTGTGACACGGGCTGAAGTACTGCAGGTTATTTGGCAAACAGAGATAATACCTTGACCTTGGCAACTAGCTGACTATTATAGCCTTATATATAAACTTGAATGCTGGTGTTGCCAGACTGCTGTACGTGTGTTCCCATTGCTAGCATTTTGGGTGCTCAGCAAGGTAAGTTACTGTGGTTGGTAGTTCCTCTTTCTTCTTACTGTACATTGCTGTGAATAGACAATACATTTTTGAAAGTTTATGTACAATTTGAGAGTTCCTCTCTCTTCTAAACAGTGTAAAAACCCAAAAAAGCACAGATTCTTCTCTGCACTTTCTTGCAAAGTACTCGTTCCCCTTGAGTGAACTTGAGTCAACTCATCTGGTCCAAGCCCTGTATCATTCGAGTGGGATCGGTACTTACATGCCTGAAACAGGAAAGCTAAGTAACGAAATACGTTTGTGTAGCCACTTCTGTGTCTGATGATCCTCTTCTCAGAAATGCTTCTCACCAGCTGCATGGCCAGCCACCTGGCAGTAGCTATCAGCATATTTCCTTGCTTTCATTTGTGTATTAAGATGTACTTCAGTAAGCCAGAAGTTTAAGAGCACTTTGTGCAGGTTGTTATCAAATAATTGAGTTTGTAATTTTGTAGTTTACTGAACTCCATGAGTATACTTGTCTCAGTGATGTGTCCCAAGGGGTGCTTTTATTACATATTGAATAGCAATCTAAGTGCTCTACTCAGCCACCTTAATGAGTGGGCTGAGCATGCCGTTGCAGAACGAAACTGTTACTGACAACAGGCTCTGTTTAGATTTGGTTAGAGCAGTAAATAAAAGGTACATAATTTGCATAAGCTTGTTAAATGCTGTTCTCAAGAGGAACAGCAGTAATTTCAGATGCTGTTTTCGGTGCTGACAGCTGATCCATTTACAAATCAGATATTGAGAAGGGTTATAGCGAAAGGATAAAGGTTCCTGTCCACTACACAGGAGTTTCAGGAAAATGCAGGACGTGTTGAGTTATCCTGTGAGGAATAAGTGCCCAGTCTAAATAAATTGTCAGGGGTGAACCGGAAAAGCAATTCGTATTGGTACTGTAGTTTGAAATTTAAGGTTATTTCAAATATTTTTAATCTCTTGCATAAAGAGATTTAGTTAGCTCAGCATGAATTGCACGGGGATAACTATTTTAATATAAGTTTACATGTTTGCTTTTCTGCCTAAAATAAGCACAAATGAATGCCAGTGAAATTGGCTTTATGTTATTTGCACTGGTTTGATTAAACGTTTCACAACAAACCTCTATTTGAACCAGTCAGACTCCTGTGAGGAAAAGGCCCTCGTGATTTATGGTGTTTCTTGGAGTGGCTGATTGAAAAAGTTCAATGTATCATTCTTGTTAAATAGAAAGTTTCTATATGACATCTTCTCTAAAAGAAAAAAAAAAAGGTGACTTTTAGATTAACTTGATTTGAAAAAGTCAATGGAAAATATCATACCAAAGACAAAAGTAAACTTTCCTGTGAGTCTTTATATCATTCAAGTTTCTCATTCAGGTGTCCTCTGTACAAGGCTTCCTCTTGTGTTACATTTCTGTTCAAGAGAATGCGACAGTGGCAGTGCCATTGAAAATCTCTGTTTAGGCATTGTATGCCATTGTCTCCCCCAAATAAAAAAGGCTTGCTGGTAAGCTTAGGTATGAAATAAATATATTAAAATTCCTTTTCATTCAGAGGTGGGAAGTTCATATTGCTTGAATCATGTGCCAGCATGTGCTAAGAATAGAGCTTTAACGTTTACTTAGGAGGTCTACAGCAAATGTTTGTAGTTTTGTTGTATTTTAATAAAATTGTGTAGAAGATTTTTCAGTGCACGGAGTCTTGAAAAATGTTGATGGATGCAGAAAAATAAGCTCTAGAAACAAAGAGACTTGCACTGTTTTATGCGCCTTTATTATTCTGAGAAAATATTTGTCATAGCTTAAAAAGCAGATTTTAATTTGCAGAATAGCCAAACTTTATTCTAAATCAACATTGGATTGTGTTCTTATGGCTTGAAATTATGATTTTATTAATACTGTGTAATTAGAATGACAAGTGGAAAATCAGGACTCAGCATTTGGGAATAGTTTTGGTGATGTATTCCAGGATGTATTTTGTGTACTTATCCAACGTGCAAGTGTGCACAACTTCTTAGGCTTTTGGCTATTTATTGAAACTGAAATTAACAAAGGCCTATTGTATGGATGCTGCAGGACAGTCAGCAATAGGTGTTGACTTTGTGATAATGATTCAAGCTATAATTTCCTGTGATTTCCAAACACTGTGAGTTTTCTGTCCCACGGAAATGTTGTAACAGATGTAGATTGCATTAGTTGAATGCCATCTGATTTGAAAATGTAGTGCTGTATGCTCTGGATTAACATCCAACTGCCGCAGCAGTTTTTAGTTGTGTGCCTTGGTTTGTGTGGAAATGTTTGTAGCACTGTCCCCCGTGATTGTGAGTCTGATAGAAGTAACTGAGGAAGCCTGACACACAGGCTTCCTTAATCTTCCATTTCCTTTGCTGTAGCACGGCAAGGAAAGGGCAAGTTTTGCTACTGATTTCAGAATTATTCTGCCACACACTCTAGGATTATCATGGTGCGCCTTTTTTTTTGACTTTATGTCCAGTTTTAGGCAGAAACTGGGGTGGACAGCAGTGCATACTGGTGTGGGTGCCTGTGCAGGTGCTGGGGTTAAGATTGTTGAGTTAAAAGTTAGGGACCAGTGTTTTGCTTCTTCATGTTGCTACGTTTTTCCCTCATGTAGCTTGGCACTCACTGGCTTCAGGAGGCTGGGTGTGTGTGCAGTCCTCCCAGAAACATCTGAATTACCGCACTGTCCCTAAAATGGGTCCAGGTTGAAAATGTTGTATTCTTTCCGTGCTCTTATGAAAACAGCAACGTGTTGAAAGAGCAGAAATATGTTCTTTCGAAAACGCTATGGGATGATAGAAATCATTTAGTTTCAAAACTTACTGGTTAAGTAAAAAGATCTTTTTGAAGTAATTGTTAACACTTAAAGCAAAAAAAAAAAAAAGATATCTATATCCTTGTATGTAGTTTATTCTTCTTAAATGTATAGCTTTGAATGATATGGTTGGGGGGTGGGGGGGGGAATAAGAAAAAAAAGAAGGGAGTTTCTTTGGATTCCCTAAGATTGCATGGACTTCAGCACCAACCAGAATGCATGTCTTGTTCCATATAGCACACACAGCTTCCTAGTGTCATACATGGCTCTGTTAGAAGGGTATTGGAAAACCTGAACTATTTGTAGTCACCCCTGAAGTTAGTTTTGCTGACCCATTTACCTGTAAGAGTGGTTTGTTGTTATAAAGAGGAAACAGAAGCCACTTATCTCAGTATAAAATTCTGTATAAACATATGCACTGTAGAAGTGAAAGGATTTTTTCCTTATATAAGACCTGATGCATAGCTCAGGTGCTTTGTGCGGTGGGAAAGAAAGGGTGCAATGTGACCCCACATAGTTGGGAGTCCTGGTGGAAAGTAGACCTAGCTGTCATCAATTGCTCTGGCCTCTTGTGTGTCCGTATTGCAAGAAGCATCATGTGCTGCATATGTTGATGCCTCATTCACCAGAAAAGCCTGAAACGTCTGAGCTTGGTACCTTCTACTTAAATAGGGCCAAGCATTTTCACCAGAAGGAACATGTCTTTCCATCTCCACAAGGTCATAAAGTTCTGTCAAACATTTTGTGAACTTTAACAGAGGTATATTTAATGTATGTGATAGTAAGTCACTGTCCACACAAATAGACTGCTTGGCCATCTCCCCTTACAGGATGCTCGTATGCCTTCAGATTAACCTTTAAAGTATTTAGACTTCTATTTTCTGACTGACTATATAACATGTTTTATATAGACAAGATATAAATTCAAGATGAAGGCACACTGCACCCATACAAAACATGAGGAGTTTTAATAATCTGGAACAGTCTTCACTTGTTGCATTAGGAAAAGCAACACCTTTAAGTGCCCAATCCCTGAAATATTTTGGAGCTTTTGGTCCATCAGTACGTTACTTTCTTGAGAATTTTTCACCCTGCTAGAAACCTCCTTGATAGGGTTTTGATAATGGCATGTCCTAATATAATTTGTTGAATTCTAAAAATACCATTATGAACCTTTAAGGCAGAGTAGCCCTGTAACACAGATGTCTCTCTTTCAAGTATGAATGAATTCTCTCTCTAATGTATTGCCTTTGTTTCTCCAAAATCCTCTGATCCTGTTTTATACCGTGCCTGCTATTAATGAGTTCAGCCGGCCTAATTCTTGTACATAGGGTGAATTCTGTGATGAGCCAAGTGATAATGGATTAGTTTCATAGGAACTAATATTGCAGTTGCAAGACAAGTCTTTGTAAGTAGGTTGCAGGGCTTTTTTGTGTGCAAAATGAGTTTAGCTAGTAAATACTGCTTCATGCTGTCAGTGTTTTCTGGCCCTTAGATGATCATTTCCACCAAAATATAGATCAGTGTGTTAACATTTTCTCCCTTATGTGACAGCACGTAGGCAGGTTGTTTTCTTTAGAAGACTGTACACCAAGCTGGCATGATGAGAGAGCGCATACGAACTGGCAAGGCACTTAACATCTGTGAGATCTGGTGACTCCTGCTTTTGTTTTTGATAGAGTGGATGTATAGAATTATCCAAGTCTGTGGCAGCAGAAGCAAGCAGTGGGGGTGGATCTACCATATTAATTTGTCTTCATATTTAGGAGTGCATAAATTAGGTGAGTATGTGCGTACCTATTCCTGCAAATATGTAGGCACATACTTTTGGTAGACAGTTTGTATGTTCAATAGGTGATAAGGTCAGTTTCCTCTGACCCAGAATAGTCCCAGTAGTGATTAAGGCAGACATTGACATTAGAGTGATGTCCAAATATTAATGATTAACAACATGCTCTTGCTGATGTCTTTACTGCATTGAAACGAGCCATGACCCTTATTGACTTCAGCTCAGCATTATAATCATGTGGGTCTTCTTTCTCTGTCTGGAAGAAGGCATAATGCCAAATGCTTGAACAGGCTTTGGGCGACCTTTTCTTGACTTCCTACTCCCATGAGTCCTTGCCTTTTGGGATTTCTTCAAAGAGTGGAACATCGTGACTTCTAAACGTTATACAAGGTCAGTGATTTTTCATGGCATGTTTATGCAGTTTGTAATGCAGTCCTCATTTTTTATCTCAAGATATTACTATAATGTGACTTCTGATTTGAAGGAGACAAGGGCTTAGAATTGTTCACTGTAATTTGCTTATGAAAGCTTTAAATATGAAAATTTGAATACCCAAAAGTCCTATTAGATATTTAGATTCTTTGCTTCCATTGCTTACATAAAAAATGGTAAGCTTTTGAAACAGACAGCTGGGACTGGGAGAGAGGAATGGTTTCACAGGTTACCCAGCTGTAATCAGGACATCCGACAGTAGGTGTTTCAACTTACAGTTGACCTTGAACAATCTGTACTGGTGTATTTGATGGAATTTAGCTTCCTATACCAAGGTGAGATGTTATTTCTCCAACTGTGCATAAGGCCCTCCATGTGTGGAGCTGCCTCTGCCCAGTGGTACCAGCCAAGTGGGATCTCCTCTGGGGTTCTGGAACTAAGCACAGCATTTCAGTCAGGCTGGTTGAAGTTGCAGGCTGTGTTTTGCTAGAGGGTTTGTTGGGATTCAAGCCTCTGCCTCAGGGCTGTTTGTCAGTGCTGGTATGGACAAAACTGGGCAACTGTAATGCCAGCAGCTTCAGACTGCAATTCAATTGCGCTATTAAGAATTAAGAGAACTATGTAAGAGCTTCTCTAACAGTAAAATCTGCCTCAGCTTTTACAGTGAAGATAAGTCAGAAAATGTTACTTCTTTGTTCTTTCTTGAAGTATAGGTGTATCACTGGAGAGAAGGGAAAAATCAAATCTCTGGCAATGAACAGAAATTTGAAATGCTATTATCTATCTGATGCAATTTATAGAATAGCAGAGTTTGAATTTAATAGTTCTGCAGTTTAAATTTACTGTACAAAAAAAGTATATTTTTGGAATCCAGCAAGGAGGCAAAACAATCTTTGTATCAGATCTATGATGGAACAATATCAGGTTTGTCAAATCCTTATGTGCTTATCTCTCTTGTTGAATGTAACTATTATTTCTGCTTTGCAAGGTCACAGAGTCTCATATGCCAGCAGGATATTCGTCAACATAGAGTCCTTCAAAATGTTCTTTTTTGTCTCAGTTACTTTAAGTCCTTCCTTGTATTTGGTTGCAATCTAAGGATGGAGCATTAACTTTATGAATGGCCAGTCTTACACTTCTTGCCTGAATTACATTTGGGAAGCCACACTTTTACTACTTCTACTTCTCTAATGATTAAATATGTCTTCTGGTCTACAGCTTGAATATTTTTAGATTCAGTTCAGCCTTTCTCTTGCAGATTTTATGTTTAAGACTGAATAATGTAAATTTTGTATATATTCTCAGTATTTTATAGGCATATCATTTAATTAACGTTATGTGAAGGAGTGTTGTCTAGACCTTTATCATACACGTAGCCGTTAACACATTACAAACTCCCATCCCTTTAGTCCATGTGACATACAGGACTTGCTTGTGGTTGCTGTGTCTTGAAGCTGTGCTTCTGACTGTGATTCTCTGTTTTGTATCTCTTACAAGGAGCCTGTATTTCTGAGGCAAGGTGGTTGGAGCTGATGCGGTCATCAGAACGCAGGGTGTATCACAAATGATATGGCAGTGTTTGGTGTTCTGTTCTGTTCTTGGTTTGTTTACCTTTTTGATTGCACTGAAGTGGTTAGCTCATGTATGAATAATTCCGCACAATGATTTGAAGATCTTTCTGTGGATGACAGAGCTAATGTAGAACTCATCGCTGTGTATATAATTCCATACAGCTATTTTTCTGTTGCTATGCATTTTCTGTAATTCACTACATCATTTTACTGTCAAGTTACTTCATACCTCTGTGATCTCTCACAAGTAAGCTTGTTTACAGATTTCTTTTCACCTCATTATTCACACTTGCTTCAAAATTTATTAGGAATGTATGGAGCTGAAATCTTTGCAGGATCCTGGTACCAACTTCCTGACACTGTGAAAAGCACCGTTTCAATCTTCACCCTTTTCTGTAATTTGACACTTTATTGACATATAAGGGATCTTCCCCCTTATCCTGCAGTATTTCCTCCTTTTCTCCAGGCTGTGGCCCTCCCTGTTCCTTTGCCTCAGAAAATATCATTATTGTAGCCTTCATGCAAAATAAATCAATTAGAATTCTGAAAATAGGAATGCCATGTTGGCTTTGCGTGTTTCTTTGTTTATTTTTATTTATTTATTTTCTTTGTTCTTGCTGTGATTGCTGCCAGTGGAAGTCTGTTTGGTCTCTAATGCACCAATGTGACTCTTAATACAACTTTAACGCACCATGTTTCTGCTCTTAATGTTATTCTGTCTTGTTGGACCTTACAGTTATACCCTTCATTATAGCCCTTTTGTTTTTCATCTCTCGTTTCACCTCCACAAGCTTTCCCATTTTCTCACGGATATACACCTACACACACCCACATACACAGACAAAAAAATCACAGTAGAAACAGACAAGTGAATGCAGTGAGATTTTTTGGAGTAAACTGATGTCTTTACAAAACTAAAAGGAATTTCAGATGATGTCTATTTGGATTAATGCTTTTTTCAGGTGGCTTTTATTTTCAGAGCTTGCTGTTTGTCTTCTGTGCTTCTCATTTAATGTATTGTGTTACTTTTGTTTGCTGAAATTGATGTTTCTGCCTTATGAGTACATTATTTTTCAGAAATATTTAGTGGTGAAGGAAGGTTTTATTGAAATTTCAATTTATTTAGGAAATGTGTCTCTAGAGACTCAGAAGAAACAGTATGCTACTGTTTGAGCTGTGGTGTTTCTGAAGTACTGCTTTAAAAAGAAATTACAGAGAAGGAGAATAGTAGAATATTAAATTTGCAATCAGAATAAAAGTTGCGTTATGGGTATAATTTCAAAGACATCTAAGGTATTAGAGTAAACAGCTCTGCTATCGCTGCTTTCATTTAATGATGCACAGGCAGAGTCAGTAATGGATTTTTAAAATAAGGCTTGCTTCAGTTAGAGGTTAACGTCTGCATTTGAACAAAGAGACCAGAGTAAAAACTTGACACATGCAGTATCTTTTTTAATTGCGTATTAAAACAATCTACCAGATGGTTTCTTTCAGATTTGGTGCTTGCTTTCATCTTCTCTTAGCCATGTATTTAGCTAATTTGGAGTGATATTTTAGCAGAGCACTTTGGTAATCGCTCAGCAATAACACTGTGTCTCATCTGGGCTTGAAGGTTCTGTATTTGGTGCTGTGTTTTCTTATATAGTACAACATCTAGGACATAACTAATGAGGACTTGTAAATTGTAAAGGAGAAGGTTGGAACACAAAGGAGATGATCTGCCTCACAGGGGTAATTACTGAAGAATTATCTGAATGCAGACCCGAGATGCTCACCCAGTGGCACAGTAAATGAGAATTTCCTTTGCAGGCTACAACTACTGACAAATGACACTGAGGAAAGTGGACAAGAAACACTTAATGTAATCACAGTGCTGGCAATGGGGAGCTGGCCCAATAAAAATAAATGCCTTCTATTTCACTGTGCCTTTCGTTACTATAGGAATGGAAATTTTTGTATGTTGTAAGAGCAGTGGGAATCTTTTGCCCATGGATATCTTGGGCTGAGAACAGTAGAATTTAGTGAAGCATTTCAGCTCCAGAATACATCTAAGTTGGTGGCTCCTCACTTTTGGTCTGTAGACCAACAGTAATCTTTGATGTTTATTGAAGGAGGCAAGCTGAGCACTAAATAGAGTTAAAGGAAGCTAAGAGGCAAGGTAATAAAAATAAGAGTGTAATTATCTTGATTTTTGTAGACTGTGTTGTAGAAGAGGAGATGCTAACATAAAAGTCTTGCATTGGAGAGCAGGGGAAAAAGTACATTTCCTTTATTAAGTAATTAAAAATATAACACATGATCTGCGGATGTTAATAATGTGCATTTTAAGTAATCCACATACATTCCCAAGTAAATTCAATTTACAATTTGTTTAGCATAGATCAGAAAATCTTCAGAAGCAGAATCTGAGACTTCATTGCATTAGGCATTTAACATACTGTATGTATGCTGTGACAGTTTCATGTTAAGGCAATAAAACAAGTGGACATAGACAGGGAAACACAAGATAATGGAGACAATTATGACTATTGCAATAAGCTGTAGTTGTGACACATCATCTGATCAGCTACAGAAAGAAATTTTTTTTTTTTGTAGTGCTCTATTTTCTCATTCTGCCTTAGGTATATAGCACTGCAAGTGTGTATATAACTGTATGCCTGGGCAGCATTGGTTGGTAAAGCCTGTTAGGGCAACAGAGTTCCTCCTGAAACCTCAGCTGTGTCCAGCATGTATGCACATGCCTGAGGCATGATGCCTGGGCCTACATTTGGTGGGAAGGTGTTGCTGAATGTTATCTCTAATAATAATGCAAGTAATTGTTCGTCTCTTGGAGCAGAGTGTTTTTCAGTGCTGCATTACTGTCTTGACCAGATTTGACTTATATTTTTAAGATTTTGCCCTGACAGACTTGGCTAACAGTAGTCATTTTCCATGCAGTGCAAAAGTGCTAGGCACATGAAGGGGAGAGTACTTGTGTCTTACATGTGGCAGTCTCAAGTTTTCCTACATTAGAGACTTAGATTAATTTTTAAAATGACCCATAGTGTTTTGCTTCCATTTAAGTAGCTGGGACAGTTAAATGTCCCTCTTCCCTTAAAAAGCGCTTTCCACTAGCTCCAGGAAGCTGCTGACCAGTTTGATACCGGGCTTAGGACCAAGTTGACCATGGTGACTAACAGAATTGCTAGATCAAAATGCAACTGGATGTATAGCAGGATGCTGACAATCCACTGCAGTCAATTAATCATTAACATGTGATTTGGGAGGACTGGTGATGCTTCTTTTGTATAGAGAAAATGAAGAGAGATCATGAATGTTTCAGTAGAAAATATGGTTTGATACAACTGTTACCTTACCTAGAGATTTCCATGTCTTTTTTGGGCACTCCAGTAATAAGTTGTACAGCTGAGATGGTTTAACAAGGCTAAATGAAGAGGAAGTGTGATCGTTTCTGGAGTGTTTTCAGGTCTTTCTGCAGTGACCTGTCCTGGATCATCTGGTGATGGTAGGGCAGAGCCCGCATTGCTTGCAGAGTTATGAAGAGATCTGATCAGCATTTCTGTGTCATCTGCAGCCATTGCTATGGATGAAGCTGTAACTGCCGTGAGAGTTTCTTGCTTATGGGGAGTAACTTTGCTGATGCAGGGTGCTCTGCTGTGCCCAGCAAAGCTTATCTGTGGGCATGGGTTGGTGGTTGAGGCCTGTGACAAGATGGAGGTTTGCTAACATGGCCACTCTGACTGCAGCAGTGCATCAGCGCTCTAGGGACCGCTGCTGACCCATTGGAAATGACTTAGTGGCCTTTGCAACAAAGTTGACTGATGCTTTTGTATCAGGAAAGTGTAGTACCCTCTTTGTTGCTTGTTTGTGAACATGGAGGCATATGATGTGTCCTCAATGTATTTGTCTTTAAGATGTAGCTGGCATGTTGGAAACAGCTGAAAATTATATAATACGTCAGAAGTCCCAGAGAGTGGCAATAAATATGTACTGGTATTTGTTTCTGGCAGCTTAATCTAACTTGTGTCTTCTAGGCTTTTATATGTCAGAAAGTCACATGAATCTTTCATGTGGGGAACTTTAGCCTGAAACAAAATTTCTCAACAAGAATCGAGTACAATGAATTTGTGTCCTCTGATAAAGGGCAAGCTCGAAGTTAAGTAGTAGGAGTCTGAAAAGTGGTTCTGGAAAGAGGAGAAATAGCAAGAAATCAAAGTAGTTGTGTAGGAAAAACTGATGCTGATAACTTTTGCCATTTGAACTGCAAGAGCACTGCAGTCCAGGGGCATACCACTTTACTGGGGACTACTGGAGCAGAGAGCACAGTTAAAGGCTTGTTGGGATGGATAAAGGTTTCTAGGGAAGTGTATATTCAGTAAAGAGCCAGAGCATTTTGTGTGAAAATCACCCAAACTCACATTGGATGGTGGGTAGAGAGGGCGGTAAGGATACTCACAGGCTTACATTTCCCTCAAGTAGACCAATTCTCTAAGATTGCTCCTGATTGTGGAGTGAGAGGGAATGCTTCTCCAGGGGTTGATTCAAAGCATGTAATGTGTACCTTCAGTTCAAAATCATTCCTCTTGGTCTGCAGAGGTGGCCAGTAGAAATCAGTTTTTCTTTGCTTTGTTGTGTGCTTCTCTACCCTTCCAGTTCACTTTGTCCCCACTGTGTTTGAGAGTCCCATCTTCTTTGTCGCTTCAGGTAGAGAGGTGTTAAATGCTGTGCTCTATAGTTTGCCTGCTACTTGCTCGGTAGAGTATTCAGCAGTAAATGTAAACAGAAGAAAATGTAACCTAGGTAATCACAGAATGGCTTGGGTTGGAAACGGACCTTAAAGACCATCCGGTTACAATCCCCTGCTGTGAGCAGGGACAGCTTCCACTGGATCAGCTTATCCAGGGCCCCATCCAGCCTGAAAACTTCCAGGGATGGGGCATCCAGAACCTCTCTGTGCAGTCTGTTTCAGTGCCTCACCACCATCTGAGGGAAGATCTTTTTTCTTAAATCTCCCCTATTTTAGTTTAAAGCCATTACCCCATGTCCTAATATGCTTTCGCTGTACGTAGTTGGTAGTTGTACTGCAATGCAAATTGTACCTATACCTTCTAAGTTAAAACAGCTCCTCTACAGCAGAAAAATAACATCTCAAACAGCAACTGACTGCTGTGTGTGTTAGGGTGAGGGGGCTAACCCACAAACAAAACAATTTGCTGCATAGTTGTTAAAACTCTGCCAGAGTAAATCTTTAGCCAAAAAGCTTGCTGAATCATTGTCCTTTTCTATGTGGAAGTGGCATAATGATTGCAGGTTTTTTACATGATCTGATCTGAAGTTTCACGTTAATGCTTTTGATTATAATAACATATCCAGCAGTACTCCAACTATTGTGTAGATACCTGCTGCTCAGTAAATTGCTCACCGCTCCATATTTAATCCTGAGTTATGCCAGTAAGAATTGCTGATGACTGAATGTGCGATATGCCCTGAAGTTAGAACGTGGTAATGATGAAAATTGTTCTGTGTTAGGTATTCTAAAACTGTTTCTTTTTTTTCAGTTCACCTTTGAAACAAAAGTGTCATTCTTAAACCCGTTTTATTGCTCTCTACTGTTTCCCTCTGTTACTTATCTTTCTAGAAATGTGGTGATGTTCCAGACAGGATTTTCAGAAGTTGTGAGAGGAGTCTAATGTCTAATTCCCTTTAAAATTAAGTTTATTTCTCAGACAATCCAAGTAATTCAGGAGCATGCTAACTGCTCAGAATTTGAGGTACTTAGGATCTTGAAAATCTTATACTAGAAAACAAACCCACAGTGATGACTCCTTTTGAAAATTAAAGCATTACAGTTCTGCAAGTGAAAGATTTACTAGTCTCAGATATCCAGAATGAAAAATTTGAGTCTGTCTGAACCACAGTCCTTGCAGATGAGCAATCCATGAAACTACGAACAAGTGAAAATTGACTGAGTGTTCATGAGAGGTATTTATTTCTGCTGTGAGAAGTGTGGCCTTATTTTCTATTTGTATATTCGAAGTCATGATTTCTTTAGGGCAAATATCTGCTGCTATTTTTACCGTTTATTTTTTTTCCTTTCAAGAAGCAGGAGCGGTTCCTTGCCTGGTTTTTACAGTATGCTTTACTGGATTATTATTTTTTTTCTATTAGAAGTATGTTTTTTTTTTTTTCTTCACATCCATTTTATTTTAAGCAGTGAGGGTGGGATTTATCGAAAGATAAGTTCTACCAAAGTGGTGTAAATAAGTGAGCAGATGGATTCTAAAGTTAATCATCTATTTTGCATAAGCATATATTAATAGTAGGTATAAAACATATTAAGAGGATATACTTGTAGACTGGTTCTGTCTATTTCATAGTTTTGATTACGGTGCGCTCAAGTCTTATCCTCGCTGAAATATTGATCTCTTTGCACTAATGGCCCGTAGCTGCCTCATTATATTTCCCATAGCTGTACTAAATACTGAAACCTTCTGATGTTCTAAACAGCAAAGTAGATAAATAAGATAATAAATTATGGCAGTTATCTTCTGGGAACTGCTAAACAGATAGAAAATGTATTATGGTTGTGTCCTTGGAAGAAAGTTGCTTGAGCAATGTAGTATGAACTTTTTATCACGCTTCTTGTCGTGTGCTGATTATTGACTACTGAATATGCTGAACTGCTTTTTCAATTTAAAAACAAATCAGTCAAATTTTCTTACTGTATAAGAAAAGTTTCGTGTTAAACAAAGCGTAAGAGACCATTGATGCTAGACTGAAATGAAAGATTACTCTTTATCTGTAATGATCTCTCAAATTCTTCTTGTCTACGTTAGCCTGTACTTGGATATGCTTTTTTTATGGTTTTCCTCAGAGAAGTTGAAAATGATAGATTAAAAAGGATCTTACCCACATTCCTGTAAATGGCTATGGGAATAAAATCTGTTGAACACATGATAAAAAGTTACTGCGTCGTAAAAAGATGCACTGTTCAAGCATGGAAGCACTGTAAAAAGTGCTTATAAAAGCATTTCAGATTTTTTTGCCCTCCCAGAGTAGGAGTAAGTCATAACATCTGTTCCCTTTTAAAACAAATCAAAACAATATTTATGCAGCGATACAGAGGGATAACCTCAGTTTCTGCAGATGGAGTAGAAAAAATTGCTTCCTTGAGTTTGCCTCCTGTTATGTATTATCTTACGTATGAAATGCTGCAAGTGTTATCTCAAAGTAATATTCTTTGTGGTTTTAAATTCAGTGGCATGTGCAGAAGGTCAAACTGGCTGTTCTTACAAACAGGCCCGTTCACAACATCTACATCTGAGTACATTATCACAGTTACGTAACTTGAGAAAATACTTTGGAGAAGAGGGATTTAAATTACTCTTTATCTCAAGTAGTTCCATCTTGGATTACTGCTTTTAATAGAAAAAGATAACTAGCAATATGGAAAACACGGGTGCCTTTCTACTCATCACTGTTTCTTTTTGAGGATCACAAGTTACAAAAAGAATTCTTCTGCCATGAGGTTTTGAGAGGATGTTTTTGCAGTAAGGTGTGCCAATGTGAATGTGTGCTTAAAGTCTGTTTTCCTCATTGGCAGTTGATTTGCTATTGTTCTTGATTTTCATTCTTTTCTTAACTGTTCCTTGGTGTTGACTCTATCTGCTTTTACATTTTGGAGCTGTGCACTTTTTGAGTAAGCAGTACCTGGGTTTCTTCTGGCTGTGATCGGTGAATGGCTCTTGATATAATGTGAAAATATTTGCAAGTGAAATGGGAAACGTTTCTTATCATCCTCGAAATCTTGATTTTCCGACAGATTGTTCGTAATGGAATAAATACTGCCTACCATACTTTATCCATGCATTCTCTGAAATGACTTCAGACAGTATTTTTTTTTGTAAGAGACAAATATTTCCCTTGTCTCTTACATACCAATCTGAAGATTTTTATGGAGACCTCTAGTGAGATGGCAGTAGGGCTAACACAGTAGCCCACAGAATCTACCTGTACAGGAATAGATTTGCAAGCAATGATAACGCATGAGTAAACATAAACCTGTCTTTTCTCCTTTTTTCACCTTATCTGTTTCAATTATTTTTTTAAAGTCCTAATTTTTCACTTCAGCAGTTGACTTGAATTGCAGCCTGCAGGTGTGCTTCAGCCGGGCTGAGAGGGAGGAGGCTGGGAGTGGGAAGTGTCATGATTGTTGAGCGTCCCCGCTTTGTTACCTGCTCCTGACTGGTTTTCTTATTTTTTTTCCTCTCTCTTTTTTTTTTTTCCTTCCTGGTGTTCCTGATGGCTCACGCTTTTACTTTATCACTTCAGGCAGTGTAGGAATTTGTCTGTGTGCCCAGGAGCTTAGCAAAGACTCAAATGGGATAACTCTTTGGCAGTAGAGAAGTGCAATAAAGTCCAACTAAGAGACATCTGTCAAGAGAGGATTTTTCAACTTAGAGATATTTCTCAGAAGACCAATACATTTTTTGAATTACGGAGATGAGAAGTAAGCTTGAAATGGAGAACTCAAAGCTTTTGTGGCAGTACACAAAAATGTTTCAAGAATGGGAATGCTATTTAGTCTATATGGCTTAAACTGCTTTGATCCAGCTATTGACCTACATACCAGATCTATCCTGCAGCAGACTTCTCAACAATTCACTGTGCTTCCAGTGGGAAGCCTGAGAACATCTTTGAGCAGCAAAGGGTCTGGGACTACATCCACACTGCTAATGCCACTTCTGTGCCCTGCCTTGTGCCTTCACATGAGCTGGCTGCAGTGCTGGCATTGGGGTGACGGTGCAGGGAGAGGTGGGGGTGACTGATCAGTGCTGTTGATCAGGTTGTCTTCCCTTTGCTGCTTTACAGCATTCTTTGCTAGGTTAGTGATACATTTGCATCATCTGGTTTGTAAAACTTAGTTCTTAAATGGTTTTCAGTTAGCACAAAGGAGGTCTGAGCCATATCTTTTGGTGAAAAGCTAGCAAGAAACACATTTGCTCACATGGTTATTCCTATAAGATTTATTTTTCTCTCTAAATGTAAAATCCACACATTTGAAAGCAGTACAATTAAATTGAAAGAAAATGAGAAGAGCATGTAACGTTACATAAAAAGTTAAATTAGTGATAATGGAAATAACCGCAACAAGTAGATTATGTTCAGTCCTGAATATCTAAGTGCACTGTGTTCCTCTAGGAAGAAACTCAAGTTCTACAAACTATTTCAAGTATCTTCAAAATGCGTTTTACTGCTCACATGTCTTAACCAGAACGTAAGAGGTTTCCCAAACAGCAACAGTGTCAGAGCCGTGAATAACAGCTCAGGAGAAGAGATTCTTTTGAGTGTTAGAATGCAATTAATTACCTTCCATACATTTTAACATAATTAATATTGTGATGGACAAATTCTTGTTCCTCTTTCCAAACAACTGTTGTAATGAATATCAAAATTTTTAAAAGAATACTTGAAAGAATGTTCTTGTTCCAGGTGTATTCTTCATCTTTATTCAATCTGAGAAACTAGAGGTGTGCACAGTGTAGCACGTGACCTCACACTGCTGACTCCTGTAGTACCATTAACAGATGTTACCTTTTACTGGAAGTAATTCGCCTGATAGGTCCTTGGGTGTGCGTTTGTCTTCTTCCTGGCTGTTGGAACACTGGGGGCTCACAGTGATCCTGTGACTGAAAGTGCTTGGTTGCCTCTGTTCTGCTTTCCTGATTCAATTCGAGCTCTCTCTTTCAGTTTTAAATACTGAATATTCTTCTGTTGCATTTTAGCATGTCTGGTTTTCAGGCTTACGTTTTTCTTTTTGAGCAGCATGTTGCTTGTTTTCTCAAGCTCTGGGCTTTTTCGTCTGCTCTTCAGTGCACTCTGAGTAGCATGGGGACTGCAGGAGCGAGCGAGGAGAGTCGGTGCTCCATGGTAATTTGTCTTTCAGCACAGCTCATTGTAGTCTGAGTGTGTAACTAATCCTTCACCTTCAGTGCTGTGGCAAATGTTGCTCTGAAATAAGTGCTGTTTTATGTCCTTTATTGAAAGAGTCAAGGTACAACTTCTTTATTTATTTTATTTTTTTGGAAGTCATTCTTTGGGATTCCTGTATTACAGTATATTCCTTATTCTAGTTTTTATTCCAACATCATAATCCATCATTTCTCCAAAACTTATATCGTATTCTGTTGAAGTCATACTGAGGGCTATAGTAGTTGGGAATAGCCTGAGTTGAAATATTCTTTCCCTTTACATTTCTGATTCTATATCACCTGTCAATAAGAAAGATTTATTTAGAAACAAACAAACAAAACACCTACCAGATTTATGATTTTATGTGCTAATTCTTCCAGAATTCCAGGATGGAGCTTAACTGGTCTTTTAATGCCCAAATTTAAAAATAAATTCATTTTTGTTTTGCTTCCAAGGGAGAGTGCGGTTTTTGAGTCCTGGTTTCTGGAAGCTGAGTTGCCTTTGCTCATGTAGTACCATAGTGGTCTTGCTGAAAGATGAGGGGAAAGTTTTCATTTAACTTTGAGGTCAGAGCAAATTTATTTTCAGTGTCTACCTCACTCACACTGCTTAGCTGTTTCACTTCTTTGTTTTAATATTTTACTGCTTCCATTGCAAAGTTTTGGCTTGTGACTCTGTGCACCTTCAACTTGGGGTAGTCAGTGTGTATTCTTTCTTGGTGATAGGAATGTTCCCCCTTTTCTTCTGCCTATTGCTCTCCATCTAGAGTTGATTATTCTTCTGTTTTGGTTTGGACCAAAATTTCTAGTCCTCTTCTCTACAGGTGAAGATCTAAATCCATCTGAATGTTTTGCCGTGTGAATCTTTATGCAGAATTAATCCGGTTTTTACGCTTCATTTCTCTTTTTTTTTAAGGGAAATGATTAGACATCAGTAAATTGAACATGTTTCTTGGAACATGCATATTTATCCAATTTTAAGCAGGAAAGAAGATATTTTCACCTTTTCTGCTGCTTCAGAACAGCATTAAAAGTCTTAGTGTACCTCAGCATATTGGCCAACTAGACTTCAGTCAATGCATCCCGGCAGCTGAGGTTGTTTTTAGATCAGTGTTTCAGTTTTCCCTCATTTTATCATTTTCGTAAGTAAAAAAAAAACCTGTAAAACTGAAAACTTTTGGTGACAAACCACAGTGAAATTGTAGGAGGGAGGAGAACTGAGAGAACACAAATATTTAAACAAAATACCACATCTCCTTGCGTACTTTCTTCTAGCAACATCCCTTCACATGCAAGGCACTTGAGAATGAGTGGTATGAAAGCTATTGAAGGTACAAGCTCATGGTACATGTGTCTGGTGGCTCTGACCATGTGATTTACCGTAGTTCTTGTGCCTTGTTTGCTTGTAAGTCATAATACTCAGCCTTTTTTAAAGAAGTAAAACAATAGTTATGAAATATTCTTTTATGTTTGTTATTGTGGTGTCTCAGCCTTTAGTTGTGAATAAATTCTGTCTCTTCAGAGAATCTTTGACCAAAAAGCGATTGGAATAAACTAGATACGTTACTGTCTGGCCTCTTGCCAACAGTGATCAAGTCACTCAGTTAGCCCCTCTTTGTTTCCTTTCCTCTTCTGTGTTTTGGAGGAGTGTTTGCTCTTCTGCAGCCTTTGCCCCAGCTGGGTGGCCCCCGTTGGTGTGTTTGGTGCTTGGGACTGTGGAGGGGGCCCTGTTGTGGTTTGGAAATAGGTTGTGTGCACTCTTTTCTTTGGGACCAAACTCAAATAAGCCTTGTCTCAAAGATAAACCCTCACAGGTATGCCATCTAACGTTACCTCTTCTTTATCTTAAGTGGCCTCAGTAGTGCTGAGCTCAAGTGCAAGCCAGATGAACACACTTACTTGCTATGTTCTTGGATATTGAAAGAAATAAGTTCAGAGGGCTCAAATGGGAAAGGAGTGTGTACCATCTGTTTCAATCCAAAGGTGAAATGAAGCTCTGAGAGGAAATGATGATTATCACACCAATCTGCTGAAAGATTTGCACTGATGAAATAAACAAAAATCAATGTTGGATATTTTTCAAAAGATATGAAGATGTCGCTATGTACAGACATAGGCTGTTAATAATATTACGGTCTGATAATTAAATGGGCATCACTTTTCTTTTTAGCATGTGCCAAAGGAGGCAGAGAAAGAGCTGAGGTAAATCTTTGCAAAGTTTAAGTTTTTGTCACTTAGGATGATTTAGTGATGTTAAGAAGCTTCTGCCTCGGCTGCTGCTGTGTTCCTGCTGCCACACATAATGGCTTTGGAGGGAGAGGGGGTTTCTTATGCTAGTCACAGGTGGTAAGATGTATTCAGCCTTAAAGAAAAACAGCGTGAAATCTTAATCTTCTCGTCTCACCTTTTGACCTAAAATTCACGTGTATTTTTAAGCCATAATTTTAAGGATGTTACAGCATATGTTTAAACCTTAACCGTCTTAATACAAATGTCATTTTTAGAAGATACTTTTCTTACTACTACATGGTACAGTAGCATAAAAGATTGGATCTTTATCCTTTAACTAAAAAGTCTCAATTTTTCTCTGTTTAGTTCATTAAATGTTATCTCAACATTGCATTCTTGCTGTAGCCTTCAGTGTTCGCATCTCTCTGAATATCTGAGTTTTACTCTTGCTCTATGTTACTAGTTACAGCTTGAGAGGGAAGGAGCTATTGTGGTTTTTTTGGCAACTGAAAACTACAAATGGAAGGAAGTAGCACATTTGCAGTATACCTGGAGGTCTTAATTGTTCTGTTAGTCTTAAAACAAGGCAGAACTCCTCTCCCCTTTCTACTTGTCTCCCTTTGCCTCCATTTTGAATGGGGGGCTTGCTCCATGTCAGATTATTAAGGGAGGTGATGAACAGGTAGGATTTTCCAGTTGCTCTTAAGTGAGAAATGATATCAACATTGTAATTGCTGGAGATCTGAATTGGAACAACAGGTGCACAGCAAGTTGAGGTTTTCCGAGCTTCTCAACTGCATGTTATTTTGTGCATTTGGGGATTTTTTGGAAAGTAACAGAAGAAGATGACAGAGCTGGAAGAAGTTGTTTTTAATTTAGTTTGATACAGAAGACGTGTTTACGTTCTTATTTCTGATTTGCCATTTTTTGTTGGAAATAGCATCTTTGTGATGCCCTCTTTGTCCTTACCTAAAAAAGAAGGTCTGGAATAGGAAGTATCGGTAGCAGTCATTTAAGTCACATTATTTGCATGTTGACTGATGCGTGAGAAACTTCACTTACTAAGCTGCAGTCTCTAGCTTAGGATAACTGCAAGTGATTCGACTGCTCAACATTTTTCTTGTCTGTAGAAGTGGAGGAGAATTTGATGTCTACTGTGTTTGATAGATTTTATCAGAGGAAAGTCATGTTCTAATGACGCAGCACTTTGTAATGACAGGGAAGGACAAAACAAAAACATTTTATGTCTTGATTTGGCATTGGAATTAATAGTAGTGTTAATAATTATTGTATTTCTCTTGCTTATTATCAGCCTGAGATAGTCTTTGGGTTATTAGCCATTAGAATATCTTACAACCTATAAGTTTCTTCCAAGTTTCTTTCTACCAAGTCTATATGTTAATGTTGTATGTATTTATTACAATATGTGTTGATATGTTTGATTTTGAGCTACAGGCTTTTGAAAGGTATTGTTCATTTGGTCAGGAATTCTCAGTTGTTAGCTTTATTTTTATTTTTTTTTGGCCAAGAAATATGTAAGTAGTTCACTGTTCTGTTATATCTTTCTTTTGAAGTCATTTTACTGTGTTAAAGGCTTAACATTTCAGAAAGAGAAGACTTTGCTGCTTGTGCTTATGGATACTGGACATTTTCAGACTAATGCAACAGCAGTTCTGTGATCAAGTGCATTAAATAAAGCAGTCTGCTGGTGTGCAATCTAATTACTACAACTTAACAAATATCTTAGTGATTTCGTCCATATTAACTCTTGTAATGACAAGTTTGGTACTTTCATTTTTGCCTCATTTTGTGTATGAAGTAGTTAGATTTTGTAAAATGAAGTTCAGAGACTTTGCAGATCCGTGTCAAAAACTGTAGGCATGTAGCTAGAATTATACGCAAAATTACATAATCCATAGTAATCATCTAAGGATTGTTCTGAGAAATGGGAGCTGCGTATAGCTTCTATTTAAACTCCCAGTTTTAAGTTTTGGTATCAGTTGCTGAAATGAACGGGTGCATACCACGTGGAATATGCATTCATCTATATAAAAAGCATAAGATTTCAGCAGAAAACAGTTTTAAACTTTGAGTGTTTTAAAAATATTCTACAGAAATACTCCTTGTGCTGTCAGTTAGAAGGAAAAGTAAGATTTATCATTGAGTAGATGTTTCTAATAGATGTTTAATAGATGTTTCTATTACACTTGGTTTGTCTGTGGTTAGAAAGAAATAGAGTGTAGATCCATGTAATGGTTCCTCTTTCTCCTTTCCTCTGTTGTTGTCTATATATGAGTAAAAATCATATCATACATGACTTTCTTTTCTTTTTTTTCCCCTTGGAATAGTAAGTATCTGTCTAAATATAAAACCCAAGCTCATCATGTAAATGTTTTGCAGAAAATTGCAGTTTTAGCAAGTTGGCAAGTCTTTCATCCCTTACTTTTTTACATTCAGTGTGTTAGATACTAAGATTTTAATCTTAGTTTAGCTCTGCAACTTCCATGGTGCAATTTAATTTGTTTTATTGGAAATAACAGTATGTTGTTTATTAAAATATATAGTAACCTAAGCCTTAAACCCAATTGCATACAAACTAATGAAACTCAAATTCAGATAGAATCTTTTGTCTTTTGGGTAGCAGCCTGTCTGCATCCTTGTATTCACAACTGTTGTGGTAAGGGCTGTGCTCAGTACTGGGGCTGGATGCAATGCAAGCATGTCTGTACGTTTTGGCTTCCTGCTTTGATGATTAGAACTAGCTCCTTTTCCCAGGGGCAGCTGCGCAGGCATGCCCTGCAAGTCAGGGGCAGTTTGTGGGAAGCCGCTTCCCAGAAGCTCTCACCTGTTCTGGCACCCGAAGCTCACCAGCACATAGCATGGGGCAGGAAGGGCTGGAATAGCTGTTGTGGAGAAATGGGCCTCCACCTGAAGCAATGACTCCTGCTACATAGACAGCGAGGGAAAGCTGCATCCATTCCTTCCCTTGTAGTCAGGCTGCATCCTCAGCCCCCAGCTCTCTGTTTCTCTGATCCTTTGCACTCAGTGGGAAGACAGATGGCTGGTTGGGTGAAATTGTATTTTTAAGTGGAAACTTTGAAAAAAGAAGATCTTCAGATAATGTGGACTGGGCTTCAAAGTGTGACTATTTTGGTTCTCTTGATATTGTCCTTCTCCTTTTATAACTGTGTATAGAAGGATGAAGTTTGTGTGAGGCCGCTGCTTTCATGGTTTGACGTCTGTCAGTAGGAGTGAAACTTTGCCTCTCCTCTAACCTTATCTCCATTGTAGGTAATCAAAGTCTCACAGTCTGAGTTTAAGTTTATGGATTTGAAAGGTTATGGTTCTGGTCAACCAGGGGATCAGGCCCAGTCAGTATGGGTTCGTGAATGGTAGATCCTGTTTGAGAAACCTAATTTCATTTCATGACAAGGTGACCTGCGTCGTGGATGAAGGTAAGGCTGTCGATATGGTCTACCTGGACTTCAGTAAAGCCTTTGACACTGTGCCCCGCATCATCCTCATGGAGAAACTGGCTGCCCATGGTTTGGATGGGCATACACTTTGCTGGGTGAAACAGTGGCTGGATGGCCAGGCCCAAGGACTTGTAGTCAGCGGAGTTAAATCCAGTTGGTGGCCAGTCACGAGTGGTGTCTCCCAGGGCTCACTACTGGGGCCTCTCCTATTTAACGTCTTTATCAATGATCTTGATGAGGAGATTGAACGCACCCTCAGTAAGTTTGCAGATGACACCAAGTTGGGAGGGAGTGCTGATCTGCCAGAGAGTAGAAAGGTGCTACAGAGGGACCTGGATAGACTGGATCAGTGGGCCAAGGTAAACTGTATGAATTTCAGTAGGGCCAAGCGTCGAGTCCTGCATTTTGGTCAAGCCAAGGAGGAGTGGCTGGAAAGCTGCCTGTTGGAAAGGGACCTTGGTGTGCTCATGGACAGTCGGCTGAATATGAGCCAGCAGTGTGCCCAGGTGGCCAAGAAGGCCAGTGGCATCCTGGCCTGTATCAGGAATGGTGTGG
>JANHGO010000041.1:13387403-13409458 GCA_024606505.1 Aquila spilogaster | reverse complement strand
TATTATTATCATTATTATTTTCTTCCTTTCTGTCCTATTAAACTGTTCTTATCTCAACCCATGAGTTTTACTTTTTTCCCCCAATTCTCTCCCCCATCCCACTGGGTGGGGGGGAAGTGAGCGAGCAGCTGCGTGGTGCTTAGTTGTCGTGGTTTAACCCCAGCCAGCAAGTGTCCAGGACACAACTAATGAGGACTTGTAAACTGTAAAGGAGAAGGCTGGGACACAAAGGAGTGATGCTCACCCAGTGGCACAGTAAATGGGAATTTCCTTTGCAGACTACAACTAATGACAAATAACACTGGAGAAACTGTGGGCGAGAAGCACTTACTGTAATCACAACACTGTCAACGGGGAAGCAGCAGGATAAAAATAAACACCTTGTATTTCACTGTGCCTTCCCTTACTGTAGCAATGGAGATTTTTATATGTCTTACGAGCAGTGGGAATCTTCTGTCTGTGGATACTTTGGGCTCAGTCCACTAGAACCTAGTGAAGCATTTCAGCTCCAAAATGCAGCTAAGTTGCTGGTTCCTGAGTTTTGGTCTGTGAACCAACACTACTTCTTGAGATCTATGGAATGAGGCAAGCTGAACACTAAGGAGCGTTGGAGGAAGCAGGGAGGCAAGATAATAAAAAGGAGAGAGTGTTTATCTTAATTCTGTAGATTAGCAGTTCCTATTCCACAATGTAATGTAAAAATCTTGTATTTAAAGGCAAGGGAACACTAAAAATCTATTTCCTTTACTAACTAAATAAAAAAATCATAACACATGATTTGTGGATGTTAATAACGTACATTTTAAATAATCCACGCACAGTCCTGACTAAATGCAGTTTATATTTTGTTTATCAGAGATTGTAAAATCTCTAAGTAAAGGCTTGGGACTTTGTTGCACTAGGCACTTAACATACTGCATATATGCTGTTGCAGAGTTGCCATTTTAAGGCGAGAAAACAGGTGGACAGAAAAGACAGATGGGAAAACACAAGGTAATGGAGACAATTATGAGTGTTGTAATAAGCTGTAGTTGCAGTGTACTATCTGCTCAGCTACAGAGAGAAATTTTGTAATATTGGGTTTTTTTATTGCAGTGCACTGTTTTCTCATTCTGCCTTAAGGATGTAGCAATGCTTGTGTGTATGTAATTATATGCCTGAGCAGTGTTGGTTGGTAAAGTTTATTGTGGCAGCAGAGAGTTGTTCCTCAGCTCTCAGCTGTGTTCAACACCCAGATTTGTGGGTGCCTGGGACCTGCTTACTGGAATTACAGTTGGTAAGGGGATATTAGTGAATGTTGATCTTAATAATAATCCAATACTACTTGTTGCAGTCTTGCAATGAAGTATTTTCTTCTATTGCTGCATTACTGTTTTGACTAGATTTGACTGAGTTTTTAAGAATTTTTACCCTGACTACTCAGCTAAGAGTAGTCATCTTTCATACAGTGCAAAACTACTAGGGACATAAATGAGAGCACTTCTGTCTTATATGTGGCATTCCCAAGTTTTGCCTGAATTGGTGTACTGACATGAGTTTTTTTTTAAACCTTTCAGTGTCTGATTTCTCTTGCCCAAATCATCCTTTAAGCCGTGGTAGGCTAACTCAGCTCGATTTGCCTAAGTAATACGTTTGATTTCTGTGGCTTGCCTGCCCCGCCCCCCCTCCCTGTGAGAGTCCAGGAAAGTTAAACAGTGGAACTGTTAGCACTGTTTCCTCAAAAACCTCTTTCCATCAGATTTGGAAAACTGCTGACCAGTTTGATACTAGGTTTAGGGTGTGGTGACTAATGAAACTGGGTATGTAGCAGGATGCTGAAAATACATTTTAAAGGGAAAGATGGGTGGAGAAACTACAGTTAAATAACTGTTAACATGTGATTTGGGAAGACTGGTGAAGCTTATTTTGGATGGGGAAAATGTGAAGAAAGATTGTAGGTGTTTCAACAGAAAACATTGTTTGACACAGCTGTTTTCTTACCTAGTGATTTCCTTGGCTTTTTTGGCCATTGTGGTAGTAGGATGCACATCTGAGAGGCTTTAACAGGGCTTAATGGAAGGAAAGTTTTATCAAGTCTGGAACATTTTCAGGACTTCTGGCAGTGTCCTGTTCTGGATAATCTGGTGGTTGCAGGGCAGGGCCCATATAATGTACAGAATTCGTAACATTAGATGTATAAATATATCTGATCCCTGACAGCCTGTGTCATCTGCAGCCTTTAGGTAGAAATAAGGTAGATAATAAATACTGGTATTGTTTTTTTGAAGCTTAGTTTAACTTCTGTCTTCTAAGCTTTTGTAAGTCAGAATGTCGTAGGAATGTTTTATGTGGTGAACTTTAACCTGAAACAAAATTTCTCAACAACAATTGAATGGAAGTACACTAATGAGGTATGTCTGCTTATGAGGGCAAGCTTAATACAGTGTGGGGAGAGTCTGAAAGGTGATTCTGGAAAGAGCGAAAATAGCAAGGAATCAAGATATTTGTGTGGAAAGGCTGATGCTGGTAAGTTGTGCTATTTGAGATACAACTGGTGTTGTGATCCAGTACCACACCACCTTTTTGTGGTGGGGATACAGTAGCAGAGGGCATGTAAATAGTATGAAGGTTTCTAGGAAACAGAATATTTAGCAAGGAGCTGGTGCATTTTGGGGGGGTGCAAGTGAAAATTGCTAGAGCGCATCTTGAAGGGTGGGTAGGGATGACCATAAGGATAACCACAAATTTCTCCTGGGTAGGCCAGTCATCCAAGGTTACTGCTGTAGTGGAGAAGGGAGGTAATGCTTCTCCAGGAGTTGATTCAAAGTCCCTAATGTTTACCTCCTGCTCAAAATCTCTCCCTTTTGTGTGCAGAGGTAGCCAAGAGAGAATGGTTTTCCTTTGCTTCCTTGTGTGCTTCTCTGCACTTCCCATTTGCTTTGTCCTCACTTCGTTTGAGAGTTTCTTGTATTCTGCACTTCAAGTAAGAAGTCTGCACTAAGTCTGTAAAATACAGTCCTGCTCTCTGCAGAATGACTGCTACTTGCTCCATAGAATATTTTGAAGGAAAAAAAGAAATCTATATAATTTATTTAACCTGTACACAGTTGATATTTGTACTGCATTACAAATTGTGCCTATATCTTCTAAGTAAAAATGGGTCTTATGGCTGAAAAATAACATATCAAACAGTGACTGTCTGCTGGCTTATTTAGAGTGAATGGGCTAATGCACTAAT
The DNA here is from genome assembly GCA_024606505.1 of Aquila spilogaster. Taxonomy (NCBI): domain Eukaryota; kingdom Metazoa; phylum Chordata; class Aves; order Accipitriformes; family Accipitridae; genus Aquila; species Aquila spilogaster. The sequence continues at coordinate 13,406,241 of JANHGO010000041.1, read as the reverse complement.
GAAGCAGTTTGCTGCACAGCTGTTAAAACTCTGCTACAGAAAAATCTTTAGCCAAGATGGTTGGTGAATCATTGTCCCTTTAGATGTGGAAGTGACATAATTGCAGTTTTTTACAGGATATGATCTGAAATCTCATGATAATGCTTTGGAGTAAATGACTTTATAATAATCCAGATGGCAGAACTGGTAACTATCATGTAGGTACCTGGTGGTCAGTAAACTGCTCACCACTATGGTTTTGTCTTGGATTACATCAGTACGAATTGCTTATGGCTAGAGGTGCAGTGTGCCCTGAAGCCAGAACATAGTAATGCTGAAAATTGTTTTGTGTTGGGTATTTAAAATTTTAAGTAGGTGGGGGTTTTTCCCCCCAGTTCACTTTTGAAAGAAAAATATCATTCTTAGATTCATTTTATTTCCATCTACTTCCTGTCTCTCTAGGAATGTAGTAATTTTCCAGATAAGGTTTTCAGAAGTTTCGAAAGGAGACTCATGTCTGATTTCCTTTAAAATTAAGTTCATTTCTTGAACCACCCAAGCAATTGAGAAGCATGCTAACTGTCCAGAGTTTTGACATCCTTATGATGATTTTGAAAATCCTGTACCAGAAAACAAACTCACGGTGACTCCTTTGAAAATCCAATTGTTGTAATTTTGCAAGTGAAGGACTTAACCCCAAATCTCAAAAAAAGAAAAAATTGAGTCTCTGAACCACAGTCCTTGCAAATGAGCAATCCATGAAACTATGAACAAGTAAAACATCATTGAGCAAATGTTCATAGAAAAGGAATTTCTTTTCTGCTGTGGGAAGTGTGCTCGCATTTTCAATTTGAATATTCAAAGTCAAGACTTTTTAAATGGGAAATACCTGCTGAAACTTTCAGCAATTTTTTCTCCCCCGAAGGAGGAGCAATATTTCCCTCCCTGTTTTTTTTAAATTTGGTTTACTGGGTGAATTATTTTTTTCTTTAAAGTAAAAGTATGACTTTCTTCACATACATTTTATTTTAAGCCGTGAGAGTGGGACTTATCAAAAGACAAATTTTATTATAGCAGTGTAAATAAGTGAGCAGATGGATTCTAAAGTTAATAATCTGTTTTACATAAGCTTGTATTAAACATAGCTATAAAATATATTAAGAAGAAATATTTACTGGTGGACTGGCTCTGTGTAATCTGTAGTTTTGATTACTGAATATTCCAGTTTTATTCTAGCTAAAATATCGATCTCTTTGCACTGATGGCCTGTAGCTGCCTCATTATTTTTCCCGTAGCTGTACTAAATACTGAAACCTACTGATGTTCTAAACAGCAAAGTAGAGAAATAAGATAATAAATTATGGCAGTTATCTTCTGGGAACTGCTAAATGGATAGAAAATGTATTATGGTTATGTCCTTGAAAGAAGCTTGCTTGTGCAATGTAGTGTGAACTTTTTATCATGCTTCTTGTCATGTCCTGATTATTGACCACTGAATACCCGTAGCTGCTTTTTCCGTTTAAATACAAATCAGTCAAATTTCCTTACTTTATAAGGAAAGTTTCATCTTAGACAAAGCGTAAGAGTTAGTTGCACACTAGACTGAAATGAAATATTACCTTTTATCCATAATGATCTCTCAAACTCTGCTTGTCTGTTAGCCTAAACTTGGATATGCTTTTTATGGTTTTCCTCAGAGCAGTTGAAAATGGTAGATAAAAAGAATCTTACCCACATTTCTGTAAATGGCTACAGGAATAAAATCTATTGAATGCATGATAAAAAGTTACTGCACTGCAAAAAGCTGTACTGTTCAAGCATGGAAGCACTGTAAAAAGTGCTTGTAAAAGCATTTCAGATTTTTTTTTTCCCTACCAGAGTAAGATTAAGTCATAGTATCTTCTCCCTTTTGAGACAAATCAAAACAATATCTATGCAGCTATACAGTGGGATAACATCAGTTTCTGTAGATGCAGTAGGAAAAATTACTTACTTGAGTTTTCTTCCTGTTATATATGATCTTTCAAGATCTTGGAAAAAAATATGTGTATGAAATGCTGTAAGCGTATCTCAAAGCAATGTAATTTGTGGTTTTAAATTGAGTGACTTGTGCAGAAAGTCAGATTGGCTGTTCTTACAAACTGGTCTGTTTGCAACAGCTGTATCTGACTGCATTATCACAGTTACAGAACTTGAGAAAATACTTTGGAGAAGAGGGCTTTAAATTACTCTTTATTTCAAGTGGTTCCATCTTGGATTACTGTTTTGAATAGAAAAAGATCACTAGCAATGCAGAGAACATGGATGTCTTCCCACTCAGCAGTGTTTCTTATGTAGGATCCTTTTAGGAAAAAATTTTTCTGATGGAAAGTTTTAAGAGGATGTTTTTGTTTCATCTAGAATAAGATGTGTCAATGTGAATGCACATGTTCAAAATCTGTTTTCCACATTGGCAGTTGGTCTGCCATTGTTCCTGATTTTCTTGCTTTTCCTAACTTTTTCTTTGCTGTTAAAACTCTCTCCAGCTGCCTTTGTGTTCTGGAGTTGTGTGCTTTCTGGGTAAGTGGTATTTGGGATTCTTCCAGCTGTGATCAATGAGTGGCTCCTGGCACAATGTGAAAACACTTGCAATCAAAATGGGAAACACTTCTCACCATCCCAGAAATCTTGTCTTTCAGACAGATTATTCTTAACTGAACAAATGTCATCTTCCATACGATGCATTCTCTGAAATGCATTCTCTGAAACTGCTTCAGAAACTATTGTTTTTTTGTAAGAGATGAGTATTATCTCTTATCTCTTAGCTAGCTACCTAGATTTTTTTTTTTTTAAATTTTTTTTTTAATGGGGACCTCTAGTGAGATGGCAATAGGACCAACATGTTAGCCCATAGAGACTACCTGTAAGGAATAGATCTGTCAGCAAAACCTTTTTTGTTGTTGTTGTTTTGTTTTGTTTTGTTTGTTTGGGTTTTTTGTTTGTTGTTTTTTGGGGTTTTTTGTGAAGTAGTGATAACAGATTCCTAGGCCTAAACCTATTTTTTTTCTTCCTTTTCTTTATCTGTTTCAAATTACTTTTTCAAACTCCTGATTTTTCACTACACCAGTTTGCTTGAATTAGAGTGTGTAAAGTTGCTCCAGGTGAGCTAGGTGGGCTTTTCCATCTCACTGGAGTGAGAATGAGCATGGGGCAGACCTGGGGGGGCCATGGTTGAAGTGGCCCAGTTGTGCTAACACAAGCTGCTGCGTCCCCACTGTATTACCAGCTCCAGGCAGTTTTCTTTGGTGTGCCTGGTGGGTCCGGCTTACTTCTTCACTTAAGGCAATGTAGCAATTTGTGTGTGTTCCCAGGAGCTTATCTCAGGCTCAAATGGGATAGTTCTTTGGTGGTAGAGAAGTTCAGTAAAGTCCAGCCAAGAGGTGTCTGTCAAGAAAAGATTTCTTAATTTAGGGAAATTTCTCAGGAGACCACATTCTGTGAATTACAAGGATGGGAATTAAGCCTGAAAATGGACAACTTGCAGCTTTTTTGGCAGTACTCATAAAAATGCTTCAGGAATGAGAGTGTGTTATTTAGTTTGTATTACTTAAATTGGTATGGTCCAGCTATTAACCTATGTACCTGCAACAGACTTCCCCAAAATTCACTGCACTCCCGGTGGGAAGACTGGAGACATCTGTTTGGATGGCAGAAGTATCTTCCATCACCAAATGTTGAACCTTTTCTTGCAAATGGCCTGGCATTTAGGGCTCAAATGGTAATGCCACTCCTATCTCTTTGCTTGTGCCTTCATGTGACCTGACTGCGGTGTTGCCCTTGGCATGATGATGGGGGAGAGGTGGGGGTCACCACATGTCATGTCTTCCCTTTGGTGGATTCAGAGCATTCTTTGCTAAATCAGTGATACATTTCCATCAACTCTAGTTTGTGAAACTTCATTGTTAAATTTCAAGGATTTTCAGTAAGCACAAGAGATGTCCAGGTCTGAGCTGTATATTTTGGTGAACAGCTAGCAAGAAACACATTTGCTCATATGTTATCCCTGAAGACTTATTGTTCTGTCTATGCAGAATGCAAAACCCACATTTATTCAAAAGTAGTACAATTAAATTTAAAGGGAGGGGAAAAGTATGTAATGTATAAAAACAAAGTTAATTTATGATGATGAAATAACTATAACAAGTAGATTATGTTCATTCCTTCATGTCTGTAAAGTCCAGTGCGTTGCTCTAGAAATAATTACTAGTTTGATTTCAGCTTGACTTTCTTTCAAGGATCTTTAAAATACGAGTATTATGGCTCAGATAGGATAACTAGAACATAAGTTTTCCCAGAGACAGTAGCAGAGTTTTAAATGCAGCTCAGGAGGAGAGATTCATTTGAGTGTTAGAATACAATTAATTGCCTGCCATAGATTTTAAGACAATTAGTATTGTGAATGACAGATGTTTGTTCCACTTTCAAAACAACTGTCATAAATGAACATAGAAGTTCTTACAAGCTTGGAAGAATGCTATTGTCCCAGATGTACTCTTAGTATTAAATATAATAAGGCATAGATTTGTTTAAAAAAAAAAATCTGCTCTGCTAAAAGGTTTTACTGTTTGTAGTTGCTGATATTTTAAATGAATATGTAAAAATAGTGTGAGTTCAGTAGTATAAGGTGTATTGCATGCTGTACTTACTAAAGACTTAATCAAACTTTCTTTTTGTATAGGTCATTGTAATAGGTGGAATTTATACTAGATTTTTTTACATTTTGATGGTGCTTTGTATGTTTTTGAAAAATATAGTGCCTGAAGACATGGAGCCAGATTATAGTCTAAGGATTTGTCTCCCACCTCAGATTGTTTAGAGATAAGGTAGGAAAGCATTACCTTTACTTAGTGGCTTATTAAGGTACAAGAACTTCATAGTCGAATCAAAAGATAGTTGATTCAGAACTCGCTTGATGTAAAAGCTCATATATGTGCATAATTTCATGGCATGGTCAATGGAACAATTCTGTAAAAATATGTGGAACAAACTTCAGTGCAGACTTAAGAAAATAAATGGTCTGTTTTATAAAGGTCAGTGGAAGTCATCATCTTCTCTATGTGACATCTCTGTGACATGAAAGAGAGTCCTTAGTATAAAAGTGGAACTGGTTTGAATAGGGTGGGGAAAAAGTGGTCCTTTTTGGTTCAGTACTGAAACCCAGTGTTGCATCTAATTCGGGTTGCTCTTTTCTATTCAGTGCTTTGAAAGTTAAGAAGTGCTTCTTAGAAATATTAAGCCCTAATGTTTCTGGAAGCAGAAGTTTTGTTAAGTGATCAACTTCAGAAGTTATTGATAGTTAAATCAGTCATGTTTGGTCCTAAGGTTTATGAATTCTGTAGTCACATTGTATCTACGTCTGATACCTGACAGCGTAGAGCCGGAATGTCCTTTTCCTATTCTCTGTTTTTTTAATTTTAGTATCCATCAAAGTTTGCTTTTGACCGTCTTTCTGAGTAGTTTGGCCAGGTACAGAATATGTTCATGATAGCAAATGTCTTTTAAGAAGGCAACTTTCAAGGACTGCTGAGAATTCAGACTTCAAAGTGAGGTACTTCAGAGTTAAAATTTGTGGAATATGCTTTACCAGTTTTTAATTTCTGTATTTTATTTAATTTTACTGTGTTCAAAGTGAAAGGTTGGATATTTGTAACGGTTTCTCCACTTAACGTTCTTAATGCTGCCAATATCAAACTGTCATTTTGTGCAACAGTGATACGTGAGGAATATAAGATACTACAGAAAAAAAATAGCCATACTGAGTTCTAAAAGCAAAATTAATCAGTATCTTGCTGTAAAATCAGTGATTTCTTTCAATAAATCATAGAAATATTTCTGAAAAGCCTGAAATATAGGAGTTTGTTATAACATAAGGAAAATAAACACACTCTTGTGGAAAACAGAAGCATAATTTCTAATCCTTGTAGATTAAACTTTGTTCTCTAATGTACTTTTTTAGTATTTCTCTTTTGTCTATTTATCACTAGTACACTTTCTTTTAAAAATTATTTGGGAACTATGGAGTGTTGTATATGACTTTATGGAATACTAAAGATATGATTTTATTGTGAAGCCTTTTTTTTTTAAAAAATGATAGCAGAGCTACTGTATGAAGTAGAAATATTAGAATGAAAACTTCGTGGAACATTTTTTTGTGGTTGTTGTTTTTCACTTTGAAGACAGCTGAAAAGACTGACCATATTCAAAGATTTTAAACTAAATTTTAGCATACTTGCATTTACTAAAGTGACTGAAGATTTGTCATAGGTTCATATATGGATCAAACATTTTTTTTTTTTTCATTTCTTAGTTAATATTCTGTTTCAGTCTTTCTTGTGGTTTTAACTACAAATTGAGTCCTGATCCTTTCAGGGTTTAATGCTCTGATTAGGTTGAGCCCAGGCCCTGGGGTATCGCAAAAAGATGTATCAAACATACCTGGTTCTTTTTATAAAATTATTTCAGCTATTTTTACAAAAAGGTAGGATGATTTGCCTTTATTATTCCTATTTGCAAGAGGATTTTTTGAGGTTATTCTCTATCCTGGTTTATTTTCCAACACGTACTTTCATAGTGAGTTTATCCTTGTTTATTCCTGTTCAAAGATTGTTCTTAAGCTTAAATGTTTTTTCCTCCATTTCCTGTGTTTATCCCAGGTATGCTTACAAGAAAGCTGTCATATTCCCTCTGGTGCTTCATTTAGCTCTTTCCATTTCCTCTCAAAAGATGGACTCTTCATCCTAGTAAGTCTTCTCTGCACATGCTCCATCTGAATTCATCTTGACTTAGTCTGAGAACCTAGAGGTGCACACAGTGTACCATGCAAGTTCACACCACTGCCTTCTGTAGTTGCATTAATCCTTGTTGGCTTTTACTGGCAATAACTTGCCCACGAGGTCTCAGGGTGTGTATTTGTCTCTTCCATGGCTGCTTGAGCAGTGGGGTTCACAGTCATCCTGTGACGGAAAGTGCCCTATTCCTTTTCTTGTTCTTTCTTCAGTTTGAGCTCTCACTTTAAATTTTAAATTCTGAATAGCCCTTGCACTTTGTGCTATTGACTTTCATCTCATTTTAACTTGTCTCATTTTTGAGGCTATCTCATTCTTTTGAGTAACGTGTTGCTCGTTCTTTTGAGCTGGCGACGGCCTTGTGCCATTGGGACTAACCATCACTAACTCCTCTGGGCACAGCAGGGACCGTGGGGACTGATTGGGGAGAATCACTAGTGCCTGGTAATTTGTCTTTCAGCACAGATCATTGTCATCACCATTTGTAACTCTTTTAATCCGTGACTTTGTTTTTTTACTTCAGCTAATACTTTTTAGTGTGGTACTATGTTAAATGTTCCACTGAAATGTAAATGAATTAGTCCTGTTATATTGGCTTTGTCTAAAGAGTCAAGAAAACATTTTTATTGCAAATGTGCCTTTGGCATTTCTGTGCGATAATGTATTTCTTATTCCAATTTCCATTCCATTTTTGTAATCCATCATTCCTCTAAAGCTTGCTTTTCTGCTGTGCGTCCTGTTGAGGTCAGACTGAGGGCCTGTAATGGTCTAGAGTAGCCTGGGTCATATTTCCTTTCCCTTCACCATTTTTTGTAAGTATTGGTATTTCCAATTCTACATCACCTGTCACCTCCAGTAAGAAAGATTTATTAAAAAAAAAAAAAAATCTTCTACCACTTTTGTGATTTCATGTGATAATATTTTCAGAAACCAATGATGGGGATTATCTATAGTTTAATGCCTGAATTGGAAAAAAATAGCATAATTTAAAAAATTATTTTGGTTTTTTTTTTGCTTCCAAGTGAGTGGACGGTTTTCATGTCCTAGTTCCTGGAAGCTAAGTTGCCTTTGCCCATATAGTACCTTAGTAAACTTACTGAGAACTGAGTTAACATTGAGGTCATGGCAAGTTTATGTTCAGTATCTACCTCACTCATACAGCTTAGCAGTCTCACTTTTTTGTTTGTTTTAATTTTAGTTTTGTTGCTGAGGAATTATTTATTGCTTCCTTCACAAAGTCTTGGCTTGTGACCATCTCTTTATACCTTCGTCTTCTCACAGTCAGTATGTGTTCTTGGCTGGTGGTAGGAGTTTCCCCTTTTCTTCTCTCTACTCCTGTTCTCCATTTTGAGGTGATTATTCTTCTATTTTGATCTGGACTAGAATTTCTACTCCTTTTCTCTATAGATAAAGGTCTAAATCCTGCCTGAATGTTTTACCATGAGGACCTCTGTGCTGAATTAATGCAATTTTTACACCTAATTGCCTTGTTTTTAAAGGGAAAGAAAGAAAGGATAATAAACTGAGCAGACTTCTTGAAATCTGCACATTTTTCCAATTGTGTAAAGTGGTAAAGATATTTCCACCTTTGCTGCTGATTCAAAAGCAACAGAGGAAAATCTTAGTCTACTTCAGCATATCAGCTTCCTATACTTTGTTCATTGTATCCTGGCAACTGAAAGTATTTTTAAATGAGTGTTTTGGTTTTTTCATCAGTCTATCATTTTTATCAGTCTGAAAATTATAAAACTGAGAACTTCTGACAAACCACCACAGAATTCTAGAGGACCGAGAAAATGGTAATATTTATTTTAAATGAAACAACATCACCTTCATGAGTGCTTTCTTCTAGCAGCATCCCTTAATGTGTAAGGCATTCAAGACTGAGTTGTATGAAAACTCTTGAACGCATAAGCTCTGAGGAGAGGTGTTTGGGACCAGCTGACTGTGGCCATACAGTGCGTCCTTCACTTGTAATTTTTGCTCTGAGCCCTTGACAGATTCTTAACTCTCTCTCATAATGAAGCACTGGGAGTTAGGCACAGTTCAGATGATCTGAATATATATTGCTGAAACAATTGAAAACTTGTAATTGCTTCTGCTGCAGATAGAGATGTGTATGATTTTTAAATAATCTTTTAAAAAACAGATTGAAAATACTGATTTGTTAAAAGCTGACTCCTGCAAAGAAAGGAGGTCTGGAGGCTTTCAGCTCAAAGGGAAAATGTTTCAAAAGACATGGGAAGGCAGATTTAAACTGCAGACAATTTTGGAGCCCTAGGACAAGTACTTGCTAGTGTGCTGAGATTTAGTACCTCTTTATATAGATGGCTATGCTTATGGTTATCAAACTCTTTCATACAACTTTAGGTGGGCATCCTTTTTGGCAGGCGTTTTGCCCAGGGCATTTCCGTAGTGGAATAAAAGCAAAACCCTAGAAGACTGATTCAGTCCCATTGGCTGTGCTGGTTCAAATGGATGTTGGACCCTCCAGTATTTATTCTCATCATGATTTACTGGATTTGGAGGGCAGCGTTGCTCTATGTACTTTGTGTACTTGTGGTGGCAGTGGCACCAGGCACATGAGTGTGTTTTTCCTATACAGGAATCCAGAGAGTAGATGCACTTTTCCTCATGTTTGTCAATGCTTGAGGTTCTCATTGTGTACCTTAAGATCTCAGAGTAAGTTTTGCTACTTTTCTTACCTGGGTTCTCAAATGTATTTTAGGTGCATTTCCATCTTGCAGCATGGTTGAGATGCTTGCTAGCTGTTACTAAAAGGGCTGCGTGTCCCTGCTTTGCCAGCTCTGCTCCCTTCCATGAGCCTGCAGGAGTGCTTGTCTGACCCTGGGAGTGAAAATAGCAGAACATGATTTGCAGCTGTCTTAGTGTTAGCTTTCTGCCAGTTTTAAATCCTTGAAGCAGCTTTTTTCAGGGTTGGGAAAGGACCTGTGCTAGCGAAGGGCAGCAATGAGAGTGTTTGAAGGAGCGGCACACAGGAACTACAAGACCACTTCTGGCAGCAATTTTAGTCTGTATTGAATACATGGAGAAAGGAATCAAAATACTTAACCTTTTTTAAAGAAGAAAAATAGTAGGCATGAATTTTTTTTATGGTTGTTAATACTGTGGCTTCTCCGTCAGCCTTTTAGCTGTGAAAAAATTCTGTCTTGCCAGATTATCCTTGATCGACACTTACTTGGTTGGAAGAAGCCGACTACGTTCTTCTCAGGTCTCTTGCCAGCAATGAGCAACTCGCTCAGTTGACCCCTCTTTTTTTTCCTCTTCTTTTGTGGTGTGTTTTCCTCATGTTTGCTGTGCTGCCACCTTCACCCCAGCTGGGTCTGCCACGCTGAGCTGGTGGTTTGGTGTATGGGATTGTGGGGGAGGCCCTGATGCAGTTCTGAGATAGGCTGTGCACTCCCTATTTGGGAGCTAAATTCAAATAAGCCTCATCTTGAAGATGAACCCTCACAGACTGCCAACTAGTATTGCCTCCTCTTTCGTTTTTTAAGCAGCCCAAGTAGTGCCGTGCCTGGGTCGAGGCCAGATGAATGCTTTTACTTGTGTTGGCTCTTGTGCATTGAGAGAAATGCATTTAGAAGCCTCTAAAGGGGAAGGAGTATGTGCCATCTATGTCAATCTAAAGATGAAATAACTCTTTAAAAAATAATGATGGTTATCACTAATCCACTGCTGAAAAACTTAACACTGCTCAAGTGAACAAAAATCAATTTGGTGTATTTTTTAAAAAAATACGCAGTGTTTGCTATTTGCAGTCATAGCCTGTGAAGGATATCGTTGTGGTGTGGTAATTAAATGGGCATAGTTTTTGGTTTTAACACATGCAAAAGGAGGAAGATAGCAAGCTGAGATAAATATATTTATCTTTGCAAAGTGAGTTGTTTGTTACTTTCTGATGGCAGATCAGGAGAATGTAGTGAACAAAATGTTTTAAGAAGCTTCAGCCTTGGCTGCCACTGTGTTCTTGGAGACACACGTGGTGGCTTTTGAGGGAGAAAGGGAATGTCACACTAGTCACGGATGGTATAATATATTCAACCTTAAAGAAAAACAGCATGAAAGCGTGGTCTTCTCATCTCACCTTTTGACCTAAGATTCCTCTTCAGAATACTTTTAAGCTGTAAGTTTAATGATGTTATGGCGTTTATTTAAGCCTTGGCTGCCTTAATGATTATGCAGAACACTCTTTTTTTTTTTTAGAATAACTGTGTCTTAACTACTAGAAAATACAGTTGCATTAAAAAAAAGGATCTTTATTCTTCAACTAAAAAAGCCCCACATTTTCAGTTCATTAAATGTCAGCTCAGTGTTGCCTTCTTGCTGTATTGTTCAGTGATAACATTTCTCTCAATATTTCAATTTAACTGTCTTGCACTAAGATATTAAGTGCAGCCTGGGAGAGAAGGAGCAATTCTCCTTCTGGAGAACCCCTTCTCTCCTGGTTCTTCTGGAGACTGAAAAATTACAAGTTCCAGAACGTAGCACGTTCTCAGCACACCTGAATGCTTAAGGGTTCTTTTCATCCAAAACAAGGCAGCTGTCCCCTCCCCTTTCTACTTGTCTCCCCTCACCCCCATTTTGAGTGTGGGCCTTGTTTTATGTTGAGTATTAGTGGGGGATGAATAAGCAGGATCTTCCACCTGCTGGAAAGTGAGAAAAGATCTCAGCGTTGTCATTGTTGGAGATCTGTAATAGAACAAAAGATGCAAAGCAGGTACAGGTTTTCCTAGCTCCTCAACTCCACATTAATGTATTATGGAGTTTGGGCTGGGGTTGGTTTGGTTGGTTGATGTTTTGGGTTGGTTGGTTTGTTTGGTTTTGGTTTTTTTTGGAAGTGACAGACAAAAGATGGGTACATTTGAAGTAGTTTGTAATTTGGTTCAATATCAAAGACATGTTCATGCTCTTATTTCTAATTTGCCATGTTTTGTTGGAAATAGCATCTTCATGATGGCCTTTTCTTGCTCACAAAAATGGAAGCTCTGGAATAGGGAGGATGAATAGCAGTCAACAAAATAATGTTTTTTGCTTGTTAATTGATGTCGTATGAGGAACACTCGTTCATTTTACTAAGATGTAATACTCGGCAAGCAGCTCATGTACTTCTCTTGGCTGTAGAAGTACTGGAGAACTTGGTCGTTACTGTGCATCTCTGTTGGATTTTACTGGAGGAAGATTGTGTTGTAATGATGCATTACCTCCTAATGACAGGGAGGGATGGAATGAAAACTTTTTATGTCTTGATCTGGCACTGTAGTTACTAGTGGTATTAATCGTTATTGTATACTTCTTGTATACTTTCAGTCTGAGGCAGTCTTTTGAGTTATTAGGATATCTTAGCTTATACATGTTTCTTTGAAATATATTTTTCTACCAACCTTAACCCCAAGAATAAACGAAAGCTATGTTAATATGTTTGGGTTTGAATTACAGTCTTCTGGAATGTCTTTATCTTCATTTAGTCAGGCATACTCAATTATAACTGAATTTACTTTTTGCCTAGAAATATGTAAGGTAGTTCACTATTCTGTTACACCTTTCTTTTAAATAAACTGCATGAGAAATCATGGTTTTGTGTTGCTAAAGGCCTAATGCTTTAGAAAGGGATGTCGTTGCTGCTTATGCTCACAGGTAATGGAGATTTTCAGGCTAATGCAGTAGCTGTACTGAAAAGTTCTGTGGTCCAGTGCATTAAATAGAGACATCTTTCAGAATGAGATATTATGTAATTACTATAACTCACAAAATTCTTAAATAGTGGTTTAGTCTGTATTAGATCTTACAATGATAAACTTGGTTATAATTTTTTGCCTTATTTCTTATATAATATTCTTATACTTAAAGATTTGGAAAATGAGGTGCAGTGATTTTGCAGATTAATGACAAAAACTTTATTGGCATATGCGGATACTAGAGTTGTGTGTACAATTACATAATTTATAGTACTCAAAACAAATGTTTGTTTTCTGGGCTGAGGGATCTTGGCTCTTCACTAAAGCATTCTTTAAAATCTTCCTGTTCTGTGGAGGAGTCAGAGAGATGAAAAAAAAAAAAAAAGCAAGCAGAGGGAGAGGGAAAGATAGGGAGGAAAAAAGCATGAAAAATTGATTGTGCAGTGCTGCTTATTAATGAGTCTTTATGGTATCGTGGGGTTTTTATATCAGGGTAAAATATTAACATTGGTTTTTTTTCAATATAGAAAATGAAAGCAATGAAAATTTTCTCAGGGATGGAAGGATACAGGTGCACTTTCTTTTTATTTATTTATTTATTTTTAATTTATTTTCAGGATTGGGTTTAAATTTGTAGATGATAAATGCTGCTGTGAGGATACAGGAATTGTATTTCAGAAGACATTCCAGGAGTAGGGATGGTACCCAGGCATTTTTAAATTACCTGTAAAGAAACAAGAAGAAATAGTTAAAGCAGAAGTAAACCTCTTAAAATGAATGGGGATAGGGGTGTGTGTGGAATAAAAAATCCTTTCTCTCATCTAAATTCATAGTTGGAAGTTCAGAGCTACTGATGGAACCCCCAATGTCCTGCAAGGATAGTTTATGTTGAAAATGCTGGTGTCTCTGCCATTGTTTAGATGGTTATGATTTTAAAATTGTAATTCACAGAGTAAGTTCAGTAATTTAATGTAAATTTTGCTGTATCAACATTTTTTTTTTTAATCTTTACTTTTTTACTGACTTGCTAGGAAGAGAAACTTCATTCTCTATCTCTGTTTAGCCTTTGTCAAAACTCCTGATTTTAAGTCTTGATAGCAGCTGCTGAAATGAACAGTCATGTATCACATGGAATATGCATTCATTCATAGAAAAAGTGTAATAATTCAGTAGAAAATTATTTTAGTTGTTTTCAGTGTTTTAGAAGTATTCTAGAGAAATGCTGCTATGTGGTGTCAGTTAGAAATAGGAGTAAGATTTATCATTGAAGAACGCATTTAATAAAGATTTCTGTTCTTAAGTTTGGTTCTTGTCTGTGGTTGGAGAGAAATGCTGGGCAGGGAGCCATTTACTAGCGCCTCTTTCTCCTTTTTTCTGCCATCATAGTCTATATACGAGTAAAAATGATCTCCTAAATAAATGCCTTTTTTTAAATAGAAGGGATTGTAGCAAATACCTGTCTAAACATAGAACCAAGCCCATCATGTAAATATATTGCAGAAAATTCCAGGTTTTTTAGCAAGTTGTAAGTTGGCAAGTTTTTTAATCCTCACTCTTGCATTTTGTGTTAAATACTGAGATTTTAATCTTAAGTTTAGTTATTTTTAACTTTCATGGCTTAATTTAATTTGTTTTATAGAAAATAATAGTGTTGTGTACTAAGACATACTCTTTAACAAAACTCTTGCACCCAAACACAAAACTCTAATGAAATTCAGATTGAGTAATTTTCTGTCCTAATGATAATCAGAAACAAAGGCAAACATCATCTAAGTGTGTGATTGCCATAGTACAGTTCTCTTTGCTATGGTTTCTTGTATCTGTTGCTGTTTCTTTGATCTGAAGGGCAATTTAACTGAGAAAGATAGTGTGGTGAACTGCTGGTCTTGTGGTCTTTGTCCATAATGTGGTTAGCAATATTGAATAATGGTTATTAGAAGCTTTTCTTATTTCCTTTTTTTTTTTAATTTTTTTATTTAGTCCTGTTGCTGTGATTTTGAAAGGATTTGTATCTATGCTATTCTGTATGCTAAGAGTGCTGTTTTTCTTTGGAATACCAACCTGGATTTATCCTTATCTTCACAACTGTTACTGTAAATGCCATGTTCAGTTCTCTGTGTAGGTTGTTGTACCCTAAAAAAATGGTGTCTTTCAAAATCAACATTCTTTCAATAGGTTTAGAAAGTAAATAATGCATAGGTGTAGCAAGTAATTTAGCTGTCAAGAATTTCCCTGTTCAAACTGTAATATTGCTTAAGGAATTACCAACGAATAATTTTGGTTTTGTGCTTTTTCAGTATCTTGGTTGAAATCTTGCATGATTCTAGTTAAAAAAACCCAAAATAACACAAACATCCACACCCTAAAGAAAAAAACACCCCGAAACAACGAGAACCCCATCAATCCACCCTTTTAATTTAAGCCATCACTTGAAAAATTCAAGATCATGTTGATCTTGATACTTGACTGACATGCTTTAAAAGTTCATAGAGGAGCAAATAGAACAACATGTAAGGAGTGCTGGTTTTGTCTTTTGAGTACCAACCTGCCTGTTTCCACATCTTCACAACTCTAATGGTAAAAGCTGTGCTCAGTGGCGTATATAGATGCTATGCAAGTTGGTTGGGTAGTGTCTGTGAATTTAAGCTTCCTAATTTTTAACATTTAATTGAAAAAGAGAAAACTTAGAATACTTCACCAAAGCAAAATTAGCCTCACTTGTATTGCATTAAAAAACCTCAACACTTGTTAACAAAAGAAGCTTGGTTTCCTAGGAAAGGTTGGGGGAGTTGTGTTGTGGAAGTGGAGGGACGTTTGGAGGACTTTGCTGCTTCTCAGTGGCTTCGGCTTGTTCTGGTGTTCACAACAGCGCAAAGTGGCCTGTGGCTTGTGAGCAGTCAGCAGAAATCAGGAAGGACTGAAATAGCTGTCATTGCAGAGAAATGGGCTGGAAATTAAAATAGAGACCACCTACCTACCACAGATCATGAAGGAAGGCAGCATCCATACATCTCCTTGTGGTCATGCTGCATCCTAGGATTTCTGTTTCTCTGGTCCTCCCCTCAATGGGAAGACAGATGGCTGGTTGAGTCAAATTGTGTTACGAAGAGGAAGCTTTTTGGTGTTAGTTTTGTAGTTGCTTGAAGTAATATGGGCTGGACTTCAAAGCCTGTTTATTTTGTTTCTCTTGATGTTTTCCTTCTCATGTTTTGTAATTAATGTGTAAGGTGTGAATTGTGTATCTCACTGCTGCTTCTGTGGTTAGGTGCTTGTCAGGAGGAGTGAAAATTTCTCTCTCCTCTAACCTTATCTCTGTTGTAGGTTATCAAAGCCTCATAGTCTGTGTTCAGGAAGTTTATGGGGTTGAGAGGTAATGCTTTATGGTTAGGCTGCTTTGGACTAGTGGTTGGAGGATACTCAATCTTCTGAAAGTTTCGTAGTGCCTGCCAGATGAAAACCATGTCTGTATGCTCTCCACGGCACAAAGAGGAAGACGGCCCTTCTCTTTGTCTAAGGTTTGGTAGCTTCAGTCTGGGAAGGCTGTGTCTTATGCTGTGGGGAATGACTTCTGAGTTGGAACTTGATAGCTTGACAGGGGGATTAATGTGCTTGGTGATAATACAGATGTGATAATACTCGCTCCTGTTGTGGGCAGTTTCTTGAAGAAATACAAAAGAAGTGTGTGAAATTGAGTACCACATCGTTTTTTGTTTCTCAGAGGCGGTTGCCGTTGAATTCTGGGTAAAGTAATGTAATAATGTTGGGAGAGACTGAAAAATATTTCCAGGTACAGCACTATTCTTCCTAGGAACGGTAAGGTATAAGCAGGGGGGAGGAAAAAAGCACAGAAAACCCCTAGAAAAGCAGTAATGCTTGATATAGCTGACATGACTGGAAAATTGATTATAACTTTTTTTTCTACTGATATTTTACCCCGCCACAATAATGCAGTCCTGTCTTTAGACAGCTTCTGTGGTGAATATACTGTGCTTGCTTGCACAGGCTTGTTGAGTTGAAATTAAAAAGAAATGATAGTTAGAAACAAAGAAACTTTACGTTTGATGATTTGTAACACTCCAAAGGTGAAAGCAAATGTGTTTATCTTGGTTGTGGTGAGAGACTGTAAGTGCTTTGATCCTGAGTTACTGAGGACTACATACTTAGTCTAAACTGTTGACTGTAGAAATTGTATTAATAAGAAAAATTAATTCCATATTAGAAGAGCAAAATTTACTGTCATTTGTGTTTCAGATGCCCTGTCTTTTCAGAAAAAAGTTATAATTGAAAAATAGTAAATCTTATGTCTTAAACTTGTCAGTATCTTCATTTAGAAAACCTTTGTCATAGCTTCAGCTAAGAATATCAGATCTTTTAAGCCAGAAAACAAAAGCCTGCTCGTTCTTGAGAAAAATAGAAAAGGACGTGAATATTATCTGTATTGTTTCTGATTATGTATCAAAATATTTGAATTTTCTGTGCTTCTAAGAGCTAGTTTTTATTCTAACTCATTAAATAATCCAGCAAGCCATCTGGCATGTGCATGTGCAAAAGGAAGAAGAAATCTAGGCTTTTGATTAGTAACAATAGAAAATCCCCCAACCCTGCAGCTGAGCCTATGTTTTATGAAATTTTTATAAACTTGAGTGACTCTCTAACTTCTAATGCTGAACTGCTATATACCATTTTAAAGAGGCTGATTATCTGATCTTGTTTGATCAGTGTTGCCACATCTTCATAGAAGAAAAGACTTGAGGGCCTATTTTATTGGGCATAGTGCAAAATGTACATGCTGGTGAGCAGCAGGTAGCCTCTCCTCATTGACAGGGAAGTGTACGTGCACTGGCTGGTGCTTTAACTTGCATTACCAACTTGAGTTCAACTGCAGAATCCTTTTGAAATATTTTTTGATATCTAATAGCAAACATGAAAACCTGTGCCTAGATTGTGCAGTCCCACTTTGTTCGGATCGACAGCTTATTTGATGGTGTAATTTAGCTTTAAAAATGGATTTACTGAGAATAGATATTAGTTGAGCAGGTTTTGATACACAGTGTTTTCTGAGTGAGCCAGTTAGTGTGGGGAGCTGCTGTGCCCTCTCAGCTCACTTCAAAATGCCCAGGCCCATGGCTTGTTCTGGTATTAGGGTCAAGGTCTGGTTGTCAGCAGAAACCCTCCATTCACTCATGCCTGCTGACGTGACAGTGCCTCTGCCTGCAAAGCCTCTGACCCCAGATTTCAGCTGTTTACTGAGCAGTTAGAGAGGAGTCATTGCTCCTGCCACAGTTGTATTCTTCACAGCACTTGAGGTTAACTGGAGGAGATCTTTTGGCAGCCTCCAGCAGCTGGTGGCGTCTGCTGGTTTGGTGAACTCATTGTGAAGAAAAGAGATGAAGCCATGGAGAATGTGGGTAAAATGCCAACCTGCTGCTGGTAAATTGTCAGGTATCTTCTAGTACAAAAGATGAAAATGGGAAATGAGGAAGCAGAATGGCTTGAAAACGCGGGGAACCAAAGGTTGGCACTGAATATTAGGAAAGCCTGAGGTCTGCTATCCATTGGTGTTATGCTTCTCACAACGGATGAATCAGACTCCTGTTTGATGGGAAATTGATGTTTCAACGTAGCTGTTCAAATGTGGGGTCAAAGCAAAGACAGGTGGTGGCATTAGAAATTTGGGTGAGGGCATTAGGGGCTTGGGTGAGGGGTCAAGGGGGTAGCATGGGTTGGGTAGGAGGCCATGAGCTGAGATAGATGTAAACAACCCATCCTGCATCAAGACTGCAGCCAGTTGGAGGAACTCCTGGCTTCGATACGTTCAAGATAGAGCGGCAGCCACTGTGGGGAGAGGCTCTTGAGATGTGGGGAGTAGATGCTCTGAAAGATGCTACTGGAGACATATGGAGGGAGAGACTTAGGTGACAGAAGAGAGAGACTTTAGGATTTGTCGTGGTTTAACCCCAGCTGGCAACTGAGCACCACACAGCCGCTCGCTCACTTCCCCCACAGTGGGATGGGGCAGAGAATTGGAAGAGTAAAAGTGAGAAAACTTGTGGGTTGAGATAAAGACGGTTTAATAGGTAAAACAAAAGCTGCACAAGCAAGCAAAGCAAAACAAGGAATTAATTCACTGCTTCCCATGGGCAGGCAGGTGTTCAGCTGTCTCCAGGAAAGCAGGGCTCCATCACACTTAATGGTGACTTGGGAAGACAAACGCCATCACTCCAAAGGTCCCCCCTTCCTTCTTCTTCCCCCACCTTTATATGCTGAGCATGACGTCATATGGTGTGGAATATCCCTTGGGTCCGTTGGGGTCAGCTGTCCCAGCTGTGTCCCCTCCCA
>JANHGO010000041.1:13373296-13387280 GCA_024606505.1 Aquila spilogaster | reverse complement strand
AGCACAAATCCAAAACAGAGCCCCATACTAGCTACTATGAAGAAAATTAACTCTATCCCAGCCAAAACCAGCACAGAACTATATAGGGACTCCAGAACAATGTGAGAGAGGTTCCCCGGAGAGGAACAAGCAGCATTTATGGGACCCCACGGTGGCCCCAGGAGTATATATGCCCCATGGCTGACCAGCCTGACTCTTCTCCTGGACCACGTAGCCTCCCCCTTGGGACAGGGAGGCCATGTCAGGAACCACTGTCCTACCCAGCTTCCTTCCTGGGCTGCACCACTTCTCCTACTGAACAGCAAAGTTATGTAGTTTGTAAAATTGTGCCTACATGTGTGATGAAAATGTTTTGGTATCTGAGTCCATTTGGTCTTAGACGGTCAGTCAGGAGATCGTGTCTGAAGCTGAGGGAGCCTTGATAGCCATTGTCTTTGAAGTGTGTTCAGTTTAATAAAGCAATGAAAGCATCCTAATTAAAAACACAGTTTAATCATCTCTGGGGTGTGTAGAGTTTTATACTAATGCTCTTTCCTGTATGTTTTTTTAAAAACCTGATCTCTTACGTTTCCTTAATACTGCATATTGTAAATCTGCCCAATTCACACAGTGTTCTTATACTGTGCTTTTTAGGTGTATAGTAAGGGAAGTTAGCTTCCTACTTGTTTCCTCCTCCTCTTTGTTTGGAAATTTTGTCCTATCCCATTTTTTTCCATGCTACTTTGCAACATCAAAATACTTTTACTTCTCAAAGTCACACATAGGAGGGAGGGGGAACAAGGTACAACTGAAAATGTTGCCTACCTATGCATGCAAAGACAGCCCATTGGATATTTGTCCTCTTTAGCCAGGAAAACCTTTTTTAAACCAAGAAATGTAAGCAGCTGAGATTCACTTTTAATATAATTTTACAAAATATTGATGTACCAATTTGAAACTTTCAGTCACCTTTTTTTTACATTAGCATGTTATGCTGGTACCAATAATACTGGCAGTGCAGAAATGAAAGTTTATTAAAAAAAAAAAAAAGAAACAAAACCAAAAGCAGCTGGTGAAAGAAAATGTTCTGGTGTTGAGAAATATCATCCTACCACCTTGAAGTACATCTCTGTTTAAATTCTTCCTCTGGTCAATTCCTGTTGTTCTACTAAGTAGTCCATATTTCAAGGTAATGGCTTTATGCTTATGCAGACTCAACCAATTTGTGTTTGTAGGATAAGCAACAGGTGTGAGGGAATAGCACAACTTTATGAGCTGTTAAAAGTGTGCCTAAGTAGTAATAGCTGCACAGTGCAACAAAATTGTATGACAATACTGAGGACATAAGTGCTGCTACAGTTACTATTTTCTATAACAGATATGGTCATTACTTGATAACACAGTGCAGTAGCTGTCACAAACCATTTTTCCTGTTAGGAAGACTGTAATTTTTCTCTTTTATAGTTCATATTTCAGTGCATTAGTGTGCTGACCATAATGATGGTGACTTTCTGAGTTAATTTTTATTGCTTCCCTTTATAGTGGACTTGGTATAGAACATGAAACTGATTAAAATGACCAAAATAAAAAAGAAAAGTGAGAAAAAAAGTTCATTTTTTCCTTTTTCTCTCTGGTTGCTTTGACCACTTTCTTTTATTTATCAGAAGTTTAGACAGTTTAGTGACTGTTTTTCAGGCACTTCATCCTGAGTAGTGGAGCTTTGCAGTCTTTACAGGATGACGAGTTGTGGGTCTTCTATGGAGTCTCCATGTATTCCTCCAGAATATCTTTTGCTATAAAATAATTTCTGCAATGGCAGTTACTGCATAAAATGTTCTCTCTGTGTATTGTGACCTGTTAGATGCCTGAACACATATGGCCTTTGTTCTTGAAAGGGGAGCTGGAGAAGAAGAGCTGGAGGTTGGGAATCTCCATGTTCTTTGGTTCCATGAAGTTGCCACCAGATGGGTGGCTCTGTGAAACCTATGCAGGCCAAATGTGGATGTGACAATTTATTTTCCACTGCATTTTATACAAGTAATTAAAATGATCCTCCCAGAGGATCTCTGTAATGCGAAAATACTCTGGATAAATCCTCAATCTCTGTCAAAAATAGAAGTGGCCTCTTCCCCTCTTCTTTCTAACAGCAAGATTGCACACACAAAAAAATCAATGTAACTTCAGTATCAGTGTGTTTTATACAGGGATACTGTTTCGCTGATAAATATTTGTTTTTTCTGGTCAGTGTTGCTTTCTCAGTGGTAGCCAGGAAAGAACAACCTCAACCTGTTGGAAAGGGTGTTAATGTCTGAATTTTACAATCTCTGCTGACTCATTTATTAGTTTCCCTGGTGTCTTCACCACTTTGTTTCACTAGAACTTTTTTCCTATGATACTAATAACTTCTGTGATTCTAAATGTTAGTTCGTGCTGAGTTTGGTAAACATTTCCTAGCACTGATGTTCTCCACCCTGATGGGACTGAAAGGGACAAGAGTGATGAAATAGGAAGGTTCTTGCATGGCCATTTGCACCCTTCATTGACACAGAAATAACTCAAACTGGTGTCCTGTGGTGCCTGGGGACAACATGATGACAAGTGAGATGAAAGTAGTATCTGATCAGTTGTAGCTAATGGCTTCAGTCAGTTATACTGGATTTCGTGTCTGATGAGGCTTGCTAACAGCATAAGCTGGTGAATGTAGTGTCCTTGTCTCAAAAAGGTTAGTGAGATTTAAATGAGTCAGGTGTCCTGTTGCTGACAGGATTTAAGTTATGCTGAACTGTTATCAGAGTAAATGAGTTCCTTGTGATACAGCCTGCTTAAAACACTTTTATGAGAAGGTCTGCTAGCAAATTTTTACTGGAAATTACTCTTACTCATGTTTTAGAATTATATTTTAATACATCTAATTGCTTTTAAGAAAGTTTGAAGCATCTACTCTGTGACTAGAAAAAAACCCATAAGAAATCTCATTTTCTTTTATACAGAATGCATCAAAATCAAAGATGAAGAAAAAAACAACTAAAACCCAAGAAGCCAAAAAAATCTTGAAGAAGAAATTTAAAGTCAACACAAAAATAGTCTTTACTGAAGATGGAGAGGTAATATCAATCCAAAATAACTGTATTTTGGTGGGAACTGAGTTTGTAGTTTCTATAAAGACAAAAATACTTATACTTTGTATCTGTATAAAAAGATACACTATTCAAAAGTGTGTGGTTTTTGTAATTTAAGTTTTGCAAAACTGTTCAGCTTCCATTTAGAATTTAATTCCACTGGAAAAGAGGAATGCTGAGCACTGACCTCTTTTCACCTTTGTATGTATAAGGTACTTGTATGAGAGTTGTTAGTGGATGTACAGAACTGTACCTCTTTTCTGCCTACTATCTTCAGTTTCAACTGGAATCAAGAGTCTATTTTTTCCTTACAGAAATGTAAAAGAATTTTCCTGTACGTATTTGCCAAAGCTCCCACAAGTCTTGAGTTAATGTACTGGAATTAAAAGAAGTCCCTGGTTTTCTTTCCATCATTCACTACTTCTAGATTAAATGTTTTGTTAGGAAAGCTAAGGAAGTACCAAATTTTCACCTACTGGCGCTGATGTAGCAGTGCATTGAGATTTGCCAGTAATTTAATTGGATCCTTTAATAGCCCTTGGAAAAATAGATTGATTTTATACTGAAAGGAATTACTGTGGGTGCTAGTCACTCTAGGGTTTCATTGTGGCAATAACCTCACTAGCAAGTCTCCATGCTCCATAAACTTTTCTAACATTTGAGTTCACAGCTTCAGATGCTGTACATTGTTTTTCCATTTCCAGCATTAAGAAAAAAGTAGCTTTTTTTTTTCCTCTCTAGATTAATTTCAGTAGGGCATAAAATGAAAGACAGGTCACCTTTGCAAGGATATAATTTGCTTTTGTTACCAAACAAAATAAAACATTTTATATTGTAGGTGAAGGGGGAGTATAGCCATATAATTACTGATAAAATTTATAAGGTTTTAGAGGTTGCCCCGTTGACTGGAAATTATATCTTCAGATATTTTTGGATATTCAAAAGCTGTTGTCTCATCTTAAAATATGTATGCACATGTTTTATGTATCTATGCAATGAAGCAAAAAGGAGTGAGGATGGAGAAAAAAATAGCACAAGGATTATAGTTAGAAAAGGAGCACAATACAGAAGGGGTGACTTAATTCAGGAAATGTAAAGTTTGCATCTATGGATGTTGTTCCTGCTTTTTTTCTGAGCTGTGTAAAACTGTGCTTTGAAGTTTTACTGTTCTACTCCACATGCTTCTCTTTGATAAAATAAAACTCCTTTAAGAAATGTATCTTTCTAGAAAATACAAGTACACAAACTCCATTTTATGAAAGGAAGTGGAAATGGTAGGTTTGGTTTATCTAGGTGAATAACACCCTGCGTGCATTATGGAGTCCTAAACGTGTTTGGTTTTGCATTTGTACCTGAAAGACACTCTATGTTTCTGCCATATAGTTTCTTTTCAAGAGTTACTACTCTACCAATCCATATGCAAGAATGATTTTGCAAAGACTACCCCTAGATGATGTCTGCTCATACCATGAGGTATAAGCTATTAGCTCATAAGAATAGTGGGGATATTTTTTGGTGAATATGTAGTCTTTGTCTTTGCTTTAGAATTTCAGATATTTAAGGGGAGCTGGATGTGTTCAGCATGTCATCCATAAGTCAAACTGGAATCATCAAAGATTTCCAATCCAGTTTTCATACAATAACCAATAAAACCCTCCACATGTGTTCTCCTTGCTTCTCCCAAAACATGAACCTGCAGTCATGGTTTTTTGTGTACTGTATGATGAAGGCTTACATTGTTTTTCTCACAGTTAATATGTTGGAATATTGATTGTTTACATGAAAACATACTGTTTAGATTTACTAGTGTTGTGTTCTGTTGCATATATTTTGGAGAGTCATTTCTTGAAAGCAAATATAATTTTTCTCCCAAAATGACTAGCAGGATTATAAATTATTTGTTTCATTAAGCAAAGAGAGAAAAACAAGTGAATCCATTAAACAGTAACATGGTGTAATGAAGACATTATTTTCAAATATGCATTTTTGACTGAATGTGATGTTAAATAAGGTATCCGAGTTTGTATTGTGGAAAAGTTTTGTTTGTTTGTTTCCTTTGCAAATGGCCTTTTTATTTAGTCTAGAAAAATAATGTATTGCAATATTTAGAGCATCAAAACTTTGATGTGGAAAAAATGGTTCTAACCATTACTTTTCTTGTTGACTTGTGTAATTCAGTTAGTGCAGCAGTGGCCACCTGTGCAAAAATCCCGTTTGATGAAAGCAGATGAGGAAGATGATGCCAGTGGTATCAACTTAGATAAAGCGAAAGAGATACTGAGGGAAGAAGACAAATTTGACAAAGAAGAATACAGGAAGAAAGTAAAGGAAAAACATAGGGTAAGTTGATTTCTACCTCAATTACTGAAGTGTGGAAATAGATACTGTGATACGGATTGTTCAGTGAGGAAAAATACTTAAATATATTGTGAAATAAGTGTAGTACAAGTTCATTTAAATTAATCGGCTTTTTCAGGACTACGTTGCACACAGGAAGGCTATCCTGATGTAAGTAGCTGGATAACACAAAGCCTTATTGAATACCAGATGTGGGTAACAGTGGAGCTTTATTTACAACTTCAAAATCTTGTAAGAGTTCAGTGGGAGCATCATTTTTTTTAAGCAGTGTTCAGTGGAAGGGTTTGTTTCACAAAAAGAAAGTGTTTGGCATATGTGCTCTAACAAATGCTGAAGATGTTTGGGGGAAGGGGAAGTGAAAGAGCGTCTCTGAAATGTCTTCAGACTACCACTTGCTCAACATTCAGTATTACATTTCAGGTAGGCAAAAGCGCTAACTTCTTGCATTGGTGTTATTAGGGCTATTAGAATTCGTTTCATGAATTATTCAAATAGTGTCATATAATTTTGGCTGTAATTTGAACACTTCAGTATCTGCAGTCTGGCTTCTCTCTGGCATTTAAAAACCTGTAAATTGCAGACCATAAGTTTGCAAACTGCTTCTGTATTATTTGTCATGGACCAAAGCAGAGTTTTCTGACCTTGTCACATACCAGTCATATGGAACACAGCTGGATGTCTTTGAGTTCAGGGATCGTTCTGTTAGTCATTGTGAGAAGGGTTTGGATTTCTCCGGATAATGGATAAATGCGAGATCCCAGGACTGCGTGTTATTAAAGGCCTGCTTTATACTCAAAGCTTCTAATTTCCAAAGCATTAAAAAATGTTTTATTGCCCTGCTCAGCAAATGCTGACTTTATCCAGTTTGACTTTATCCACTGATTGCTAGTGATTAGTGCTAGATGTTCTAGAGAGGGGATTTGTGAAAGCTTCAAGTTATGTTTGGGCACTAAAGTATTCCAGCAAAAGTCAAAGCATACTTCACACATTTAATTTGCAAGTCTACTCCTATAGTCCTGTTACAGTCTTTTGACATCTACAAAAAAATCTCACCTCTTCCTTCGCATCATGTTGCATTTGAAAGTAGCTGCAAAGAAATAATGTTTTCTGTGCTACAGGTGAAATAGTGAATTTTACAGAAAGCAATGCTATCAGATTTCAAGGATGCAGCTTAATAAACAAGGAAGGAGAGATTGAGTTATGACTTTCCAGTCAGTCTGCTATTCACTAGCAAATTCATATACTTTTGGTGACACTGTTGTATGTTTGACATCAGACTTCAGTGATTAAATACTTGATCAGCTGGTCTGTTAACACAGCTTTACGTTGTAATACTGAGGAGAACAAATGACATTGATCAGATATTTACCTGCATTAAAAAAATATTTCAAATGTGGAGATACTATGAAAAGAGAATGCCTCTTTTCAGAAGTGAGGCAGGCAAAATGAACAGAACTGGCCACATCATCAGTATATTATGGGGTTTTTTTGTAATTATGGAAAGTATCAAGTTCCTTGTGACCTAGCTTACTGCATGAGTGTGTTTCACATTACATCTAATTATTATCCTTTATGAAATGAAATGAAAGAAATTAATGCTAGTATGTCAAAAAGAAGGAAATATATAAAAAAAAAAGATTTCTGATAGAGGTACTGTGAAACGTGTGTCTAGTTTTTAGGGCTGCCTTACTGCATTCAGTCATTGCATGCACATTCAGATTTTTTGTGTGTTAGGAATTTGAGGTGAAAAATACTTCATGTGGAAAATTCTCTGTACATGATGAAGTATTCAGTTTCCTGTTTGTCATGTAATTTTTGAAATGGTCTTACAAACAGTTTAGTATCCTAATAGCCAAATTTAAAGGAGATGAAACTTAAAGGGAAAGAAGGGGCAGGAAAGTTCAGGATTTACTTTGGTAGAACCTCATTTTCCTCCCCCTCATCTCACTAAACTTGTGGTTAAAGATGATCCTCCACCCTCACTTAAGAAGGCATTCAAGTTTGAGATACCAATTCATTTTACATATTAATTAATACAGGCTATATAAGGTAAGGCTGCCACACAGATTGAATGTATTTCTGTTACTCTACCTTATTATTAAGTCATCCTTTATGTTTGGGATTCTTGACAGACAGCTGTTGCTGCTTAGGAAATAGCTGTAATAGTAACAGTTGGGAAAATATGTCAAGTCCTGCTCTTGTGTCTCATCCAAGCAGAGACGAGCGCTACCTCCTTTCTCTTGGGTCATGTTTAGCTGGTGTAGTGATCAGAAGATCCACTCCAGTGACCCATGAAGAAGCTACATTGTTACTATGTGGGGCAGATATTATTCAACTTTTTCTTAACAGAAAATGTGTAATTACTTAAATTCACAGTATAGAGAGAAGTTCTATGGCATAATTTAGACATCATAGATAAGTGTCATATATAAACATTATTTTAGCCATTTCAGCTATCGGTTTCTCACTCATATTTTTGGGGAGTTTATTGCATTGTTGGTGGGGCAAGTCATCAGTCCTTCATTAATGAAAGAATGCTAGGGCAAAATTTGAACTGCCTCACAGTAAAAAGGAGTCATGTGGCCACTTTCACAGTGACTTTGCAATGCTATTTAAAAATTCTCCCACCTCATAAGGTTTCCCTTTCCAAAAGAGAGCATAATCACTCAGCAGCAGATACTTAGTTGAGTTTGAACCTTTGGCTGGCATCTCAGTGATTGTGATGGAAGAAGAACTACCCAAGTCCATGTATCATGACTGCAATGCAGAAGCCTGATCAGGTGTCAGATCGTTGTCTGAATTTGCTATTAAAAGTTTGGTTGTGTCTGTAAGCCTGGCGGGCTAGTGGTATAAGTTATTTCTTAGCCTCATTTGGAGGGAGAGGATGAAACCTAAAAGAGATTCAGGTGTGTTACCAACAAAGGGTATGAAAGCAATAAAAAGACTAGGAGACTTTCTTATCTTATTTTCATGACTTCAGATTTTGCGTAAGTACGGATGTCTTAGTGCCCCTTCTTGTGTCACTGAAAGAGGAGCTTTTGGAAGTCACATACTTTCATCCCATCTTACACATCCCCTCACTGGCATTTAGCAGTCCCTTTTATACAAAGTCTTAAATCCACAGCTTGTGATTGTCATTGCTGCTTTTAAAATCATCCATACTTCACTATCAGCCAAAATACATCATGGCATAGCACGAACTCTGTTGTCTGACCTTTCCTTTCTGCAGTAATGCTGATTATTTCATTCCCATCTTTGTTTTAATTTCCTTCCCACAAGCAGACTGCTGTAGATCTTTGTCCATTTGACATCTTTTCTAACAGCAGATGTGACAACTCTCTGTTTCGTAGTTTTCCACCTTCGTTAATGAATTCTCCTACAACTCTCTTTCCTAGTTTTTTGAAAAAGATGTGGTTAAATTTTTCCTCTCTGCTTTTGCTTCAGATTTGTTCAAGATCTTTGCTTAACTTTTTCATCAATTTAACTTTCTCCTGTTCCTTCACTTTCAGCAAGTTTCAAATGTCTGTATCTTGATTCATATTTCCTCCTCTTAATTTCTTTTCTTGCTACTGCAGCTGATGCTTAGTGTACTTTCCTGGTTTGTATGTTTAGCAGTTTTAATTTTTTTCTTTAAATTAATTTTTCAAACATGCTAAATTGATTACAGTTATTGTATGGGTAGATTAGAAGACCACTAGAGACAAATGCATTTTCGTTCTGTATAAACCAAATATAGCAGTCTGCTACGTTGGTTAGGTACATAAGTAATCAAAAAGTTCTCTGAAGCTGAATGTATGCTAATACCTGAAGCCTTTACATTGGCTTTAAAATGGTGACTTAGAATAACAAAATAATTTATGGAAGGCTATGAAAGCATATCTTGTTTCATCCAGTTTTTTACATGCACATGGGTGCAGATTTTGATTTAGATTGTGAGTGGATATAGAAAAAGCGTAGTTTTTATAAAGCTTGTCATTTTATAGGTTATCTTCCATTACGAATCCCTCTCATGGTTTCTTCCATATAATCTTGAAGATTAAAAGATCTTTGGGGGTTGGGGGGGAAACTTCTTAACATCAAAACTTGCACAAAATAGCTTTTTTTAGGTGAGTATGGCCTGTAAGCTTAATATGAGCATTCCTTGCGAAACCATTTCTGATGAAGAGCAAAACTATTCAGAAAGTATCCACAGGCCATTGCTTTTAAATCCATTTGTGAATGTCATTTAAATGAGCACAGTTTTCAGTATGATCAGAAAAATGTTTTGGTGCATTCATGAGATGTTTGGATTAAATGAGATGTGTGTTGCAGTGCCTTAAGGCTTGTGGAAACTTGCAAAGTATCTACACTATAATTAGGTTTCCGTCATGAGTCTCACATTTTGTTATCCTCTCCTTCATCTGCAAATGGGGAAAACCTGAAAAATCAGATGGATAAAAAAAAAATCTGAGGTATAATTGTGATGTAATTAATACTTATTGAAATTTTGGAAGGAAATTAAGTTTTAGCAGTTGAGCACAAGGGAAAGGGCAGTAACACTGATGAAGATGATGTGAAAAGAATTCTGCATTAATGGATATTTAATGACAGCCCAGTGAGAGCTATAGATTTGAGCTCTTTTGAAATGTGTAAAATGTTATAAACAACAATAAAGGGAGAAGTGAATAAAGTATTCAGAACATGTTTTTGCACTCCATTTTTCAAGTTTTCAACTGAAAATGCACTGTTGTTAGGAGGAAAATAGTGGCAGAGAGGGATTCATCTCGCTTCTTAATAACCTCTGTTTCTGTAACCCAAGCTCAGAAAAATGCCCATTGATGCTGAAGCAAAAATTAATAGGAGCCTTATTTCTTACCTCACCTTCCAGCAAGTAAGATATGCTGTGAACTTGGGATGATCAATGTGAGAAGATGGATAGAAGTTTTTTTTTTTTGGTTTTTGTTTTTGGGTTTGTTTGTTGTTTTTTTTTTTTTTGAGCAGTGTGAGTAGCAAACAAGCTGAGGCTGTTGTCAGGGGCCTGATACTGCAAAATGCAGGAGTTGCGTACCTCCCTGGAAGACATTAAACAGCTGTCGTTGTAGAGGTATGACAACAGTTAGACTTCAGGTCACAGGGAGGGATCTTTCAGAAGATGCTGCACTGTAATCATTGTACCACTCTGTATTTTAAGTGTAATATATATTTTGTATTTTTGAAACTCCTTGCAGAATCTTCTAGTGATACTGCTGTTGCTGGGAGGAAACTGGCCATTGTTACATTTTATATTGCTATGTAGTTTTATATTTGCCCTTTTATAGAGATTAGCAGATCATCTACATGCAAGCAATGCTCCAACCACCAAAACAAACCAACATTCCCAACTGAAAGATAAAATTGAATCAACTTATTAGTATTTCTTTGAATATTATTTAAAAAAAAAAAAGGATATCAAGTACAAAATTGGTCACTATTACATAAACAAATCTTAATACCTTCAGGGAAAAAAGCAAAAGCGTTTTGATTATTTTGTGTGTTTGGGGTTTTTTTATTCATCTCTTAACATTTAGGTTTAGAAATCTATTAAATAATCTCTTCAAGCAACAAACTATATAAACATAACGATGTAAACCTCATCTGTAGAGCTATGTTAGAGCTGATGTTTACTTTATAGGTATGGAAACTGAAACACATACGTCTAGTATGACCTATCTAAGACAACATAGGAAAAGTGTGGCGTCAAAGGCATCTGAAAGACAGCACAGTGACAATCTTAAACGTTAAACAAGCACTGGAAAAAGTCTTAGAAGCAGTTGGAAAAAAGACCTTCTCATTTAAAAGAAGAAAACACAAACTAGCAGAAACTGACCCTTAAAAGAACATTGTTAGAACGAAACCAACACAGGAAACCAGCAGACAAACCTGAAAATTATTCCCTTCTCATTTAATGTCTGAACACACTGAACATGTTTTAAGGATGGAAATTTTTTTTAAAAGTTGGTAAGTAGGCCATCTGGTTTAAATATATGTATGTTTAACATAGATATGTATTGTCACAAAAGTGATTTGGGATGTTCATTGACTGAAGAGGAAAGGGACACAAGGTAGGACACATGTATACATACAGTTTGTTTCTGACAAACAGCCTTCCAATAAGAAAGAGATATTAAATCACAGTAATTAAAATACAGAGGCAGTCTAGTAACCAACTTTTTTGTGTGCGAATGGCATCTAAGCGAGATTCTGATCCTACAGAAACCAAAGGGATTCTTTCAAATGAATTCACAGACCCTTCCATTCTACCCTGTATACACATACACAAACACACACAGAGGGGTAAAGGTAACCCTAATTCAACTCAAAATACAGTTTCAACAGAATTTCATCAGGAATTAAGTTAGTTAACAGTGTTTAAAAGTAACATTTAAAGCTGTGAACTAAAATCTTAATGACAAAGTCAATGGGAGTTGCACTGCAAAACACGCTAGTATTTTCTAGAGAAAAGTAGAGGAAAAAGGCCGATGAAGATGCACTTCATCCCATTCTGTGGCTGCTTTTGGTTTTGAAGGGATGATACCATTTAAGAGTAGGAATTCATAATCTAGACAGGTCACAGACTTGAGCTGTCTTTATGCAGCCCGTGTTAAGGAAACACCCAGCTCTCATACACCAGATCTGAGAAGGCAGAAAAACCCTGCAACTATCTGTGCCTGCTCATGCAGATACAGGTACCCAGCAGTAACCGAGTCCTCAGCAAGCGAAGGGTGCAGGTCCTGTCAGAAGCTGCTAGATTGCCTCAAAGAGCCATGACAGGTAGAGGTCAGCATTTTGGGCAGTTGTGCCATTACATCCTCCAGCAGGACAAGCAGCCTGGCATGGAAGCTCCCTTACAGCACTAAGGCTGCAACTCTGCCTTAGCTGAAGTTAAGTTAAGCCTGCACTACTTCAGCTTCCACCCACAGCTGCATTTTCCTGGCATTCATCTGATTAGGGTGTACACAAACAACTGACTTGCAGTTATTTCATTTTCTTATTTTTCACATCAACAAGATGAGGTCAAGAACTCTGATTTTGCTGGAAAACTCATAGAAAACATTCAAGGGCACTTCGAGCTTTAAGTGTAGCCCATCCAGCTGTTGAAGTGGAAGAAAAGCAAACAATGAGCAAGCCCTTGCCTCTGCCAGCAGCACAACAAGGCCAGACTGATGCTGCTGCTAAGACTGGAAAGGGATGCCTGTCAACTCACTTGTCAGTGTCCATTCCCCTTATCCTTAATAGTTCTGCGCTTGGAACATAACAGCAGCATTGCCTGCACACAACAGCTATGAAAGGGTTCAGACAGGCCTTCCAACAAAGTAATACTCTCTTGATTTATTTTACACATCTCTCCATCTCTAATACTTTTCTTCTTTGCTGGTCAGCTAAACACTCCTCTCAGCAGCAACCTTCTTCCTTTTATATTTTGCTCCGATGCTGGCACACTCCTTATATGGGAGAATTTTATCATCCTCACCCAGCACAACATTAAACCAACTGTACAATTACACTGAAATCTGACAAATTTCACCTCAAAGTGAAGGACTATTAAAGTGCTTTACTTAATAAAGAGCATAATACTGCACTGAGATTTTTTTTTGCTTCAGATTATTTCATTTGAAATATGATGCAGTCTCTCTTCAGAATTAATGTATTGATTGATTTCAAACTACAAATACTATTTTTCATGGGTGCATTTATGTTCCAGCATACTGAATGGTTTGCGCTGTATAGCATCTATTTTTATTTTTATTAATTGCAAATAATTTTCTTTAATCATGAGTAAAAATTTGATAAAGAAAATCGCTGGGGGGATCTTTTCTGTTTATTGAACTGTTATACACAGTATTCAATGATCTATTACAATATGCTACAAGTAATTTTAGCATTATTTTATGAAACTATAAACCAAACATGTTTAAATCGTAACTACTCTGTCATCAACAGAAATCATTTGCAAAAACAGGATTGAGAGCGAGACAGAGCCTAGAGCGCCAGTTCAAGTGGGGCTGCCAAAGGAAGGGGTAAGGCACAGGGCATTCTCCCCCAAGAGCTTTCCCATCTGGGCCATGGCTCAGCCAGCCCTGGGGTGAGGCTTGTGGCAGGGACCAGAGATAGGAGAGAGACAAAGGCCACAGCATTACAGCAGGAAGTAAACCCCAAGGAATGCAGTACGGCATGAGACACACAAAGGAAAAATAATCCACTATAACTATCAGCCGACATCTTAACTGATGTGGTCACACCATTCTTCTCCTACTAGTTGAAATTACCAGCATTACTGCTTTTAGAAATAAACTCACAGTTTGATTCTAACCTTTGGCCAACTGCAGGCTATAAAGCAAATGAATTCTTCCCTCAGAAGTGAACTGTTGTGGTTTAACCCCAGCCAGCAACTAAGCACCACGCAGCCGCTCACTCGCTCCCGCCCCCACCCCACCCAGTGGGATGAGGGAGAAAATTGGGAAAAGAAGTAAAACTCGTGGGTTGAGATAAGAACGGTTTAATAGAACAGA
>JANHGO010000041.1:13359753-13372944 GCA_024606505.1 Aquila spilogaster | reverse complement strand
TTCTTCTCATACTGAACTCAAAACATAGCACCGTACCAGCTACTAGGAAGACAATTAACTCTATCCCAGCTGAAACCGGGACAGTTGGTGCCATATTTATTAGAGCTGGATTTTCAGATACCAAGTTGCTTCCAAGCTGAGCAGTTAAAAATAATAAAAACATATTTTGCATGTAAGCAGCACAAACTTGGTGTGAAATCTGAGAGGAGACAAATGTGGGATGCCACAGTGCTATTTATTAAGTCACTTTTCAGAGCACATTTGTGC
This sequence comes from Aquila spilogaster, assembly GCA_024606505.1. Lineage (NCBI taxonomy): Eukaryota > Metazoa > Chordata > Aves > Accipitriformes > Accipitridae > Aquila > Aquila spilogaster. The sequence goes on along the minus strand of JANHGO010000041.1, from coordinate 13,372,677 downwards.
TTTAAAATCTGAGTGGAAACCAGTTCTCGAATATGGCAAGGCCAGTATATGAGAGATGCTATGAACTTTTGAAGAGCTGTTTGTGTGCTTTCTGCAGCACAGCTGACTGTCCTTAACTATGTCCCACTAAAATAACAAGACATGGTAAAACACCGAGAAATGGTATCAGGTACCAGTATCAACTAAGATGTATTTGCAAATGACAGCCAGATTTTTCCAGGCAACAGAGTGATATGTTCCAAACTTCAGCCACCTTTAAGATCTGTTGTGTGGTAGACCATTACCTCAGCTGTTAAATAGAATAGGTTGGTAGCTCCAAATTAGGGCATCAGTATGTATAGGATCAATTATTAAAAACACAGTGTTAAAATCTTTGATCAGAACCTGTGGGAGTTCTTGACCATTTAAATAAAATGACTTCAGATGACTCAGATGAACATGAAATTTTTACAGGAAATAGGCTTGCCTTAGTTATATTGAGTGATACTATTTCTTGCCTTTAGATAAACAAATAGAAGAGGTCAGTAAAATTTTGCACTGGTAAAACCGCAGTATATCACCAACTAAAGGAATTTATTTAATGTAAGTCTGAGCAGTTATGACCTGTGTACAAATTCTTTAAAAGAAAGAAAGGAGACTTTTATTGTACAAATGGTTTACAAATTAAAAAGCTGAAAGAAAAAATTACCATATGAAATGAGCTGTTAACAATACATGGCAATAAACCCTATATATTTTGAATATCGCAGTTAAACCTCTGGACAAAGTAAAATGAACTCTTAATCAACTGCAGAAAGAAAAGAGTCAAAGGAAGAGGGCATTTCCTGGTGGCAGGGGGCAGGGAAGAACTTCCAGCTTTCAAAATTGCTGGATTTTCTTTTTTTATAACTAAAAACTTGGTTTTTCACATATTCTTAATCTTACCAACTAGAGAGAGCTGCCATGATACTATTCATTATTTCTTTGCCTCAGCTTGAGAACATGGAATGTAAATGTTAGAATATTTCTTTTCAATAAGTGTGTTGGAGTCTTGAGAAGTAAAAAGGGTATGAGGTTTTGGTTTAAAACCCAACAGTGAAAGAAAAAGGAAATATGACTGTGAAAAGAAGCCAGTGGCAGACTTCTTAACTTCAGAGTTAAGAACAGCAAACAGCTTTTCCGTATATTAGAAGCTGCTTTATCCATGGCTTTGGCTCCTTGTTAGGCAGAGCTGGTTCTGTTGTCAGTTCTAGGGCAGGAAACGTAGAAGGTTTCCATAACTGTAACTCTTCTTTGTTTAGTTGAAAGCCAAATGATTTAGCCATATTACATGATAATGACTAAAAACTTTCATTCCTGTAATTACTGAGGTTATTAACCATCCCTGTTAACTAGATGTGTAATTGGGGAGGAAAAAAAGATAATTTGCAGGAAATTTTAAAAAGCGGATCAAGAAGATCTCTGATCTGTGTAATACCATTAATGAAGAACTAAATGAAAGGAATATGATGCTAAGCAGTGTGGTTTTGTGGAAAGTGGATGTGTAGTGAACTGTGTGTGTTTATGTATTTTTATCAGAGCAGAATCTGGCTTGTAAACACATCTATGGAATACACTGAAATTTCTGCAATGCTTTTCACTTAAGTGTTTTGATTATAAATAAACATGGCACAAATTAAATGGACCAAAACCTCAATAACCGGAACATCCCAAACCAGTGGCTTCTGATTAAGTAGGTGTTTCTGGTGGGCCCAGGGGACTTGTTCCATGGGAAGTGTATTATTTCAAGATTTTTTTAGTGATATGGAAGAAAGCTTTCTTGCTAAGTTGGGCTGAAATAAAGTTGTGTTTTAAGATAGGCAGAACTACAAATTTCTAGGAAGAAGAAATTTAGAATAGAGTTTTAGGACTGAGAGCTCTTCCCTTAGAGATATAGACCTTGAAAAAGATTTGGGTGATGTGGTGGTTGATCAAGACAATGTGAACTATTCCAGTGGGATTTTTCTGACAGGATCAAAAGGGCTAATAGAATTATTGAATATACAAACAGAAGTGACAGGCAGAGTTGGGGAGATGGTGAAATCTCAGATATGTCTGTTCCTGAAATATTTAGGAAAGTAGACCTATATGCTGAGAGACATCTGGAGCTGATTTTCTTCACCTTGCAAAAGAGAAAGTTAAGAGGAAGCATGATAAGCATGTATCTACATAAGGACCTAAACTTTGAAAATGGGGGTTCCTTCAAACTGGTCGAGAGACCAGTTAGGCAGTTTGGACGTGGTCTAAAAATCAAAGATCAGTAGCCTCAGACTAATATCAGGAGTAACTAGTAACAGCAGCTAGTTTTGAAAGATTGTGGTGTGAAATGTTTTAAAATCTAGACAAGAATGTTCTTCTAAACCAGGATATGGCTACTGCAGTAGATTGATTCAGCCCTACAGCCTGTGTCGTGCTAGTCAGGCACATTGATCCCATCACCTCTCCTGTTTCCTAACCATGGTCCATGAACCTGTAGTTATTGATCTGTCAAACTGCTCCTTAAATGACATCTAGATAATATGCATTTAGCCACTGTTCAAAACCTGCATACACCATGTTGCTGACCAGAGATGATAAATGAATGTTCTGGCTACTGCCTTTAGGGTGAGATTGCTTGGTTTTGGTCTAAAGGGGCTGGAAGCACTTTCTTAGTAGTTAAGCTACAACAAATTATTGCATTGATTTTTGGTTGAACTCCTTTCTCATCCTCAGTGTTGATAGGCTGGAAAGGACATGACTAGATCTTTCAGCTGTGAAGAAGGTGCTATGTGGGTGCAAAGGAGAGCTATTCAATATAAATGCAAAAGAAGATATGGATGCTGGAGTTCACTGTTGTAGATAAAAGAGTATTTAATCAGATTGTGATGTTTTAGAGCTTTATCTGACAGCCTCATGGTGCTGTGTTATGAAGTTATGCTATAACAGAGTGTCAGCTAGTAACATATATAATTAAGTATTCATACCTTGAAACATGAGTTTTTGTTTTCCTGCCCTAGTAAATTGAAATAAATGCAAAATCCATTTAATCTCTAAATTATGTGCTGTTTTTACAAGTAATGATTTATAGCTTGATAGAACAGTGATAAAATCTGGCATTCTTATTGTGTTATATTTTAGATATTCCAAGAATATCCAGACTTTTCTGTTACTTTTTCTCATGTGTGAATACTAATGTTGGACAGCTTAGTAATTCCACATAGTTACAGACTTATCCGTAGATGAACAGAATCTATTCACATGAAATAAATCAGTATTGAACTGTTTGACTGGTTCAACTTTGCCTCATTTGATTACTTTTTACAGCTGTGTTACAGTACGTTGTCCGTGTGTGTTCTGCATGTGTCCGTATTTCCTCCTAGCAGTAGCAACGTGAGAATGGATGACATTGTAGTTAAAATACTCATGTGAGTCTTTGAAGATCTGTGTTTCTGGCTGAGCTGTAGCATTTCTTTGTAACCTAAGACAAGGTAGTTAATTTCTGGGTTTTATGCAGTCATATAAAAGGGCGTCTTTATTAGGTGGGGATATTGCCTTTGCACAGTACAATGTACAGTTGTCTTCCAGGTAATAGGAAGTAAGGTCCTGACTGGGGAGAAATATTCAAGGATTTGCTCAGCACACTGTATGTGCTTACACATGTGCTTGAAGCTGTGTATAAATTTACACAGTGCCTTAGTAGGATTGTTTTCCAAAATTGAAGCTTAAGTTAAAACTTGATGGCTATTCCTGCATTAGCAAGCAAAATAGCCCAGTAAGAGCAAGATTGCAGAGTAAGATAGTTGGTGGTGCAAACCAGATTGCAAGCTGTGTGGTGGTGGTGGGGTTATGCGGTATTAGCTCTTATCTGATGCTTTGAACTGAATCATGACATGCTACACCGCACCACTATGCCCAGTACAGAAGGGCATTGACAGACTAGAGTGAGTTCAGCTGAGGTCACCGAGATGGTGGTCCTGCGAGGAGAGGCTGGGGGAGCTGGGCTGGTTCAGCCTGGAGCAGAGACGGCTTTGGGGGGACCTGACAGCAGTGCCCAGTGCCTACAGAGAAGTCATGGAGGAGACAGAGATGGAGCCGGTCTCTTCACAGCAGTGCAGAGCAAGAGGGCGAGAGAAGGTATCCATAGGTTAAAACAAGAGATTGAGGATGGATGCAAGGGAAACTTTTTCCATGTGAGGACAGTCAGGCAGTGGCATAGGTTGCCCAGAGATGTTGTGCAGTCTCCAACCTTGGGCTTTTGACCTGGCTGGATGAGGTCCTGTGCAGCCTGGCCTGACCTCAGACCTGACCTGGTGTGAGCAGGAGGTTGGACCAGAGATTCCTGATGTTCCCTCCCAGTCAGAATGATCCTGTGACCCTCTGAATGCCCAGTGTTGGTTGGAGTGTATTAGCTGTGCTCGTGAAGACTGCCTTGCACTGTGAAACACAGCAGAAGTGGGCCTGATTAGGACATTGGCTTCTGAAATGCATGCCTAACTCCAACTCAGTGCTAATGTAGATGCACCTTATACAAAATCTGCTTTTGTTTTTCATTGACAAGGAACCAAATTCTCTCTCTCCCTCAAAAAAAAAAAAAGGTTTTGATAGCATCTCCTGTTGATTGCTGCTGTCTTGTTTTTCTTTTGTACTCCTGATTTCAGTCTCTGCACCTATTAACTTCAGAATCTTTTTGTGTCTTTTTTGTGTCTTTACTGTTCTTTAGAGACTTATGTATATTATGCTGTCTGATGTACTCCTCTTCTATGGCATTATGTCAATCTCCCGCATTCATAGCTGTCTTTTCAGTGCTCTGTTGTAAATCCCTTGAGCAGGATCTCTGCTGCTATATTGGCTTAAGCCTGTGCCTGTAGTTGAGACACTGTCTTTTCATATACCGTAGAATTTTTCTATCTAAAATTTTCTGGACTATCCAATTTAAAAGCTGCTTTGTCCTGCTTTGTAATATCTGGTGTGTTACTTTCTAGCTCTGTTCTCTTTCACTTTTTCGCAGTAAAGTTTTGAAAAGGATCACATTTTTAGCAGAAAAATGAGAGAACCCCAATGGTGACCCCAAAGAGCGAAGAATGCAACAATTAAACCATTTAAAACCAGAGTGGGTGAAAGTGGAAAACTTCAGTAAAATCATTAGAAAAGCAGAAGTAAAAATGATCAGAAATGAATACAAATTTGACTTGGAAGAGAAGGAATCATAACATGGATGACCATGTTAGGACTATGAGGTCATGATGCTTGTTGGAGAGCAGACTGCCTGTGTCCGTACCAGACAGTACTTGGTTCTGGTGGCTTCTTTTGCCCCATATGATGCCCTTGTGGCCTTAAATGTAATTATTATTTTTCATTGCTTTTTCTTACTTTAACAAACCTGAAATAATAAGAGAGCTGTGTTGTATCTGTCTATAGTGGTGGGGTTTTTGTTTTGTTTCATAGCATGTGTTGAAGGCCCTGGCATGTAGCTCTGTTTTGAGGTGTTTGTATCAGACAGCTTTGCACATAGCATTGGAGAACTGTATAAAGCAGAAAGGCACAAATCTCATGCAGTTTTTTCCCTGTCTTTTCGGGGGGGGGGAGGATGAACTCTTATCGGTTTAGTTTTGATTTGGAGAGAAGAGATTGATTTACTCAGAAAGTTTGAAAGTAAGTTTGGGCAATTAGGAGAATAGAAAATGGCACATACCAGACAAATGGCTCAAAAGAAACTGAATTTAGACACCAATTTTGAAAATGTTGGCAGCTGTGTTCTTTTCCCAGGTCTGCACTCAAACACACCGCTTTTCCAAACAGCTTTGTGTGGTACCTACCAATATGCTTTGGTAGCATCATCGTGATGATAGGGCACCAGGACTGCTGGAGCTGTAGCTTCCTCGTTACTCCCACGAGTGAGCTGAAATGTGACTGACTGGCGTTCAGCCTTCTCTGTGCTGAGGTGTTGCCCCTGGACTGATGTTAAAGTAATGTCCCATTTTATGTGGACTCGGTTCTAAATGTGCTGATGCTAGGAATGGCCTATATTCCTCAAAGAAACTGAGAGTTGTATTCTAGAAACATTTTTATGGTAGCATAAAAAAGTTTCAACACCAATGTCATCAGCATTACTAAGACAAAAGAAAAAGAGGGAGTGGTACGCTTTTTTAAGGGACATGTGCCCTCACCTGAATTTCTGTCCTTACCTCATGAAATAGATAATTTAAAGGATGTTCACTTGGAATGACCTGACAGACTCTAAATTAGATATAATCCTTCAGTTGGTTTAAAGATAAACCAATCCCAATAACAACAACAGAAAAAGAAAAAAAAAGGCAGCAATAAATGTCAATTGAATTAAATATCTTGGTCCCTTTCGTATGCTCAGAAATCTGGCAGGCAGCTTTGAATGAATTGTATCATTGTATTTTTCTCATTTTCCCACAGCAGAATCCCTTTGGTGGAGGGAACTTAATGTTATGGTTTCTGAATCAATGCAATTACTAAGCAAATGCTATTGTAGAGTGTTAATAATGGAGGTACGAAAGCTAGGGAGAACACGTTTTAGCTTTCACTCCCCAGTTGCTTTAGCAATTCTGAAGATAGGAAAATTATCATTTTAGTTTGTTAAAAGGATTGGATTTCATATTAAGCCACTGAGAAATAAGAAAAGTTGGATCTCTTGGTGCCATTGTAACTACCTTGTTTTAGAGACAAATACTTTATCAAAATACTTAGCTGCGTCATTCCTTTAAGAGTAACAAGTCTTGGTGAAGATAAAATGTGAGTTTGAATCATTCTTGTAGTTTTATTTCCTTGAAGAACAAGAAGAATGAGTAATATCTCAGTCAGATCTTTTTATTTACCTTTTTTATCAGTAACATGTAGGGTGAATACCACCAGTATAGCATGTGTGTATTAAAAGTATCTAGGTGGCTCAACTTTAGTCTTAAAATATAAAAAAAAAAAAACAAAACCAGCCAGGAGTTTGCTTTAAAACTGTGTATCTTGTTTGTTTTAGGAGAAAAGGCTAAAAGAAAAAGCAGCAAGGAGAGAAGCCAGGAATAAGAATGCACAGGTAAGGATTTTTGCTGTTTTGATCAAGCTACTGATTGTGGGTTTGAAACTGTTTTTTAATTATTTCATTCCTTCTTTAATAAGCAATGTTGTGATTAATGATTCTTTAAAGGCATTTTCTGTTTGCTTGCCTTTTCTTACACCCTTGCTTTGATGTGGTTACAATGACTTGCTGTGGAAGTATACTGAGAAAGCATGAATGTGCGTGTGTGTGTATAAATACATAAAATGTATGGAAGCCTTTTGGAATTGCAGCCTCTTTATTCGTATATCAAGTGAGTTGCAATTTCAGCAGCAGTGCTGATGACTTTTTTTTACTCTGAATACTTGGTCATGTTTATAACTTGCAGGCAGTAAGATTTTTTTTTTTTTTTTTGGTCAAATCGCATTTAAACGTGTTTCTGCTGAACCTTTTCTTTAAACAGCAAGTATTTACATTGAAATATATTCCTTCCCCTTGTTAGACCCACAAATAAACCTTTGCTATCCTTTTCTTTATATGTACATTACTAATTTCCTAGAGGCTGTTCTAGTTTTTCATATTGCTAGGTTTGTGATAAACTGAGATTTCATTCAGCTGCAGTGATTTTTCCAGAATATGGACAGAGTAATGTGTGTCATTTCTCATGCTGCACCTCCTTATGCTACACATGAATAGTTACGGTTTGTTCTTGTTTGGCAGTTAGCAAATATCTTACTCCCTTGAGAAAATCGATAATGTTCTTTGTCCGATTTTTGCAAGCCGGCCATGCGCTGGGAGGCTTAAATATAGGAAGATGCTTCATTCTGTAGTTCTGAAGTGGAAAATAATTACAGTTTAAGATGAAAAGCCTAGTTATACTAAGCATTAAATACGATTCTGTCTTCAGAGATGGCAATCTGTGAGAGCTGTTGGCATCGTGACTCCCCAATCAAGCAATAGAAATTTTCTGCATGTAATTGAATGTATAGAGATGCATACTTTTTAATGTATTGAGCAAGCATTTTAGGAAAATTATGAAATGAATGATTAACAAACATCTTAATATAGGGAGAAAACATTGATCAAATCAGGCTGTATCACATTCGTAAATGCTGCTTGTTAATTTTGCCTCTTTTTAAGGAATAACCCCCCCCCCCCCCAATGTCTGTTATTCAGCAGCTGGAGAAATAAACCCATTCCTTTCAAAAGGATCTGCTTGCTGATGTACTTCTATCCTATTCTTTGCCAAGCAAATGAATCTCTCTGTCTCATTGGAAAACAAATGAAGTTGATCTCTGTTGAGGAATGATCTGTCTGTGGGTGTGGGTGTGTCCATGGGTACAGTATGGGTTAAATGCGGAGCCTCACCCCCAAAACTGCATAAGATAAAACCATAATTTGATGCACCTCTGCCTCTCTTCTGTGCAACACTTGCACTTGGAAAGCTGACTTAACTAGTCCTGGTCTAGTGTGAGATTGGCATATGGTTTCTGTGAGCGTACCAACTGTGCAAACCTGCTATTACTTTCACTTAATTTTATTCCTGAAGCGCTTAGCTCACGCTCTGCAAGAAGGTGCAAGCCTCAGGAGCTGACATGTCTCTTCAATGAAAACTGTTGGGCTTTTTCTCTTGTTTAGAGGTTGTTTTTGCCAACAATTGTGTGCAGCCGAGTCCTGTCATTTTCAGTGGGGTTCATTTCAAGGAAAATGCTTCTACTAGGAAAGGCTTCCAGCTTGAAGCCAGGCTGTTGACTCCTGGAAGTGGAAGGGAGCAGTAGATGGTAGATAAAGGTGGCAGTTTCCATCTGCTGGGTGTCTGAGGAATTAATTAAGAACACTCCCTGCTTCACAGAATCTTTGAGGTAAAGCCACAGTAGCTGAAGCTCTCCATAGTCTGTGTGGAATATGACTCAAGCAGCTCATAGGAGACACCTGGGGAAAAAAAATGGAAACAATAAAACACAGAAACTATTGAAACAGAAACTAGTTTAGAAAATATATGCTGCCTAAATCAGGAGTTCAAAACATTTGCATTTTCACTAGTGCTTTCAGAATATGGCTTGTGACCCACTTACTCTGCAATACACAACTCCTTTGGCAATTGATAGCGTTTTCGTAAAAGACAAAGCAATAAGGAGAACCAAAAAAGCAGAAAAGGTATTTTTAGCTTTATTAATGCTGTTTAGCAGCTGGAGAAAAGGGGCTGGATCAACAATTATGAGCAGCCAGTCACTTCAGAACAGCTGTGGTCTACCAGCTTTATTCCCCTTGTTTGTTTTATTAACTGTATCTCTCTCACATTATAAACTCCTTGCTATACAGAATATTACTTATTATCTTTCACTAGTGCGCAGCCCACTGAGTCTGACATGACCAAAATGGCAATTTAATTTCCCATTCTAAACATTAAATAATAATTCATCAATTATGACTTTTGCATCTCTGTTTGAGTATAATTCTTCTTGTCCTGTTGTTGGTTGTGCCCTATTACTGACTGGACAGGGCCTGGCATGTTATTCTTAATGTATGCTGTTTTTTTCTAAAACGAAAAGGGAATTTATTTGGAACTAAAACTTTATGGTTTACGGTTTATTTATTTTTACCCTTTAAGCCATACACTTTTGGGATTTAATCTTAGTCTTAATTTAATCTTAGATTCTTGGATTTTGATGCTCTTAGTTTTAGGAGTTCTCTGTCCTGTGCATGCTCATCGATTTCCCATGCCAGGAATCTCGACTTGTCATTTTTCATTTACTATACCTGTATTTTTTTAACTCATGGCGTAGCCTTTTTAATAAGTTTTCCTTCAGTTTTGTACCCCCATATTGTTTTGGCAATACCCCCATATTGTTTTGAGGAGGAGGGGAAGTATCTCCATTTTAAGTTTTTTTTTGTTGTTTTGGTTTTTTTTCTTTCATTTCAAAGTTTTAATGCCTTCAATGAGTGCAGATTTTTGTCTGTATGCCAACAAAAAGGAAAGATCGCAGAAGAGATGGGCCTCCTGCTTTTTCTTCTGGTGCCACATGAGCAGTTGCAGGGAAGGTTTTGCTCAGCCTTCGCTGCGCTGGGATGGGGTAGGCTCCCTGCAACTGGAATTGAACAACCAAATTCTGGCAAGCTCTGCTGAATGTGCTTGAGCAGGGGATTAGATGAGTAGGTAGCTGCAGTGTTATTGACTCCACCTTGGACAAATCCCCATGCAATAAATAAACTAGGTAAGAAGTGAGGGCTCTTAAAGGATGCTTTGGAGAAAGTATTTCTTGGAATTTATGACCATTAATTAAATTTGAGTGCAAAAGGCTGTGAAAATAGATCTCACATATTCAATAGATCTCACACTCACATGAAGAAAAACTGGAAACTTAGTTTTTGGGGGATTTTTTTATCATCAGATATTTCATTGTCTCCCAGTTTAGGAGAACTTGATGAGATATTTCCAAATGCAGTGTTTTAAGATGAAAAAAGCAAACATTTTGTCCTCACTCAGTACTGATAAAATTGCAGTTCTCAAGCCCTCAGACAAATTTTGATACTGTTTAGCTGAAGATGGTCCAGAGAAAATTAGGCAACCGTGTTGTCTTTTGACCAAGAAGTAAAGCATTGCGCAGAAGCAGCAGCAGCATGGATGGCTGCTCTGAGGCAGTAGCTGGGTGTTACTTGGTGAAGCCAGCCCCTGGGCTCGAGCAGGACATCCCTGCGCCATGCAGTGCTCCGCTCTTGACTTTGCTCTTTTACTTCTAGTAATCTATCACGTACTGATTTCTTAGTATGCATAAAGAACTTTTATTTTAGGTTTCAACCAGCATTTAAAGGTCCTTGCTCTGCAAGCAGCTGTTAGCTGCAATGAAGCTAAACAGGACTATATTTCTCCTTTAGTGAGTTTAGTGTTTTGCTGTCCTGATGCCTTAGGGCAGTATTGGTGTGTTAAGAATTATGAAGTGAGGAAGGTTTTGGCTTCTTTTAAAGAAAATTATTTTTGTAGGAAAGGCATTTTCCAGGAGCAGCTGAACAGATCTGTGGGTCAAGGTGGCGGAGCACAGCAGGAGTCAGGAGAAGGTGCTGTTTCCTGTGCTTTCTCATCCTCAGCTATCAGCTCCCACCATTATGCAAGAAATGATAACTAGCCCCTAAAAGAAGGAATCAGTATCTGCTAGAAATAGTCAGGACAGCATCTGTAAGCAGTGCCAGGAGGTAAAACTTGCTCAGTCATGACAGTTTGGTACATCAATTCAGCCATTGGCAATCCTATAGCAGTTACACCATGCTGGTGTCCAAAGCAAAACAGAAAAACCTGAAAAAGGGTTGACTAGCAGACCAGAGGGTGTTTATCCAAGGTCCATAAGAAAAATGTAGCCTGCTAAAAACCTAGGGAAATCTAGCTTGAACACATACTCCTTAGTGAGCAGAGTTTTCTGTTTTAGAAAAGAATGAAGAGGACAAATCATTGGAATAAAGTTGAGGATGGGGATTATTATCAGACCAGAAAACTGACCTCTTCTGAAAGAGATCAAAGCACTTGGTTGTCAGGGGCACTTTTTCATAGGATTGAATTCTTGCTGAATAATTGTAGAGCATTAAAAGATCAACAGCAACAGCAGGATAATAGGTATGCTTTAACTTTTCTCATGTCCTCTCTTTCTCCCCTGCTATCCTCCCAACATATTTTGCTGTTCCCAGAGGAATTAGTACTTGTGTATGAGATTTTACATATTTTACAAAACATGTACTTGATATACTTCATATATGTAATTTAAGATTTTCACAGAGTCACAATGAAGTTAGGAATCTTTCTACTCTGTTATGAAGGGGTTTATGTGAACACATCTACAAAATACACCTGGGTGAGCAGGAGGTGTGTATTTAAAGATATGACAGATTCATGCATTGATATCTGCCTGTATCGCATCACTGCAAGGTATAATACTCAATGTAGCATTCTGTTTTCTGAACCTTGTGCCATGGTCTGTTGAGATTTTAACAAGAAAAATACTTAAACACAGTGTTTTCTTGTAATCTTCAGTACCTTCCATGGGATTTGAGCTACACTTGTAGCTCAAGAAATCTTTGCACTGTGTGGCAAAATTCAAACAAGAAGGGGACAGAGTCAGATCTCTTGGGTAGCTATTGGTAATAATCCACTGGCAGAAGCATGATCTTTAAAATATGATGAAAATTCTGGATCCACTCTGTATTGTTCCTGTGGTTACTGGAACTGACTTCTATTACCTGACAGCTCTGCTTCTGCCTTGAATTTCCTGTTCCTTGATATCTAGCCCACAACCTGGTGTTTAGGCTGGAGGCTCTAGATTCAGCGTGGTTGTGAACAGGAGTGAAGGAGGAATTTGGTCTCTGCCTCCTGTCAATACTGGTTCCCAAATCCCTTTGATCAGTTTATCAGTAAATGCTCTTGGGAAAGTCTCATGGGATGCCCTGCATGCTGATGGTTAACGGTGAAGGTGCTTTGGTTCTGGATCACCTCTCATGACTCTGCCATGGGTGGTGTTGAGGAGCCATTGCTTTAGCTCCCTGTGGTTTCTGGAGCTGGAGCAGGGTTTCAGGGCTAGATCCTTCTTGTGGTCTGGAGGATGTAGAGATTGTAAAGTTTATTTTGTTCATATAAGACCTCAGGAGAGGGTTATGTTATTCTGATACAGGCTACATCTTGTCACTGCTGTTTGATAGTTGCAAAGAACTTAAAGTTATTCTTCATCAAGAATTATTCTTGATCTGTAAATCACAAAGAACAGCAAAAATTGAAATATTTTTAAAATCAACGTATTCTACAATATTTAATATTTGAAAATGGGTATTATGTGCCTGTATGGAAATGTTACCTTGTCGTGGTTTAACCCCAGCCAGCAACTAAGCACCACGCAGCCGCTCACTCACTCCCCCCCCACCCAGTGGGA
>JANHGO010000041.1:13347809-13359653 GCA_024606505.1 Aquila spilogaster | reverse complement strand
TATGATCATCTAGTTCCAACCCCCCTGCAATGGCCTGGTTGCCACCCACCAGCTGAGGCTGCCCAGAGCCCCATCCAACGTTGCCTTGAGCTCCTCCAGGAATGGGGCATCCACAGATCTCTGGGCAGTCTTTGCCTCACCACCCTCTGAGTATAGAATTTTTTCCTGACATCTAATCTGCATCTCCCTTCTTTTAGTTTAAAACTGTTCCCCTATAGGGAAGTGGCAGAACAGCTCCATGTGGCTGGAACAGAACTGCCCTTTCCCTTCTGGGCTTCACCTGACATTTAAAAGCTCTTTCTCTGCAAGCATCTCTCTGCTGCAATGAAGCTAAATGTGACTGTAGTTCTCATTGAGTGAGTTTACTGTTTTGCTGTTTTTATGCATCAGAGCGCTACTGATGTGTTAAGAAAAGTTCCTCACTTCATAATTCTTGCTTTTAAGGAAAATGTTTTTGTAGGAAAGGCATTTTCCCGATGCAGCTGAATGCATCTGTTGGATGCACAGCAGGGAGTAGATGAGGAGTCTCAGGATAATGTGCTGTTTCCAGCTCCGTTACTGGTGTTCTTTGTGATCCTCAGCCAGCAACACCCAACATGATGCAAAAAATGATAACTAGCCCCCAAAGGAGGGCATTGGCATCTGCTAGAAAGATCTCGGACAGCGTCTGTTAGCTGTGCCAGGAGGTAAAGCTTAGTCATTACAGTTGAGTGAATCATTTCAGCCATTGGCAGTCTTGAAGAAGCTGAAGAAGGGGAATTATCTGTGTACTAGATGTTAAAATTAAAATAAAGCTACACAACTTAGCTGCCTTCCTGTATCTGTCTTCTTGAACTTATTAGTGTCCAGTCACTCTTGAGAGCAGTCTTCCCAAGCACTTCATGTTTTAAGAATTTACTCTGTACATTGTACAGACTGGTTATTTAGAGATCATCACCTGACTGAAAAACAACTGTCTAGAATACCAGAGGCTGTTTACCTCAAGATTTGTAAGGAAAATATTGCCTGCTTAAAACAGAGAAATTTATCTAGAGCATGTATTCCATAGTGAGAGGGTTTTTCTATTTTGGAATAGATTGAGGAGGACAAATGATTGGAATATAGTTGAGGATGGGAATCATTATTAGGCAGGAAAACTGCTGTCTTTTGAGTATGGAGAAAGATCTAGGTACTCAGTCTTCAGAGGCACTTTTTCATATGAATTTCTTCCTGATTGACTTCAGAGTATTGAAGGATCATCAGCAGCATCAGAGTAATTATGCTTTAACTTTTCTCATGTCATGTCTTTTTCTTCTGCTCTTCCTCCAGCATCTTTTGCTACTCCCCCAGGAGTTAGTATTCGTGTATCAGATCTTGTATATTTTATGAAATATATTCTTCATGTATTTTTTGTAATTTAAAATTTTCACAGAGAAACAACGGGGTTAGGAATCTTGGTACTCAAGATTGAAGGGATGCATGTGAGCACATCTATAAAATACACCTGGGTGAGCAGGAGGCACATACTTGAAAGATGAAGCTATGACAAATTCAGACATGGATATCTGTGTGTATCGCATCACTGCAAGGTATAATCCTCAGTGTAGCATTCTGTTTCCTGCTCCTTATGCCACGCTCTGTTGAGATTTTAACCAGAAAAATACTTCTACACCCTGTTTTCTTTTCCTCCCGAGTATACTCCAAGGGATTTGTGATAAACTGGCTGAACGTAGCTCAAGAAATCTTTGCACCAGGTAGCAAAGGGATAGAATTGGATCTCTTGAGAATCTATTGTCAGTAATCCATTTGGAAAAAGATAATCAAGATGTGATGAAAATTCTGCATCCACTGTATATCATTCCTGGGGCTACTGGAAATGACTCTGTTAACTGACAGCTGTGCTTCTGCCTTGATTTTCCTTTTCCTTTGAGAATCTAGCCCACAGCTACATTCTTTAGGCTGTAGACTCTAGATTTGCTCTGGTTGTTTCAGTAGTTCCAGTGTGGAAAGAGATGTATGGGAATTTGGTTCATGCTGCTTTTGAATAGTTTCCCAAATCCCTTTGGTCAGTCAGTTTATCGGTTAGCGTTCTTGAGAAGGTCTTGTGGGACATCCTTGCATCTGTGAGTCTCTGCTTAACGGTACAGGTGCATTAATTTTGGGTTGCCTCCCATGGACTGGCAGATAGTGTTGAGGAACCATTCATTGCTTTAGCTCCCTGGGATTTCTGGAATTGGAGCAGGATTTCAGGGTTAAATGCTTCTGGTGGTTTGGGAGATGTGGAGATACTGTGAACTTTATTTTGCTCCTAGAAGACCTCAGGAGAGGATTATTATCATGTCCCAGCAGAGCCTCAGGACAGTCTGTGTCTTATCACTGCTGGTGAATTGTTGGAAAGGACTTGGCTAGCTCAGCTGTAAAATCTTCCAGTATCAATTGCATGGAGAGTTTACAACTGAAATTACCCTGAGAGTTAAATCCCTTTTAGTAAGTAATTCTTAAAAAAATTTAATTAATCTCAGTGTTCTGTGTTAACTCTTGTGTTCAATGCACATATTGTGTTCTATGCATATCCCAGAAACTGTAAGTAGCTCTATTTATTACAATTTTGTGTTCGTGTTGCTTTGAATTTTCTTGTTAAGCTCTGTAAATTAGCAGAGCAATTTGAATATCAACATTTTAATTACTGGTTTAGTAATTTTAAACTTTTTTAAACAGAATCACAATTTCAGGTTGAAGTTGTTAAAAAGAAATAAAGAATTGATTCTGATCTGTATTCTGAAACATTTTTAAATTCAGCATATTCCACAATATTTAAGTTAGTATTTGAAAATGGCTATTGTATGCCTGTAAGGAAATGTTATCTGTGTTTTGTTTATTAAAAATATCATGCTGATGATTCCAGTTAATATGGCACTTAAATTGCTTTAAGTAAAGCTGTAATAAGCCCTGCATCTTCTGCAATTAAAAATATCTATGATTAAATTAATACTTCTGTGCTGTAGCTCTGAACATATACAAGGAAGGATTCTTATGGATTGATCTACCAATTCTGCACACTGCTGTGAAGCTTTTCATTGCAGCCATCAGCACATAAAGAATTTTAAATAGGTTTATAAGTGACCATTTATAATAATTGGACGTATCCATAGCAATTGAATTTTCTGAGTGTGATATTCACAAAATGGTACGTAGTGACAGCCTACCGCTCTGCACCCAGTTAACTGATGATTTAATGGTTATTTAAGTGATTTCTCCATAGTTTTGGAAGAAGCGAAGATTAGGGGGGGACATGTCCTCTTACCCCTGAAGGTCTGCTGAAGTAAGGTAGATGCACAATGTACTGAAGCAAATGTGTTTTCATTACAGTGTCTGACATACCTATACCCTGTGCTTTCTTTTTGTTTGCTTTCAGATTTATGGTAAATAGAGGAAATGTTTTTTCTTTAAGCTTCTTATTATGTGCTTATTTATTGGGAGTGGGGTTACAGTTCTGGGGATGGGTTTTGATACAACATGTTAGTATGAATTTGTGAGCACAGAGGAACAGGAGATGTGTCCCTTGTATCTGCAATGATAGGGAATAAGAAAGTTAGTGTCTTACTTTACCATAAGTGACTTCCTTTCATTTCTATAGTAATACTGAAGAAATTTCTCCAGTATTAAAGCTTTGAGTTTACACTGTTTAATTGATTATTCTTTAAGGAACTTTTTATTTCTGGATTATCCATATATGTTTGACATAATTGAAATAGGATCCTTGGAGCTCTCCTAAACTTCCACTGTCTGCTGAGCTTCAGAATTTTCAACATGTTAAAGACTGAATATTTCTGTTTATTTCAGAACAGCAATATTTTGGCACTGGAAAAAAATGAAGTATTTTTTTATTGCAGGCTTAGGCTATCAAAATTGCAGGATTGAGAATTGAAATAAATATGTTCTAACACATGCACATTTCTCTCTTCCTTTTGAATCCTGTGGGTTTTTTTTTCCGGTTTACTAGGATTGTATAGTTACCATTAACTCTTGGTAGTTTTAAAATTAAAGAGAGCTTTGGCAGCATTCCATCTACACTCTTGAATTAGGACCAGCAAATAACTGAGCAGTTACTTGAGTCACTGTTTAAGTTCTCTTTCTGCTTTGCATAAAGGAAGTATGTATTATTCCACTCCTTCCTTCCTTCCTTGTGCCCGTGGATTTTAGGAGCAGGATTCCTCCATCATGTTCCTCCCTGCATGAGGTAGTATGCTGGAGCACAGACAAAGTGGTAAGAGCTCTACTCATCTTGTACAGATGCCTTCCTGGGGCTAAAATGATTGAACCCCAGCAGCTTAGGTGATATACATTTTTCCATTTGAATACACATTTCATAAATGCAGGCAATGTATTTCAACTCAATGGCTGTATCTAGAAAAATAGTAAAAATGTAAGAAATGAGACAAGAACTTGTGTATTGCAGAGTGCAAACATATTCAGGGGCAAAGATATTCCCACCTGAGCTTCACATTTCCATTTCATCGTTGATTAGATGTTTTCATCCTAACTGCACAGCACCATGTTCTTAACTTAAATACGGGGAAGAAGAGCACACTGGGACTTCCTGTATTTCTATCCTGTTGCCCTTTATTCCTCCTCTTTGATTACAGAACTTTAGAAGGAAATTGTCACAATTGGACAGTGCTGGAGCAGCACGCCAGTGTGTGTGTCTAGTAACTGGTATTTGAATTCTCTCCCTGTAAGGCACAAATTTCAAACTTTTCTACCATTTGCTGTGTTCTGTACATGTTTTCACCAACAGATGAACTTGCTGTTATTGTTCTTTGTGCCTCCGCACCATCCTTTGATGTCTTAACCAACACAGTACAATCAGATAGCCGGGAACTGAGATTTTGGAGATCGTATTCTCTATGTCTGTCCTCAATCCTGAAGATACGGGTAACTCCAAAGAACCTAGATCTAACAGTCTAAGGCTTGCAACAGCTTTCATACTGAGCTTTTATTTATGAAACTGAAATTCTTTTGTATTTGTAAGTTTTTTGGAGAGGAATCCAATGTAGTGAGAGCATGTTCTGTTGTGAACAGGGCATGTATTCAAGTGCCTCAGCTCAATAAATATTATGCAAATGGCTGCATTTTGTAAATAAGCTGGATCGGACTGTTCAGACCTCTTTATTTTGCATCTGGTATTACTCTGAGCTACTTCCCAGATTTTCCTATGTGTTCAAATATATATATTTTTTAAAGCATAGGTTTCAGATGCTGGGATTCAATTTTGCTGCTTATCTCAGGTATAAACTTCTTAAAAATGAGTTAATTGGCTGATGAGCTGGGTAATCAGATGTGTTTGGATTATGCTGACATCCTCATGCAGTAAGGAAGCGTAGTTAGTTGTAAATTAAGCAACACTTCTTTCTCAGCATCACCCCTGTTTATATTCTCAGTTCGTGTTGCTTGCAGCATTGTACGTAGTCAGCTATAGCTACTCTCAGCAGTCGTAATTGCTACTAGTGATGAAAATTGATTCGTGCAATCAGAAAACCATTATCTGCATTCTGACTGATAAGACTGCAGTTGCCAGTGTTTTAAAATTCTTGTGATGACTGTTTTCAGAATTCTCCAGGGTCGTGTAGTCACCAAGATTCCAGCTGCTTTATGCTGAATTTTACATGGGCGTTAAAGGGAAAGGAGAAAGGCTCATAACGACTCTCTCAATATATTTTTTTCAGACCACTTTTAAAGATTTGTGTTTTGTCAGATTCCTCCTTTGCCAGAGATACTAAATCTGTGGTAGTGCGGTATTCCGTGCTTTAAAACAGGATGCAGTGTTTGCTGTAGCTATTTTGTTCTTTAGCATTATCAGCTGCACTCATAAACCAAACATCCTGTCATTAGGAAACGTCAAGCTAGTAACTAAGGGAGGGTCAGGCTGGGTGTTAGAAAAAGGTTCTTCACCAGGAGAGTGGTTGGGCACTGAAGCAGGCTTCGCAGGGCAATGGTCACAGCCCCAAGCTGCCGGAGTTCAAAAGCGTTTGGACAGTGCTCTCAGACATAGGGTTTGACTTTTGGGTGGGCCTCTGTGGGGCCAGAGGATCCTTGTGGGTCTCTGCCATCTTGGGATATTCTCTGATTTTTTTGGAGAGAGTCCAGTAAGTCCCAAACAGAGCACAGCCTTCTTTTTGGAGGAGTCCATCAGGACTCCTGATGTCTTTGTGGGTTGACTCCAGATTTCCCACAAAGTTTCTTTTCCTTGTGGCAAACCATAATTTTAATCTTCTCTCTTTCCTCCATTTAATGTTTCCATTTTCTCGTTTTTTTTTTTTTCCCTGGTCTTCCATGATTTTTAGTTTCCAGGACCCTTATCTTGTGCTGTTTCTTCATTCCTTTTCCTGTTTCAAAAGGAGGAGCTACATTCCATCTGCTTACCTCTGTTAGGTTACTTTCTGTGTTGTGGAAACTGGGAGCGCAAACAAAGGAGGAACAGCAGGAAGAAAGATAATAGCATCATCTGGGACCAATCTTCATAAATGTGCTTAGGGTTTTTAGGGAAAGGCTGATGTTCATTGTATTTTTTTCCTTTCCTTTTTCTTTCTTCCTTTATGTAGTGTTTCATGCTTTCTTGACGTTGCTTCAAGGAAATGTATTTTGTTGTATTCCGCTGGGTGGAACCATTTAGTACTGCTGGGTTTTGCAGGACCACCAGTCCTTCCTTCTATAGAAAGCTTAAAGAGGCTGTGTCTCTCTTGCTCTTTGCACACATTCATGTTCTGGCAAGAAACCTTTTGCTAAAAGAACATCAGTGAGAGTTCAGAGCTAATCACTCTTAAACTAAGAAAAGCCAGAATGAAAGTTGGCAGTGCTTGTCCCCTTTCTGTATAAATCCAGTGATGCAGATTATACAAGATGATTCAGTGATTCTGTTCCTCCTCATTCTTCGTGCTGAGCCGTATTTTAGCTCAGAGCTCGCTTAGTGTGTACTGACTGAGAGTGCACGTTTTTTCAGCAATTTAGTATTTTCATTTGCTCACTGGGAGAATGCCATTCATTAAGTAAACAGATTAAAAATCTTATGACAGACCATGTGTCCATATAAACTGTGAGCTGGACTGTAGCTAACAGTTAGCTATCTTTCTAGCGTCTAGTGAGTTCTTGATTTTTGCATACCCTTAGGGGACCTTGTTGAGTCTGCAGCACAACCATTTGAATTATTTCCTACAAGACTCAGGTTTTGTTCTTTGCTAGCATTTATGTGAGGAAGAGATTTCCTGGATCCAGGAAACAGGAGTTCTCTTTTGGATGGGCAGTTGTGATACATAAATTACCTTTTAAACGTTGTTAGAACTACTGACATGCACTTATATGACACACATTTTTTTAGAAAGTTTCTGTGGGAAACTGCGCTGTGCTGATCCCCTTCAGCTCAGAATGGATGTTATAGAAAGAGGTCCAGAAATGGTGCCTGAAATTCCCCAAGATCTGGAAATAGGTTTGTTCTGTGGTAAGCACTTACACATACAGTCATTAGTAGTGATTTCTGATTCATAGGTCACAGTCTGCCTTGCTGTGTGCTTGGCATTTGCCTGCAGTCTCATTTCCTCTTTTCTTGTGAGATTTTCTTAATTACGATCTGAGAATTGAACTGTATCCACAATAATCTATGAGTTTTGTGTTCTTGCATTGTTTGACACTTGGAGTGACAGCTGGGACAGGGACCTTGTCATTACAGGGCTTTGTGCTGGTTCTGGTCTTCTCTTGTGCAGAACTGTCCAACTATTACCTGCGTGGCAGTTGATACTGAATGTAGACAACAGATCCTTTAAACTGATGTAGGATGACCAGATGCCTTTCTGTCTGTGACATTAAAAGAAGTCCCATATCTTCAAAAATGGTTTGCTGCGCTTTGGCAGCAACAGTGGTGGTGCAGTGATACTGATCTTCAGCCCATTTTATGGAAAATACTTCCATATAGTTAGACCTGCCTTGTAAGCAGTTATGCCAAGCAGACAGCTACCACTGATTTGCCGTTGATTATGCCAAGCAGACAGCTACCACTGATTTGCCGTTGATTATGCCAAGCAGACAGCTACCACTGATTTGCCGTTGAGAAGATTCCCAGTGTAATGCAGAAAGAGCATTTTTAATCCTTCTAATTGCTACTTGATTTTCGGTACATAGTTATGTGGATAGCAACGTAGCAGCTTTATGAAGTACTTCACAAATGTGTGATCTTCAGGTTACTGTTCATGAGTAGAGTATTTCAGTATATCAGAAACTTTTTTTTTCAAATGGATGTTCCTAAGCATGAATTGATTTCAAAATGCAGTCAGCAGCATGTAATAGGACTAGGCTTAGTTTATACAAGTATATTGCTACCTTCTCTTCATTCATGTTGGACAGTTTGACTAAGCTTTGAAATTTTCAGTAAGAGAAATTGTGGGTGGATGAGGGAAGGTGGCTGATTAATTACAGTCACAGTCAACTTACATGTACGTGATTTACATTAGCAGCTGTTTAAGCTGAAAACTCAAAGATCTATAGGCTTGATGTTAAATAGCAATCTCAGGCAGCCCATTTCATTTGATAATTCATGTGCTATTAAAGATGTCAAAAGTTATTAGCATTTTTATAATATCCTTTCACCTGATATACTGGCAGATCACAGATCTGCAAAAGTAGCGCTCAGAGTACTTACCACTTTTTTCAAGCTATCGACTGAGGTGCATACAGTTTATGAAATTCATTCTTCCCAAGCACTTGAGCATGTGTGGCAAAGTTCTGTGAACAACACAAAAGGTAATCCCATTCTTTGGTTAATATTATGGTGCTCTGATTTGTTTTTTGGGATGCTGGCTGCTAAACTTGCAGGACACTGTTGCGGTGCTGGAGCCTGTTGAATGCACTGACAGTAGGTTTGAAGCAAAAGAAAAATAATGATGTATTAAAATATATGTAAACGTATATACATTTACAAGTTTATAGTAGCATTGATCATATTATGACTGGATAATGAGAAATCTGCACAGTGTATCCTGTAAGGGGGCCTACAGGAGGGACTTTTTATAAGGGCATGTTGCAACAGCACAAGGGGAGATGGTTTCAAACTGGAAGAGGATAGATTTAGACTAGATACGAAGAATAAATCCTTTACTGTGAGGGTGGTGAGACACTGGAACAGGTTGCCCAGAGAGGTTGTGAATGCTCCCACCCTGGGAGGCATTCATAGCCAGGCTGGATGGGGCTGTGAGCAACCTGGTCTAGAGGGACGTGTTTCTGCCTATAGCAGAGGGGTTGGAACTAGGTGATCTTACAGGTCCCTTCCAACCCAAACCGTTCTGTGATTCTGTTTAGGAGTTGAACAAACAAGTGTAGGGAGGTATCAGTGCTTTGTAGCTGCCCAAATGCTCCTGTGCTTCACTAAACCAGCACCCGTGAAGCACTGAAGCCAGAAAGACATAATGGGGAGGCATCTGCATGAACGTCCCTTTTTCATACCTTTTCTGTAAATGTACAGTTTAGTTGCCATCATAGACTAGGCCTGAGGAGCCATTGTCTTGTCTTAGGTGAACTGTTTTCATGTGGTTGCTTTGTGCAGAGGTAAACCCTTCTACTGCCTTTCTTTTCTCACTCATATTTCACCTTTATTCAGAAGTGCATTCTGTAGTTTGGCTGTGTCAATTGGTCTGAGCTTGATCCAAACAAAAAACACAGCTAGACAGAACTTTCTGTCACTGTGCATGATTCATATTAATGCTTGCTTAGAATTTATGCTTTGATGGTATACTTTACTACTGTTTTCTTGTTCTTTTTGTCCAGGGACATTGTTTTTACCTGGCAGGTTTCTGAATGATGTTGTATCCTGATTCACTTTCTTTTGTAAGTTCTTGCATTTTTTGGTGGTTGTTCCTGTGTTGTTCACAAAGTGCTGTTCCTCTCAGAAATAGAAGAGAATATTGTTAGGGGTATCTGGTCCTTTCCTTTCCAACTGTGTTTCAGTCTGAGCCTGGTACCTCTTGTCCTATTGCCAGGCACCACAGAAAAAAAGCCTGGCCCCATTCTGTTTATACCCTCTCTTGAGATATTTTTACACTTTAATAAAATCCCCTCTCAGTCCTCTCCAGGCTAAAGAGCTCTATTAGCTTTTTCTCATAGGTGGGATGCTCCAGGACCTTGATCGTCTTTGTAGCCCTTCACTGGACTCTCTTGAAGCTCCATGCCTTTTTTGTTCTGAGGAGCCCAGGACTGGACACAGTACTCCAGATGTGGCCTCACCAGAGCAGGAGGATAGCCTCCCTTGATTTGCTGGCAACACTCCTTTCTAATGCAGATCAGGATAACATTTGCGTTCTTGGTTACAAGAAGGTAGATGATGTAACAAGGGGCAACTGCCAAAAGTTGTGACTTGGGAATTTCAGATTGGATTCTAGGGAAAGGTTGTTTACTGAGAGAATAGCGCTTAACTCTATCAGGTTGCTCAGTGAAATTGAACAGTTCTCTTAGAGATTTTCCAGGCTCAGATATACCAAAACCTCAACTGACCTAATCTAATAATGGCGGTGATTGGACCAGTTTGCATGGGAAATGGGCCTAGAGATTTCAAGAGCTCTCTTCCCACCTACCTTTCCATCTCTTCCCTGAATAGCACACTCAGTCATTTGGTTCCTTTCTGCAATCTCTCTACTTCTAGAGTTAGACCTTGGTGTTTTCACTCAGTAGGAGGTGAGCAGATAGCAGGCAGTAGCTAAATCTGGTGCTGAAAAAATGACTGTGCCACCTGCTTGTTCCTCCAGAACTTGTCTTAGCACTACACTACTACATACATTACCTTCTTTCTTTAAATAGTTTTATTTTTCCCAGTAAAATTATGCGAAAGTTACGTAAAGGTCCCAGTTGACAGATGTAAGGCAAAGAAACAGCTAAAATTAGAAGAGGTAAAGTCAGAGGCTGGTAAGTTGTCTGAATGATCTTACCCGCAACAAATTTATGCTGAATTCTGCCAGTTAGGTCTTCTCTGTTTATTAGGTCATACTGCAGCTCAGAGAGAGTTCAAGGATATCATGCAGAAAAGAGAAAGATGATGTGCTAAAAACATACTTCTTTTTAACTTCATTAAAGTTTCTCCGAAGTCATCATGTCTCTAAAGTTGGTTGATATGGTTGAGGTTCTGGGATTTGGCCCATGGCGAAGGGAGGTCCACTGTTTGAGCCTTGAGAAGGAAAAAATACTGAAAAAACTTGAAGCTTTTTCACTGATAAACTTACCTTAAGTGTGCAAGTATATGATGCAAATGACTGTTAGAGAATGAACTTTTTACACCATATTCCTACATTGCAAAAAGAGTATTTTCTAGTTAATGTATTTTGGGGGAAATTCTGTCCAGTTCTCTCTTGCTGGTGACTGCATAATTCATCCATACTGTGACAGGGAAGGCTGGTTCCTGTATTAATTAATCTTTTAAGGATTTGCTACAGGGACAAAGGTCAGGAATAAGCTTGAGGTTGTCCTTGGCAGCATACTGGCTTCCTTGTGTGAAGGTGTTAATTCACAAAAAGACTAGATAGCTGTTGCTCTGCTGAGAGACATCTAATTTGATTGCCATGGAATGAAAGAACAAGAAGCTGGGCATGAGCCAGCAGTGTGCGCTTGCAGCCTGGAATGCCAACTGTATCCTGGGCTGCATAAAAAAGGGGTGGCCAGCAGGGAGAGGGAGGCGATTGACCCTTCTGCTCAGCTCTTGTGAGTCCCCATCTGTAGTACTGCATCCAGGCCTGGGGCCCCAAGCACAAGAAGGACGCAGAGCTCTTGGAACGGGTCCAGAGGAGGGCCACTAAAATGATCAGAGGGCTGGAGCACCTCTCCTATGAAGAAAGG
>JANHGO010000041.1:13320799-13347709 GCA_024606505.1 Aquila spilogaster | reverse complement strand
GAATCTGACCTGTGGTCATTTAATCCCTATTGGCCAAGAAGGTCACCTCAGTGTACCTGGCACGTCTCAATTGGCCAGTTCAAATTTCAACCTGTGGCCTGAAGGGTTTAGGGGTTTTTTTTCCCTCTTCTGGCTGCCTGGAGAAGTTTCATTTCTGGCCGGGGGGGGGGAGTGTACTGTCACAGGGAGGAAGAATAAGAGAGCCAATGTTGGGAGAACAACAGGCTGAAGAGTACTTAGAGAAGTGTAACATATTCATGAAAGGTCATGGATGACTGGAAAGAGGCTAATGTTATACTCGTCCCTAAGAAAGGCAAGAAGAGGAGTTGGGGATCAGTTGGCTGACTATATTCATCCAGTCCCTTGGAATATCATGAAACTTGTCCATTTCCAAACATGTAAAGGACAAGAAGGTAATCAAGAACAGTCAGTATGAATTTACAACAGGCAAACTATGCTTGACAACCTGTTTTCCTTCTGTAGTGAAGTGACTGCAAAGTGGCCCATGTGGAGAGTAGTGCATGCAATTTACCTTGACTTGGGCAAGGCTTTTGGCCCTGCCTCCTGCCGATTTCTCATTTGGAAGCTGTGGAGGTATGGAGTGAAAGAGCAGTCTATTTGTTGAAGCTCATGAAGTCCAAGAGGAGAAGTGCTCATGCTGGCTGAGGACTGACTGGTAGTCCTGCTGAAAAGGCGCCAGGAGTTACAGTGAATGCTAAGTTGAATATGAGCCAAGTGTGAGTGAATAAGGCAAAATGGGTTACATTGGAAGACGCATAGTTAGCAGAATGAGGAAAGTTAGTATCTTGCTTTTCTGCCTCTGGGGCTGTATCCAGAATACTGTGTCCAGTTCTGGGTTCTCCAGTTCAGGGTGGATGTGGAGAAAGTGGTTAGGGTCCAGTGAAGTCTACCAAGATGGTCTGGAGTCTAGAGCACGTGATCTATAAGGAAAGGGTAAAGGAGCTGGACTTCTTCATTGTGGTGAAGAGGAGGCTAAGGGACAAGGTAATAGCATGTTTAAAGGGCAGTTACAGCGATGGTGGAGCCAAGTTTTTTTTGCTAGTGGCAGATGATGTAAATTTGCCAAAAATTGTGACTTGAAAGTTTCAGAGTGGACGCTGAGGAAAAACTTGTTTACAGGGAGGGTGGTGCTGATGTGAAGTAGATTACCGAGAGAGGTTGAACCTCCCTACTTGGAGGTTTTTGACACTTAAATGGACAAAGCCTCAGCTGACCTGATCTAGTGTTGGCAATAGTACCACTTTGTATGGGAAATTGGCCTAGGGATCTCCAAATATCTCTTCCCACCTACCTTTCCATCTCTTCCCTAAACAGCATACTCAGTTTTGGTTCCTTCCACCAATCATTCTACTTCCAGAGTTAGACCTTGGAATTTTCAGTCAGTAGGAGGTGAGCAGATAGCAGGCAGTAGCTAAATCTGGCACTGAAGAAATGACTGTGCCACCTGCTTGTTCCTCCAGAACTCATGTCTTAGTGCTACACTGCTACATACGATATTTTCTTCCTTTTACTAGTTGCATTTTCCCCAGTGAAATTATACAAAACTTACATAAAGGTCCCACTTGACAGATGTAAAGCAAAGAAACAGCTAAAATTAGAAGAGGTAAAAATAGAGGTTGAGAAGCTGTCTGAATGATCTTATTAGCAACAAATTTATGCTGAATTCTGCCACTTAGGTCTGCTATGTTTATTAGGTCAGACTGTAGCTCAGACAGAGTTCATAGAAAAGAAAAAGGTGTCATGCTGAAAACCATGCATTTAAAATTTAATTGAAGTCTTATCAAAAGTTGACATGTGTTTAAAATTGGTTGATATGGCCAGGATGTTTGGATTTGGCCCTTGGCAGAAGGGCCAAGTCCACTGTTTGAGCCTCAAGAGAGGAAGACAGATGATTTATGAACTTTGAAGATAATTTACTCAGAAGCTTATCAGAAATGTGCAACTGTATGATGCACTGAACAGTTGGTGAAAGGACTTTTGACGTCATAGTGTTGCATCACAAAAAGGAATTTTCTATTAAGTGTATATGTGGGGGAATTCCATCCAGTTCCCTCCTTACTGGTGAATGCAGAGTTCATCTGTACCATGGCAGAAAAGACAGGTTCCTGTGTTTAATTTCTCTTTTATGGAGTTGCCATATGGACACAGGTCAGGAATAAGCTTGGGGTCATACTTTGCAGCATGCTGGCCT
Organism: Aquila spilogaster; assembly: GCA_024606505.1. Lineage (NCBI taxonomy): Eukaryota > Metazoa > Chordata > Aves > Accipitriformes > Accipitridae > Aquila > Aquila spilogaster. Next base: position 13,345,497 of record JANHGO010000041.1, on the reverse strand, counting down.
CTCTGCGTGAACATGTTTGTTCATAAAAAGGCTAGATAGCCATTGTTCTTCTGAGAGTGGTCTACTCTGATTGCCATGGGGTGAAAGCACTCTATGGGTAGTCAGCAAGGAGTCATTGCGAGTTCATGCTCTAGTTTACCCTGTAGTGTTTTTTAATGTCTCCATTCTCATAATTGGTAATGCCAGTGATACTGAAAACATTCAGAAAACACCTAAGTGTACACAAAGACTGCGAGATTTGTGCAGATAATATTAGTGACTTCTGATCCACCACCTAAAAGACCAATTCTGTTAATTAGCTCTGCTTAAAAAGGAGTTGACATAATTCATTATTACAAATCTACGGGAATAGTTTTCCAGGTGCTAAAGAAAATCTGCTGTATTGTTTTTTCTGATAGGCATTTGAAAGACAATTCCCTGTATAATTCATTAGGCATTGCATTTCAAAAACAGCCTTTAGTTGAAATTGTTTTCAGATTTTTACAGATTCATATTTTTACAGATAGCTAATTACTTTTGACTGTCAGACACTGAGTGAATTAAACTCCTAGAAGGCTTCTTGTTAGGAACATAAAAGTATTAAAAAGATTAACGCAGCCTGCATATGTAAAAGTGTTTGGGTTTTGGTTTGTTTTTTTTCTTTCCTATGTCACTGAGAGCATTCACAGTAGCATCAAAATATTTCAAACTTCTGGAAGGATGTTCCTTTGTATGACTGCCTAGAGGATATCTAACAAAATATCCCTGCACCTGTTAAAAGATGGTTAAAAGAATATTAGTATGTATAAATTACTGTGTAATCCAAGGCTCTGATCTGTCTCAGTAAGCAGGTATCGACTTAATGTGGGGATCATTTTGTGGCCATCTGAGACCTGTGTTCTTCTAGAGGCTTTCCTTATGTTAAAATCTGTGAATCTAAGGATGGATTTCTGTGTTAAAGGATGTGGTTTCTGCTTCCTATTTTTAACTTTTCATGTTAGCGAGAGGAATTGGAAAAATTTTGTTCAGATCTGGTTTCTGATAGAACAAAGGTAATGGCTGACTCAGTAGCCTGTTCTTCACTTATGGATAATGTGTAGTGAAGTCTTCCAGATAGTGAATGGTATTCCAGTTTTGGAGCAGGTCTCTGAGCCCCTCTGGAGACATGAGGTAGAGCAAAGTGACTTTGGAAGGGGGCAGGGAGAGCTCCTGGCCGAGGTAGAACAGAAGCAGCGTTGGTCTGAACGAGGTTGTCTGTGTGCCTGTTGGGGTACTTCTAATTAACAGGTAGAAACTAGGACAGTGATTTGCTCAGTCCTTGTTGCTGTTCTCTGTTACTACCTTCTGCTTAGTAACGTCCAGAGAAAGGCAAAGTACAGTGTACGCTTTCTAGCCAGCTTGGGTTGTTGTATAATGGGTTTTAGTTCCTTCTCTAATCCTGCGAATCTGCAGTGACTCCTCCAGATCATGCTGTTGTTTGCTATCCCATTTTAAGCCTGAAGTTACAAATTTTAGTCATAATGAATGACCAATTTTTATAAACATTGTATTTTCACTGAGTGTGAGCTATGCTACTCTTGTCTTGTGGTTTCACCTATTCTGTGTGTCTTCTGGCTACAGCCTGAGCAGCAAGGTCTGGGGAGGAAGAAGATGCTGTTTCCTGAACAGGTAGTGGCAGCAAGCTCTCTCCTGGTTGCTGAAGTCTGGAAGTATTCCAAAGAAGGAGAGTATTTTGTAATTATGTGTGGTGTTGAACAAAGATGATTTGGCCATGGTGAAAGTTTTACGTTGAATTGTCCTGCAGTTTTATGATTTTTTTTAATGTTTATCAGCTAGACCTCAAAACAAACTGCAGATCTTTTCAACATGGAAGGTGTTTGATATTATATCCAGAATATGCACAAGAGAATAATTTCAAACACACAGCAAGAAATTGAAATTTTCAAGTTTGGCTTTGTTTTTTTTTTTGTTTGATCTGCTGTCTTTGTGGTTAGTTTGAGTAGGACTTGTACCTTGTCCCTCTGCATACTGATGTCTAAAATTACCTTTGGTAGTAAGTTGCCTAGCATCTTTGAAGTTGTCTTTATATAGTACCATCCTTAGAAAGGCACCTTTAGCTCAAGCGCTTTTTCAGATATTTGAATCACAAGCTGTATACTGGAATGAAATAGTGTTATAAACAGCAATAAAAAAAATGAGCTACTTGCCTGATTTGTGTTTCATTATCAAACAAAATCATACAGCATCTTTTTAGAACATTTTACTTTCTTCCTGGCTCTTAATTATTGGCAGCTTGAAACATCAAATAGATCTATAGCTGCTGAAGTTATTAATCCGTAATCCTCACCATTCAGTGGAAATATTTTCAGTCAGTTTTTGCATGTCACTGCTTTTAGACAGCTGTATAATGCTGAAGATGTCAGCACAGAAGCCTCTTTGTCCATCAACCATTAAAGCTACAATTTTTCTGTTATTACAATACATGCATTTTAACTATGATACTTGTAAGCAAAGATACTGAGTTACCTATTGGAAAATTGTGACAAAAGCTGATGATAAACTACTGTCTTTATTGCAATACTAACAACCATCTAACTTATTGAAGAAGCAGGAAAAGTCCTCTGTAATTCTAGTCATATAAGTGGCCTTAGAACAGCTTTCCCGCTGTAAGGAGCTGCTAAACAAAGTAAGTCTGCCTTTAGTCTAATTGAAGGTATTTCTAGAACACTCATTGCCGGTGAATGTAAGCCTCATTTAAAATAGTAGTATGTAAGTCTTTGTGGACTGAATTTTTAAACTGTCATTTAGCTCTGAATTATGAAATGCTATTCCTATGCATGCTACCTAGATAGGTTAATAAATTGTTATCCAGTATTTTAGCCTATCTAAATTTTGCACACCTTGTGACTGTAGTACTGAGTGCCTTGTGATCTTTTAATGTGTTTTTCCTCACAGCAGTCTGTGATCAGGATTTACTTCTGTTCATGTGTGCAAGCAAAGAACAGAGGGAGATACTGAGTGAATTCCTTAGACTTTGTTTCTGACTTTGGCCTGGAGCTGAGACTTGAGCCGGTTTTCCCAAATGTCAGGCTAGTTGCTTGCTTGCTTGACAGTCCTTCCTCTCTCTTATCTGAAAGGCTTTTAAAAAGAGAGAAAATGTAAAGATGGAATTAAAAAAGTTACAATGCATAACACGATGTGATGATGGTACAAGCATTTCTTCCAGGTGATTAGTAACTGTAGGCTAGGCCAAGCTGACACTGCTCTCTGGGTCAGTTGCTGATAACATCATCTTCCTTTTGAGAGGCATTTCCAAAGGTGTCTTCCAGGCCATGTTGTTATGTAGTGGGTATCAGAATGTCAATAGCTTTGTCAATTATTTGGCAACAAACCATACTGACTTTCAAATGTGTGTAGATTACAATTAAAAATGCAGATACGGATTATGGTGGCTTCTTGAAAATAACCCATGTTTTTGTAAGTGTATTAAGTCCTTTCCAGGTGTAATATTGTATAGCTGTCTTAACTTTTCATGAATTGATTGCCAGGATTTTTATGGCACTGTTCCCTGAGTTACTGCAGTAAAGATTGCACATCAGTGTCAGTCCAGCAAAATAGAAAAAACCATGGAACTCAACCTCCATAATAAAGACTCATTTGGAGAGTTAAATTGCAAAGATGTAGAAAATGCTGCTGTAAGGCTTGAAGCAAATAGTCTCTGGAGGCTCTGGATACGGAGGGGCAGCTTCTCTAGTACATATGAAAGGTAGAGGATAGTGGGCTGCAACTTGTTTTTGACTGTTTTGCCTGAAACGCTCTGGACTCTTCCTTGAGAAGATGGTTCTTTGAAGTTCTTCAGAGAAGTCATACCATTTGATATTATGGTACTTTCTCATTGTTTGTGAAGCATCCTCATGAATAATCTTTTCTAGGAAAGCTTTTTAAAAGGCAGTGGGACAGATTACATAGGAATATTCTTCATAATGATTAGGCAATATACAGTAGTTTGAGGAACAATTGGAATTTTTTTCTTTTTGGCCATTGCATATCGATTTTGTAAGTTCATTCATCCATTGGTTACCTACCTTCTTATAGCTTTGAAAGTTATTTAAAATTAAAAATTCTGTCCTAACCTGCCATTGGAGCTAAGGTCCTGACTTTATGGAAGCTCTTTAAATGCATTTTTTAAAAGAAAACCTGAATGTAGTTTTCCATTTTTTTTGTACATCTGATGATAGACTTTAATCTTACAGAAATCAATAGTAAGTATTAGTTTGGACAGTAGCAGGCTGGGGTTTTTTTAAATCAGAGCTCTTCTGGTATTACACATTCTTCTTGTACAAAAATGTTTTAGAGTAGCTTAATACTAATAATACAGCTGTCACTGAACAAAAATGTTGATTTATTAGGTGAAAAGTAATTAGAATAACTCACATCAATGACATCAAGTGGTTAGAGAGGCTATCAAAAACTCTATCAGTAAATGGCATTTAAAGGAATCGTGATGAGGTACATTGGTTTGGCTTCTATGATCAGGTCATTAAATATAGGCTAAAATTAAAAGTTGTTTGTAAATCTTTTACATTAGCATATTTTAATATAGTAATGATACATTTTAATGTTAATTTTGTTTGTGACTTCTTTCTGCTTTCCCCTGAAGCTGAAATTAGAATATATTGCTGAGGGTGGTTTAAAGTCTGTTAGATACCTCATGAGTGCATTTTGCTCTTGGGCTCAGGATTTTTTATTTATTTGTTTTTTTCCCTCTGGATCATTAGGGTTGAGGGTTTCTTTTTGCTTTGTTCTGTAATTAGAGGTACAGCATTCTCTGAAAATGTCCCACTACAAATTCCTACCTTGCACAGGAACTAGCAAAAATCTTCTTCCTGAGGCATGTTATAGTTGTGGGTTTTGGGGCTCATACTGGATCTGAAGTTTCTCTTGTAAAGTTTTGGGAAGTGTTTTAGTATATGGCAGCAAGGTTGTTATGGAGTGGTTGCCTGCCCCTTCCATTCCTGTGTTACTTGAATTTTTGGTGCTATCTTAGATTTTTGTTTTCAAGCAATTGAATTGTTGTTTCTAAATAATAAATGGTAAAGATGTCTAACGGTCGTGTTGTAGTATTTTTTCTACTTTTTATTTCCAGAAGTTGTTACTGTCTTAGGGGAAATTCCTACTGTCTGAACTTACCTAAGGGCAGTTGTTGTGGGAAGAGGCTTAGCAAACCAGATGACACTGAAGATGGAAAAAATTTTTTTTTCCAAAATTTTCCAAAGATTTTCCAAAAAGGAAATTTAAACATGTCAATATATAAAATATTGTCGTATTGTCTATGTTGAAATACCTTGCAAATATTTGTTGATATAGTGGCACTTCTGGCATGGTACCGCTTGTAAATATTCTTGTTCTGCATGTGATACTGTTTGGGTGGTATCAGAGTTTAAATAAAAATTATAACCAGTTGCCTCAGATTTTCTGTACTCTGTAATCTCAATTACTTGAAACTATACTCAGAGCAGGTGTTTTAATCTCTCTCTTTCCCCATTATATATATTATCAGATGAGAAAAAAGCTGAAATGGTTAATCCCTAGATTATTTTTGCATGTTGGTAGGTGATTTCTTGTTGATGTTGAAAACCTGAGCACTCTGAAAAGATTTGTTTCTTCAGTTGTTGTGACTTCGCCTGTTTGAATTCAGGTCCACTTGAAAAGAATGCAAAACCTTCAGGTCTACAGAGTAGCACTTTGGAAATAAAGAGAAAACATAATTGTAAAGCAAGTGGCTTGGTGCAAATGTATTTAATCGGAGGTGTTGCTGTAGCCTCCAGTCATCCAAATGTTGTCCTGAGTATTTTTTGAATAAATTAGACTTATTTTTGCATATGTCCTTATGACAGCTACATTAATCAGAACTGCACTAAAAGAGTTGCATGCTGGCAACAGTTTTTAGTTTATTTTTCTTAAATGGGGAGTTCATAAAGAACCTACCCTATAGCATATTTCTGAAAGTATTGCAATATTATAAATGAAATCATACATCAACTGATTCTTGTAGCTACCTCTTCAGCGAGACACAGTGGACTTCTAGCAGAGAAACTTGCACCTGACATCATCTGAGTGGTGAATTGATTAGGTCACATGATGGCTGACTAAGAATTAAGATTTCTTAAGATAAAGTAAAATATCTTTCTATTTTAAATATTTTTTGAATCTTAAATCACAGGCCATTTAATAGCTATGACTTAGAGTGCAGCCACAAACGAACAACAAAAGGGGACAGGTCTCGTGTGTACAATGTGCTTTTAAATTAAAAATGATTGGAAGCACAGGCTATCTCAGATATTCCAGATGAGTTTAGTAATTTGAATTTATAGTTTTCTTCTCATCTCTCAGTAAGGAGACTGAAATGAAGAAAGTGACCTTGTGATTTTTTTGTAAATTCAACACATTTGTAAGTAGCACATCCTTTGTCAGATTGTACATTGATTTCTATGAATATAGCTAATTGTTTTCTTTAAACAAGTCACTGTAAATACTGTTTTCATTAAAGTGGCACCTTTATTTTATGGAACTGGCCTATGTGTTTAGAAAGAGTGCTAAACTTAAACAGCTTGTGACAAAGCCATGAGAAATTTGTTTGATCCTAAAGATGCCTGCTAGTATTTTTTAAGTAACTGTGAAAAACTGCGTACTCTACTAATTAACATTTATAATTAGGATTTATTTTAAAAGCCTATACTCATTCAGGTAATTAGCTAAGAACAATTGAGCCTAGTCTTCTTTTGTGCATCATCTAAGCTAGGATTAAAGGTAGGGCACTATAGATAACAGTTTTTTTAAATTTTACAGGCAAACCACTACTTGAATAGGCACAGAGCAAATGGAGTTAAATTCTAGGCTTCTCTGTGAGCTGTAACCCGGTCAGTGTGACACATGCTAAAATACAAGTGCTTTCTCTTGACTAGATTTTAGAAGTTCAGATTGGAAATTTGATCAGCTACGTGTAATATCTGATTGTTGATATGCCCATTTTAGCACTTAAAATTATCTTTGAGATCCTGAAATGCTGCCAGAAGCTACTGTTACAACAAGCTAACAGCATTTGGATGTATGCAATCAGGATTAGCTTCATCTAGGAGGACATGGGCACATGACCATCATATTTTGGAACACATGACTGTGTTTTATGCTTTCACTTAGAGCAGATTAAAGCAAATATGCATTTCCCCTGAGCCAATCCTAACTGGCAATTGCCTGCTCTCTGCTTATAATTTATCTTGTGAATGTTGATTAATGACAGAGAGATGTCAGTTCATTTAATTAAGAATGAGTTGGTAGATCCTGAACTAATCTTCTGACATGAAATTGCTGCTGACCTTCTCTAGAGGAGTGCTAGACTCTGCAGTAGTGTGAAGAAAGCTCACCTATTGCCTGAAGGTAACTGAAGTGATTGCATATTCTTATGCATTGGACCATAGGGAATCCCATCTTATTGTGGTTCTGGGCAGCTTCAAATAGGGTAAGGTGTTCCACAAAAAGATAATTTGTTTGTTGAAAATTATGTTTACCTTTGGTTGGAAGTACTCCTGGAGACTTAAGCATGCCTGATTTAAATGAGAGTGGATAATAAACTTAGTTTTGTTTCTTATGTGTGAATTCATTGACATAATCGGTCTTTCAGCCTGTCTAATGTAGCCTACTGGATTTGCTTTTGTATGCTTGCACTAAATATTATAAATTCCTGACTATAGGAAAACATCTAATTGGTGTAGCTATGCAAATGTTCTCTAAATACCTGATATATGACAGAGTAAATCACTGCTCTTATTAACAGACTAAACAGAAATGAGTTGAAATGAAAAGAATAATAGAACAGGTAATTAAAGCAATAAAGAAATCTTGAAAATGTCATATACCAACATGCATTATTTTTGTTAAATGGGCAAGTAAATGAATAATGATAATTTTGGAGAGGTTAGCGAAACATTTGTTAAACTACAAAAGCATGAAAGTGCTCCATATATGTGCAGCTCACTTTTTGTTAGCCAGTTATTTTTCTTTAACATCTGGAAAATTCATCTGCTCAGTGTGCAGAGGAGGGGGGAACGGGACGTCAGGCTTCTGTATGGCATCTATGAGGGAGTAGTATGCTGTTCATAGGCTGTGATTTTTGAAACAGTGTGAACATCACTTGACCTTCTCTCTCCAATGCTTGATATTATTCTTAGCAATCCCAGCCTATGTGTGCATACCTCCATTGAGCAATTCCTGTTTAATGCTTTGTTTGTAAAAGTGAGAAAAGTAATGAGCATTAAGTCTCTCTCAGAAATGTGTATGACCTGCTGAAAAATGCATATATAATATTCTTCTTTATGAATTGTATTGTAAATATATATTTTTTTAAATCACAATATCAATAAGGTACACGGAGTTGAACATTCATACAGGATAACACTATTGCCGCACTGAAATCACCATTCAGTTTAAAAAAAAAAAAAAAAAAAAAAAAAAAAAGGCCAGCATCCTCTCAGTGTTGGAAAGGTTCCAGAATTAACTGCTCTCAACTACATTTGGTACAAATGTGCCATGATGACTCTTATTTTTTCCTCCAAAATGCCAGTTTTACCCATCTGTAGAATTATTCTGTTTAGACCATTCATTTAACTCTTTTACACTTTATGAAGAAACCAGGGATTTAAGACTGATCAGATGAAACCTCTTCAGACTTATTACAGCATATGCAATACATTGGTTCTTACCATTCTACCTATATTGGAAAGAAAATAAAATTCATAAATAAGGTACCTGCAAGTGGAGCACTTTGGAAAATCTCAATTTCAGTTTTGTCTTTATTCTGCCTCAGGTTAATGAACCACATTTGTTCAAATTCAGAGATGTCAGTGGAGCAGCAGCAAGAACATTTTGGCGCAGTAGTTCTATGTCTTGCAGTCAGTGGCTCTATTTAGCATGCGGGAGGTTTATTGTTGTTCACTTCTTATTCTTTCCAAATGCTATGGAATATAATTTGGTACATCTTCATTTCCAAATAAGTGTTCTTTAACAAAATGAAAGTGACTGCAGTGTGCATTATGCAAACCATATCAAAACTACTGAATAGATTGAAAAGGTGAGGAGGAATAGGAAAATAAAGTTAAGGACAAATTTGACAAACTGCTTGTCCAAAATTCTCTCCAGGAAATTCTAGATTGAAATTCTAAGTATTTCATGTTTGCAAAATGAAATCAATTGATCTTGAAAATGAAGTACATTGCATGTCTGCAGTAAAATGAATTTAATGTTTTAGCAATGAAGCACAAACAACGAAACTAGAACAAAAATAGCTTTACAATATTTGAATTTCTTCTTATTCTAATTATTTTATGGTAGTTCTCAATTTATCAGCACAGATCTTTAAAGCATTTTACCTCCTTTTATTTGTGCTTTTTATGTATATGCAGCATTTCATCAGCATGTGCACACCATCTGTTTGTTGTAGGACTGATGTAGTCTCGAAATATTATGAAAAGACTCATCTTCCAGGTTATTTTCTGCAGAAAATCTTGACTTCTCAGAAACTTGTAATAAGTGCTGTATATTTTGTTTGTGACTGTCATCTGTGCAAGATGCTTGTTTGCACAACTCAGTACACACAAAAAGTGTTGGAAATTTTTTGTACCAGTACTTGGCCATGCCCAACCTCTGGCTACCTACTGGTCTGAAAAGCAAGAGGAAAACCACATGTAAAATCAGAATTTTCTGGTAGTACAGATCACTTCAGAGATTTAGAAAAAGGCAGTTTAAAGTACAATCTGTGCTGGATGAGTACTGAAACTTTTAACAGGTGCTGCATTCTAGCTGTCCGATTTTCGGGAAATGGAGTAAAGTTGCTGAGATAAATCAGAAATTGCTAGTTTCTTCTCTTGGATACTAAGGAGTTTTCTTTCCAGCAGGAAAATAGCTTTCTGGTCTTTCAATAAAGCCATTTTTCCAGGAGAGAGTTACTTTCAGCTTTGACTTAATACTGGTTAGCCAGTAAACCTATGTGTGTGCATTTGATTGGTATCAAAGAGGAAGTGATGTAGAATTTGTGAATATAAACGTGCTGATGCCAAGGAATTCTGTTTTGGACTGTTCTGGAAAGGTATTTATCCAGGTCAAAAGGTGAATGCTATAGTACTAGGCTCTATTAATAAAAACTATTTCTTGGCAAATGTAGAAAGAGTAACCTTTGAAGAAAAGCATTGTAATGGTAAAAACAAAAAACAAACAAAAAAACCAGACAACCAAAACCAAACCAAGCACAAAACCACCCCTCTTCAGTGTCACAGTGTCAGTATATCATTGTCATAGGTGTCCTGAAGCTCAAAATACTGATTCCTTTAAGCTGGGCTTCCCTCGTTGTTTGAGAAGTACTATTTGGTTTTGGTAATTTGGTGTGCTACTTATTCAAGTTTCTTGCTTGAGATTCATTTGAAACTGTTCATTTGGCAAGTGGAATATTTAGAGGGATAACACTTGATAAATTTGCTGCTGTTTTTTTGTTGGGTGAGTGGCCCTTCATGCTCAAGGCTGAGATCCTGGATATAACAGGCATTGCTAGCTTCTCCTGTCTAGCAAAGATACAAGCACTTCTAACCTGACTGTGTGCAAGCTGACACAGTGTGTAATGCTCAGTCAGAACTGCATGGTATTTGTCCATGCATGGGTTAAGTGATCAGAGAAAATGCAGTGGGGAAGACCTGGGGTCACGGGTGGGATTAGGCTGCTGAAAGGGTTTCTCCCGTCTGCAATTGGAGGGGAACCACCTTTCTCTTGGCACTTTCTGCCTTCACAGTAGAGGTGGCTGAGATGAATCTGAACCAGCTGTGGATTACACCATAACCTATGGCACAATCCAGAATCAAGGTCGCGTGGCTTTCATACGCAGGGCAGCCAACTGATAGCTTACAGGGCTGTTGCCATGCAGTTCTGCTGTCTCTGCTCTGAGAGAGAAGAGGCATTTAGGGCAGTTAGGACTTCAGCCTTCTGAGCTTCATCTAGGTGCATCTTTGTGTTTCTTACTTGTGATAGTACGGAGTTACAAAGATTCTTTAAATGTGATTGTGTCATGTGGAAAAATACAGAGAGAGTGAGACCTCATCTGCTTAGTGGTGAGAGATCCTCAGTACCAAAGGACAGGAATTGTGGAATCCGAGGGTTAGTCTGGTACATCAGAGATGTCCAGGAATCTCTTTGGATTTATTTTTCGATAATTTACTTCCTGACAAAAAAAGTAATCCATGCCTTCTGTCACCCAACGATCTCATTTATCAGCCTGTTGTCACGGGAAGTAGTATTTGTGGTGCTGAAATGGATTCCTGGCAAGGTGACTGAAGGTCGATCATCTTCAGGCCACGTGCCTCTTCATCACAACTGTGAAGAGAAGTTACGGAACAGTGAGTTGAATGATGAAGTCCCTTTAAGAAAAGGCATTTACAAATAACTTTTTATCGCTTTTTAGTTATGCATAATGTATAAAACATGATTCTATGCCTATTTAATAAAAATAGACTTAATACAAAAAGCGAGTTTAATTAAAACTCATAACTGAAGATGTCAGAATGCTGATCACACATCTGAATGTACTTTTTACTAAATTTAGTTATATATTCTGAATTTCATGATGGATATTATGTACTTAGTGCTTTGGGAAGTCATGCATAATGTAACAAGGATTTTCACTTAACAATACCTCTAGCAAATGTTCTCAGTCCTAATATTGTATGCCAAGTAGAATATGATATAACAAATGATTTATTTATTTTCAATAGGTCATTAAATTTTATCCTCAAAATTTTGTGAAACTGCAAGAACTTAAAAAGGAAGTGTAACCCATTTAAGTTACCTGCGTGAGGAGATAGGTTTGTGGATGCAATCAAATCACAACTGGATTTTATAATCGGGTGGTTCTACTGAGGCAGAAATAATTTCAGTGACTCCATAAAGCTGAATCCTAAACTTGTCAGTTGCAAAGAGTAGTAGTCCTGAAGAAAGCAAAAATACTGTTTTCAAGATAGAATGTTCCCCTTGCAGATACATGACTTATGTAAAGAGGACCAGTCACTTAGTGCCCACCATTTCTCAGACAGAGAAATATTGCTATGTCTCTAATATTATTATAATGTTCAACATTGTTTCAAAGTCACAGTTCTCTTGTTTGTTTGTCTTTGTTTAACATAACAGATGAAAAAGGTTTCTAAACAAAAAAAAATAGTTTTCATCTATCATTTTAAGTATTAGGTCAAGAATTGAAGAATTCTGTAACTCTAAATATGTAAATCTAAATCATTGTATGACAGGTAGTGAGAAAGTAGCAGTTGAATATATTTTTTATGTATGGGTTGTATTATTGTTGCTGCCTTTGGATTTTTGTCAAGATTGAAATGGTAAACACCAGTGACTGCTCATTGATCCTTTATGTGGCTTTGTGGGTTCTCAGACCCAAATAAATCTTGAGGATGGGTCTGTAGGAGGTACTAATATGGCCACAGGAAATCCTGTATGCCACTTCAGCAGTGTAGGAAAGATTTTTAAACATTTATTTCTGCCAGTGGTAAAACACTTTTATCAATCTGAGTTTGGTTAGGATTTTTTATTTTTTTTCCTTAAGAAGCAGTGATTTGCCTCAAAACCAAAAATTGTGGGTTGAAGTGTTATCCAATAGTCTGATGCATTTGGAGGATTATTGTTGGAATCCCATAGGTACCTCAGAGACGCAGTAAATGGCCTGTGTGCTTCAGTAGCTTGCCGGAGGTGCATAGCTTAGCACACCAAGGTGTGTTCCTGTGAGTTTGGTGTTCCAGCAGTGGGATATAGCCAAGATCACCAGAACCTCCTGGTAGCCTGGATCGTTGGTCTGCTTGTAGTTTCCAAATTCAAGTGTGTGGCACAGCAACCAATCCTGCTGTGAAGGTTTTGTTAAAGATATAACTGCATGATTTGAATTTGTTCAATATGAAAACAAATAATGTGGAGCTTCCTGCATTATTTGTTTTGAGTTTTATGTATTTTTTGCTCTGTGAAGGCTTCCAGTGCTCCATAAGGACTGGAGGGGGTGGATGGTGCTGCCTCGAGCAGGGGAGCCCAGCCAAAGCGGGTGGCTGAGGTGGACCTCTGCGGCCTCACTGCTTGGTGGCAGTTCTCCTCTCCCACACTCTGCTTGTGCACTTTGCTAGTATCTCCTTCTCCAGTTGCTATGTTTCTCCTCATAAATGAGAACACGAGCATTTCTTGTTGGACTGATCAGTCAGTCTGTCTGCTGGTTGGGTGCTGGCCCAGCTGGCAGATGTGTTTGGTTTTTCTAACTGGTGATCCATTCAGAAAGTACACTTACGAAGTCTTTTTGTCCTTGAGCAGGACAAGCAATAGCTCTGCATCTCAGTTTTCAGCAGACTAAAAAAGCATTCGTCAAACCTGTGTCCGGGTTGGTGAGCTGTACGATAGTTGGCATGATCTAGAGGAGGGAAATTGAGGAAAATACGTCAAATACTTAAAAAGTAAATGAGCAATCTGTTCTCAGACTGGTGCAACAAGTGACAGGTTTGTAACAGGGAAATTCAGTATAGACTCTAGAAATATTTTCCAATGGTGAGATTATCTAAATACTGGAATAAGCTTGTGAAGAGACTGTGGGATCCTCATTACTGAAGGCTTCAAAACCAAAGGCAGGAATGATGGAATTGTACCTTATTCACTGGGGAGGGAGATGGAGTCAGCGGCCACCAGCCCTATTTTTTGGAAGTCTTTGTTTTCTGTTGACACAGTTGCCCTGCAGTGTGTATTGGAGAGACTTCTGTGCCAGGACTGAAGATGTCCTAGCTAGGAAGGCAAGAGAGACACTTTCTGGATTTTTAGAACATGGCCATTCACTGGGTTTTTCCTCTGTCAGAGAGCACTTAATAGTATTTGTCTGTGGGTATTGAAATTATCTCAAGTTAGTGAGATTAACCAGTCATCCAATTGCTGTCAGTCTCAAGAAGTTATTCTTACAGCAGTTCAGCTAGTTCATGTCTTTGAGTTCCTTACAGAAAATCTGAAATCCAGAATGAATTCATTTTATTAATTTAAAACAAGCAAAGATTCTGGAGGATGATGATATAATGCAGAGTTAGAGCCTAAACTTTACAGAATAACACACATGAATATTACATAGTGTCAGGCTTACGTTTTATTTGGTGTATTTATTTTTATTTGTAGTGAAGATAGTGCTTTTCATCAATGTGACCTATAGAGAAAGCGTACTAAAAGCGTATGGAGCTGTGCTAAATTCTGTTGCTGGTGGAGGTCTTTTAGGGTAATAAAAACTTACCTTTTTATCTGTTGTGGCCAGTGAATTAATGAGAACTGGCAATATGTCTACACTTAAGCCAGTAGATCCTGTTTTCAGTTTGCTATTTCTTTTTCCAGTATTTACTAATACATGGCAAATCATAATTGCAAGTAGATTGTGTAAAGCCAAAAAGTCAGTAGAGCAAATGAGTTGTTTGCACTGGAGTTCATAATGAGCAGTGAAGTTAGTCTAAAATTACTTTTCCTGACAGCTTTCGAAGCATGCTATGATTTATTTTTAAATCAATGAGATTAACATTTATTCTTCTTGTTCTCCCTTTCCTTGACATTTTGTATGTATGTTGCAAGTATATGGGGGTGGGAGGAAACCATCTTATAATTATTAATAACATGATAGATAAAAATCAACAGCTCAGTAAAAAGACCAAAACAGTTATTGTAATTTGTTGGGTACATTCTTTTATTTTTGAGAACTTAAAAATGGTAGCTAAAATGAAGGTATTAAGGAATGATCGATGAAAAAATTTACTAGAATAATCTACAAGTAAACAATTCAAGAAATAAAGTTGCTGATAAAGTTTCAGATACTAATGTGATTTAGAGAACAATCGTTAACTGGGAAAGTTAACTGTGTTTTCATAACAAGCTGTGTCCTTTCCTGGTTCTGAAATAATATTTTCTTCGTCTAGATATATTTGATAAGTTCAATTCAATGTGCAGTTAATGGTTGAAATAACATATTAGGATTTGAGGAACTGGTTATCTTTGTTTATTCTTACCATCCTCTTTCAGTCTGTGAATATAAATTAGGTTTGAGGCTGTTAGCCATACCAAAATCTCATAAGATAGGATGCTCAGAAGTTGTAAATTTTGTTAGCAACAGAGAATGTCTGCCTTCTTAAATGTTAAATTTACAGTGCAGCACCTTCTTGGTTGAACTTAATTTTTCTTCTATGTATCTGCTGTATTTAAGATGGTTCTACTTAAATTATTAATTAGTAACTTTCAAATAATATACATAAGATATATATTTTAGAAAATACTTAAAATTCTGGTTGAAATCTGTTTCATAGGAAATAAGAATCAACTTGACACTAACCGTGATTAAAAAGTGAGTAGTAATCACTTGGCAAATAAGTGATGGCTCTTTTATAATTTGCTAACGTCATTATAGAAAAGAAGAATGGAAAAGGAAAAATTGGGACTTTAAATAATTAGCATAAAATAGTACCAATTTTTTTGTAAAGTCCAATGTAAAACAACCATGCCTCAGAATACTGAAATAAAAACAAAAGTAGCAGTGGTTACTTGTGTAAACCACTGTGTGAATTAAAAGTTTGCTGATTTTAATCAGGATTATAATTAGTGATTCAAATAACTGATTTAAATTGATCCACCCTGACTTTGCTATCTCTGATTCCTTGAGAAACAAATGTAAAATAGCATTGTTTTGGTACAGTATGAAAAGTTCAAATTTGTACCTGCCTGTGCAATGTTAATAACATCATGTCTAGCCATACCTAAGTTTGATCGTTCAGACAGTTTTACCAAAATGTAATTTTCAGGGAGTCAAATAGAGCCATGTTTCACAAAAGCTATTCCCAGAAGAGCTAAATGCCAAGGTAATCAATCATACAGTGTACTGTATCCTGTTGTTATGGATATAATACATTATTTATGCAGTGTAAAGATTTTTCAGATGTTGTTGAAGTGAACAGGCAAGCGAATGAACAACTGTAAGGTATAATATGTCCTTAGCTGAAAATTGCAGTTTCCTAGGTTAAAATTTGTAAAGATGCCTTGAATGCTTACAACATGTTTGAGACTGATTTTCTGCAAGTAAGGACTTTCGGGGAGTCGAGAAGTCAGTTAGAAATCTATAATATGCTAATTACACCTGCAGATGAGTGCCAGATCTTCTGCTCTTAGTATTTGTATACCACTTGTATTTCAATTACTAAACCCAAAAGTTGTTACTCAGTCACTGGAAATAGGGTAAACCACTTTGGCAGCAGTACAAAACCCAAAGACTCTTTGAGGTAGTACAGTGTGGGTTCCTCAATGAGCCATTGCATATGATCACCACTGATACATTTGATGAATATAATTAGGCACAGGCTTAGGCTTTTGATGGAAATTTGTCTCAACTTTCAATTTTCCCCTCACTGCATTGTTTCAAACATTTTGTTCTTGTGCTGAGAATGAGATGATAGTCTTCTTCACCAGATTCATTTAATAAACTGCGATATTTGTACGAGAAGCCCTAAAAGACTGATAAAAAAGAGTATAGCAGTGGAAAAAAAACTGCTTCCATAAATGGCTACGTATGAAAATGAGGGAGACCTTCTTCCCTTCTCCCTGTCAGATCTGGCAGCTCTTTCTAGTTGGTTTGCAGGAAAACGTGCAGTCATACCTGCAGAGTAGTTTTCAAACTGTGATCTTGTTACACTCCCTGGCTGAAGAGATCTGCAACTCAGGGACTTTCAGGGGCAAAGGCACAGCACTGCTGTACTTACTGTCCCTTGATAGATTTTTATCACTGTTACCTACCTGCTTTTTGAGCCCATGTAAACTCTTAACACCTTCTGTATTCTTTGGTGAAACATTCATGGCTTTGGCACTTGCCACGTGAAGAGGTGTATTTGGGTATTTAGCCATGCGTTCCGTAGTTTGCTGTTTTTGATTTAATTCCTCTATACCTGCTGCTAGCTCTTCTCCCTCTTTTTGGTGTTTTTCTACCTTCTTCTCAATCGATTCCAGTGCCATTCTCATACCTTCTTACTCTACACCTTTCCTACTCTTTCCCATTTTCTAAATAGCTTCAGTCAGCTCTTCTCTCCACCATGGTTCTGTTTGTCATGACTCTGTCATCTCCATCAGATCCTCTCTCGATAGTCTTCCTCTCTTTGGCGCTCTCACCTTTGCCTTATGATTCTTCCCTGTTCATCTTTGATTCCCACTTCCACACTGGCCTTTCCTACTTTTCAAGCTGCCACATTTCTTCATGTCCTTCTATTCATTTGCAATGTAGACATGTTTCAGTTCTACTCAATAGACTTAATCTATCCTGTTCTTTAGCAACTGCTCTCTGATTTCCCTTATACAGCTCCTCTTCCTCAAGAGCCCTGACTTTTATCAGCCTTCCTCTCACCTGTTGGTCGTTCACTTGCCCTTTCCATATCTGCTCCAATTTTGGGGGGGTTTGCAGATGTTCTGGTGTCTGTCTTCTCTAGGAGTTCCTCCTTCATAATTTCAGGAATCTCATAGTCTTCAGTCTCCTTGTATGACAATGTTTTGTACAGCTCTGCCTTTTGCTTTTTTCCTCCTCTTACCTGTGGAGAAACCCCGACCATGAATACAAATTCATGTCTGTACTAATGAGTCTTATCTCAGTCTCTCTACTCCAGCTCTACCTTTCTGTCCAAATTAAAATCTTAGCTGACATTTCATGGATGAGGCAATTCTCAAGAAAAAAGTTCAACCTTCTTTGCTATCTTCTTTCAAGTTCACTGTGGGTATCACAACTATCTCTCACGTTAGCCTATGCCGTAGTATTGCTATGGTCACTTTCTGGTGCTTATCTAAATCCTTCTTAATCCTCCTTTTGTCCCTTCATTTTCCACAGATGACAAATTACGTGTTTTCTCTTTCCTGAAGAGAACCCTTCCGTAGCTTCTGCCTGTACTAGCATTCCCCAACCCTATTGCACATGTGATACTACATTTTATCTCAATTCCCTGAGTAACACTAACTCTCAGCAATTATTCATAATGTTTGTTGTTATTTTTTCTTTAAGGTTGCTTTATGTTATTTTAGACCTGAAAAATTGTATTCCTTTCAATTAGTTGGTCTTGCCTCATATAAGTCTTTCTTGTTCTTCCTACTTGACATTTCTACGACACGCTTTTCTTACTTGTTCATGTAGATAAAATTGTTATCAAGGGATATTATGATTTTCTGTCTCCTGGTGGACGGCTGCCAGTCTGCCTTCATCCAGAATCCCCTTTGCAGCAATGCTTGTGGAAATACAAGGGCAGGTCTCCTGCTGTGTCATGCCCATTGCTCCTAATCTTCCCCAGGAGCTTGCTTCCTTGACCTTCATCAGGCTGTACGCATCTGTTCTCTTGTGTTTTCTACTTAACCCTTATGCTCTTTAGGCCAGGAGTTGTCTTTTGCAAAGTTTTATAGAAAGGGATTCAAGGCTTGGGAAAGTGGATTTGGCAACAACAAAAAAATTAATAATAAATGACCCTGCAAGCGTGCAACATCAGTCAGGTGCTTTCTGATTTACTGGTTACTTGTTTGCGTGCTTGAACAAATGTGAATCTATTGCTGCTGCTAAGTAGATCCTGAACGAAGGCAGACGAGGTCTTGTTCTCACAGCAAGCAATTGAGTCAGTGCCGTGAGCAGCAATGCTACTTCTAGTTTCTTTTCCTCAGTTCTGTATGTAGAAGCACCAGTAGCAGTTAAAATAACGTTAACTGCGAGGAATTAATTTGATTCATATTTTTCTCCCTGTAAATGTGCTATTTTAATACGTATTTTGTACAGGCATTTAGAGTATGTGACTTAAGCAGTGCAGTGAAAACATATGAAAGTCTTGTTGTAGGACAAGCCCTTAATGCCATTGTTGCTGTTCCTTGTGTACTGAATACAAATCAGGTGTTTCAAGAAAAAGAGCAGAACTAACCAGTTTACAGAATTACATGACTTCTGAGGTTTCCCTTCTGATTATTTCATGTCAGTGCTGCTGTTGATCTGTTCATTCTTGAAAAACAGATGTCACCTCTCAAAGAGTGGTCTCTGCTCCCAGTCTCTGCTGTGAGTAGTGGTGGTGGTGGGACACCTCTGCTGCATCATGGCAGAGGATGCAGTTCCTTCAGGCTTGTTCAGAAGTGCCAGAAAGCGATACAGAGAAAATTCTTTTGTGTAGGCACTGTCTCTGTGGACATATGCTGAGGTTCCCTGTAGAAGACTGATGTGTTGAAATGTTTGAACACAGAGACTACTTTGGAGAATTACTTTCTGTATTTGAGCTGACAGCCATGACTGCTGTGAACCTAAAAGTGGAGAGAAAGAGGGAGTGTAAAGAGTCCAGGAATTATGTGTGGAGAATATAAATTCAAAAAGAGTGTTCTGCACTGTGGTTTTCTGGGTTTTTTTGAGAGGGCCTTAAACTTTTGGACATGTCTGTTGGCATGCTTAATTCTCCCAAACTTTTTTACTCACTTCTTTTTATAAGGCACAGCGAATAAACCCCAATTTTTTCTTCCTGTACGACTTGTTTACTTGCAAGCAAAATGATACCCGACAACCTAGCATTAGAAAGATTTAAAAATAAAAATTGTTTAGACTTTACTAGTTTGAAGCATTTGCATTGTTAAATGTTTTAAATCAATTTTGTTTCAGACAGGGATTTTGGTGTGCATGGTAGCATCTCTGTCTAGCTGCTGGCATGACAGGCATGGGAACCTTTATACTTTGCTGGAGATGAAGCTACTACTCTGTTAACTCAAATGCCAGAGACTTAGTTTATGGTACTAAAGATCCTAGGTTTGATCTGTTATGCCAAATAAACCAACTGTGTGCTTATGCCCATATTTCATTACACCAGAACTATTAGCTAAAATCAAGAGTATATGCAGTAGGTTAAACCCTTCTGCTTGTCAAAATTTCATATATTCCAGTGTGTATTTTGCTTCCAGTGCTGCCTACCTAGTAACTTAGTTTCTTTAAGTTGTATTTTCATGTCTGTAACATGAATTACATTTAAGCTAACAGTGTAGTTGTTTTATCCTGACCTTCCCACCAGAATTATATTAGTCTGCCTTTCTGTTAAAATCACATTGATAATTGTGGCTAGTAACAACTTGAAGAATCTTATCTTTACTATAAGTATTCCACATGGGTCTTCTAAGAGCAAATAAAAAAATGAAAAACATAAGGTCTATTATAATTCAAATGCAAATAAGAGCAAATACATTTATAAAAAAAGTCTTTGAGTAGATTTAGAATTTCTCAGCATTTTGTTTTGATGTAGATGAGTTTGTAATTGTAAATTTACCAAATTATATTATTTTTCTCTATATGCATTCATTATGTTGCTATTAATTCTGGTATGGACTACAAGTACTTTGTAAAGATCAAGTCTACAGATAAAACATATATTTACTACTGTGAAAATGACAGAAGCTTTACTAATATAAAAAAGCCAGAAGTGAATGTGTGGAAATTTCTACAGTTTTTGTGTTTTCAATAGTTCTGAACTGTGCTTGTGGCAGGAGCCATTTCCAGCACAAATTGCTTTGCTATATTTACACAGCAAAGATTTGAATGTCAGTATATATGCGTCAGTGTGTGCTAGTTTGGAACACAGGCTTACCCGTTCACTGACCATAAAATGCGGGGCATTTAGGAATGCCAAGAATGAAAATTAAGCATTTTCCTGTACATTATTTGAGACCACTGGTAAAAGCAAGATTTGGCTGGCTGAACTAGGCTAATTGTATCATTTTAGATGTCAGATTGCTTAAAAAGAAATAAAGAATGACTGGATGAAATTGAACCTTGGTGTGACTGCTAGCGATTGGGAAGGGTGAATGATTTGAAGATGAAGCTAAGAGTTACCTGTCCCTTCTACTGAAAACCAAGAATGATATTCTATAAAGTGGTGTGAGAACCAGGAGCTATGGCTAACTCCTTCCAGAGCCTGAAGATCAGTTAGATCATCTTAGTGCAAAGACTGTGTCTGTCTGACTGACCTGTAACATTGGTTTCTTCAGTTTTTGGTTACCAGCCTTTCTGGCCAGACCCATGGAACTTGGCCAATTCTTCTGAAACAGTTGACCCTGTTCATGTCTACACCATATCCTTTCTGTGGTGTGCCTTGAATGCATCTGTGTGCTTCAGACCAAGAGAACAGAAAGTCCTGCAACAACAACCTGTTCTCTGCTCTTCCCACCCTTTTGTATATCACTTCCTACTTACCCATAAGAAGAAACAAACCTACGAGGAGTGGCAAAACCGATTGTGGAATGGATGTGTATGTCACTCATAAGAATTAATGTTCAGTGTTGATGCAGATGACAAAGGGCAGACGACAACAGGAATAAAGCTCGCATGACTTGGTCACAGTTCATGAAGGTTAACCTTAAACACCACTGCACACATCTTAGAAATGTGGTTGAAAGGTGGCCTTTCCCCTCTTAGCTTGCAAGATCCTTCCCTCAGTGAAAATGATGCTTTCTGTCTTTGGATTCAAAGGCTGTTGATGAGCGTTAGATTGTATGGAGTGTAGTTGTCCAATTTTGGCATGGTTTAGGCAGTTCTTTGTATGTCAGATCAACACTTGGTTCACTCACAGACTCCCAGTCAGTTTTCAGTATCATCTAAGGCTTTGGTCTTGATCTTCAAAGCAACTGTTCGATCAAACACCCCAGCTACATCAAAGGCTGTATTTCTGTTTGTGAACTGTCAGAATAGCTGTATTCCTTTGGGGCAACGTAGATGATGAAATATCAGAGCAACCATGCGTCAGCTGGGGATACAGTGTTGTGGGTGGGGGGGGTACAGGCTATGAAAAAAAAATCAACAGCGAGGCGATCAGGTGAATTCAGAGTGAGATGTTTTAAAGGAAATGCTGCAAAACCTCTCTGTGAATGTGTTCCATCATAAGCATGATGCAGAAACAACTCCCATTTTTATCTGAAAAATAATTGTCAAAAAGAAGAAAATTAATAAAATTTGGAATGCTCTCAGATCATGAAAGGGATTATATCTTTAAATATCCTTTTATATGAGCCATAATATGCTAAATTTTTGAAAGTTATGTACTTGTGTAGGGTAACCTCCTAGCAGTATTTAAAGCTTACCTTTTCTTAGCATTAAAATCACAAACACCACTTACTGGGGAAGGCCGTATTATTAGCAAAAGCTAAAGGGTGGCATAGCTCAAAAGGAACCGAATATCGTGTAAGTATGACTGTTGATGGACTGAAATCAAGTCTGATCAACTTCTAAACAAACCTTAAAGGTCTTGTTTTTAGCTGATCAGAAATAATCCCCCACTGTGCTTTATAAAGTACAATGGACAGAAATTGTAGTGCCAAAACAATTATTTCTCCGCCCTCAACCTGGTTGCTAGGAGCTGATAAATTGCTTAAAGGGTTGAACATAAAAATTGCAACTCCAGACAATTTAATTGGATTAAAAAAACCCCAACAGCTATTAAATTAGATACAAATTAAGTACCATAATAAATACCATAATAAATACGTGTTCTATAAATTAAATCTTGGAAAATACAACAATTTTATGTATGTGCAGGTTTTCATGGTATGTTTTTTCAGTTCTCCCTTTTTATCTGATGGTAATGGATCGTTTTCAACTGAGTGCCTAATGCCCAGTAGAAATGAGACATCATTCTGCTATTTGGAACCTTTGAGTCCATTGAGTGTCTGTTTTCTTAAAAAGGTACATCAATTTCTTCATTTTAAGATTCTCTTAGCCTGCCTAAGACATTTACCTGAGCTTCACCAGCCATTCAGCCTTCTCTACAAAGAGAAGGAAGTTGTCATCACATCTTGTAACAAAGACAACTAAAAGTTGAATTGGAGGTATTCTGTCGAGAAGCAGGGCAAAAGCTCTAGAGGAACCTGCCCTGTTTGCCTCATCTGTTGTGTGTTTCCAAAATGACTATAGTAAGGTATAGTGTGATCATTGTTGACTTGGTACAGTGTGGAAGGTTGAAGGTAATGAGGTTTCCAAAACCTCCAGCACAGAAATTTTGCTAAATTTTTCTAAAATGTTGAGTTTTCATAAGAAGAATCTCCTTATGCCTCAGAGGGAGACTATGTGAATGCAGAAATGTTTTCAACTCAATGCCATGTTCAAACTGAAAGTCTCTGTGCAAAGTTTCTGTGGAACTAGATTGCAAACTATGTGGGCTAATCTGGTATAAAAAAAAGAGAGAGCTTGTCACCCCTGAGCAGGATGAAAATAGCAATGTGATTGCCACTGAATCCTGTTCTCTTGACCGGCCTGATTTGATGTCTGAATGGGTTTCCTTCCACAGCTGAACTTTGTATTAAATACATACTCCAAAGCCCATTGTTGCTAACCTTAGACATAAAGTACAAGTGCTGAAAATCTTGTCTTCAGTTAATCTCTTCTTTGATAGTGATGGCCTTAGGAAGGATCTAATCCTGAGTCTGTAAATTGCATCCTATTTGTATCTGAAGAACTTTTACAAGGGTTATCTTGAACTATGATTTTGCTTTTTTTCTCCAGCTCTTGTGGTGAGTAATGTGAAGTTAAGTCACAAGATTTCTTCTTCCTGACTGGCTGATACACATTTGAAGCAAGAGGGGGAAAAAAATGAGTTTCTGTTGTTCAGTTGTGGATGATAAATGTTCATGTTCAAGTTTTTAACAATTTCAGGGTCTTTACGAATATTTTAATGAATATGTAACTGGTGATACTTACAAGAAATATGACCTCATGATTCCTGATGAATTAAAGAGGCATCTTTGCCAATTATTTCTTTTCTTATAGTAAGCATTACCTTGAGCACATCTCTGCAAATTTTCTGCTGGCAAAAATGAATATGAATGTGTAATGAAAGCAAAGGTTTGATCTGTATATGTGTAATTGTCTTATGTGTGCATGTATAAATGACAAAACTTAGGAAACAATGCAGTCTCAAGATTTTACTGACAACTGAGAATATGAATGAACAGCCCAAGTCTTAAAAGATGACTGCCAATAAATGTTAGTATTACAGAACTCCGTTGCATAGTGTCACACATGCATATTAAAAAATACCTTGTTCCATACAACAGCTTTGAATACTACTTCTCCTTTTTGTTTGTTTGGTTTTTTTAAAATATATACTTGGTATGCACCAGTTGTATTGAAAGAATAGATGCAGTGGGAGGGACAAGTAAAGAGCAAATATTTAATGTTTAAAGAAATTGAAATAAACTATAATTTAATGCAGAATGCTTTTCAAATATGGTGTCGTGGTTTAACCCCAGCCAGCAACCAAGCACCATGCAGCTGCTCACTCACTTCCCCCCCACCAAGTGGGATGGGGGAGAGAATCAGAGAAAACAAAGTAAAACTTGTGGGTTGAGATAAGAACAGTTTAATAGGACAGAAAGGAAGAAAATAATAATGGTAATAATAAAATAATTGGAAGATACAAAACAAGTGATGCGTAATGCAATTGCTCACCACTTGTTGACCGATGCCCAGTTAGTTCCCTAGCAGCAGTCCACACCCCCAGGCCAACTCCCCCCAGTTTGTATACTGGCCATGATGTCACATGGTATGGAATACCCCTTTAGCCAGTTTGGGTCAGCTGTCCTGGCTGTGTCCCCTCCCAACTTCT
>JANHGO010000041.1:13274863-13320699 GCA_024606505.1 Aquila spilogaster | reverse complement strand
CTCTTTAACTCCCAGTTCTTTATATGATGTTATGATGTGGAATACCGATAACCAAAATTCATAAAGCCATGACAGTTGTGAAACAGAGTGAGAGCTCAGACCTCAGTCATCAGGTGAGACTGAGCACGGCACCTGTACGGCTCACACGCTAACACGCTGCCTGGAGCTGGAGCGCAGCAAGACGGAGCTCTGCTCTTCCAGTTTTATGTAGCAGCATGTAAAGCATGGTCAGCTCCTAGTTGTAGGTTTATTCATGGAAATATTTAAGAATTTTTCTTTGTTCCAAGAGTTTATTATTAAAAAAAAACAACAACTATACTATTATGGTAATCTTTTTACGTGTTCCCTTCAGAATTCAGTGAATGCAATTAGCAGTCTTATTTTCATGGCTTTATCTCAATGCTTTTAAAACCCACTTGGCGTAGAGTTAGACTGAGTTGTGTGGTTTTTGTGTGTCATCTCATTCAGACTTGATAGCAGAATAATAGCTTGAGTTGGAAAGGGAATGTTAAAGTCCATCTGGTCCAACTCCCCCACAATGAGCAGGGACACCTACAGCTTGATCTTACATTTCAGATCAGTTTTGATGGCTCACTGCCACTTCTGAACCTCAAACCACTATGCTGGTTTGTACTGTGGTAAAGTGGAGAGAACTGAATGAAGTGGAAAAACTTTGAATGGATTTTTAAATCCAGGAGGGACTGTAATGTGTCATTATTTCAGTAAGTGGTAGCAACACTTTCATTCTGGAGACTTCAAAATGTAGGATGCATGAGAACTCTGTAATCCAAGATGTTGTTTGAAGTTACCTGAAAATGTTGAGAGGATTTCCAGAAGATCAGGAACAGTGCATTCCTGATAACACCATCTTCCTTTGGCAAGGATGTCACTGGAAGAGAAAGCTGATATATTTGGTGGAAAGTAATTAATGTAATTCTTACCAAGGATGTCTGTTTTCCTGCTCAAGCAGAGATGTATCAGAAAACTTCTTTTGAAGAGATCACGATGAGATTTTCTCACTGAATTTGTTTCTCTGGTCAGGTGTTTAAGTTAGAGCTAAAATAAAAAGCAAGTTGTTCGTATACATTTTACAGTAATTTAATATATAATAGTATGAATGTTAATTTTGTTCATGACTTCTTTCTGCCTTCTCTGACAGCTGAAGATAGGCTCCATTGGTAAGAATCGTTTAAAATCTATTAGTACCTTATGGGTGCATTTTATTCTTGAGTTCAGGATTTAACCGGTCTCAGAAATTTTTATTTATGTATTTGCTTCTGGATCATTAGGATTAGGGATTTCTTTTTTTGCCTTGCTCTGTGATTAAAGGTAGAGCATCCTTTCAGAATTTCATTATTGAGTAGTTGGCTGTTCTTGTGACATACTGCATCCAGTGACCAAGACAACCTTCTCCTGTGCCTGCTTTACTTGCATTTTTTGGTGCTGCCTTAGATTTTGTCTTCAAACAATTTAATTGCAGTTGAAGTTGTTATTTTGAAATTAAAAAAAAAATGCTGAAGGAGCACAAGATTGTGTTGCACTGTTTTTCTCTACTTTTGATTTCCTGAAGTGGTTATTGTCTTAAGGGAAATTCCCACTGGCTGAACTTACCCTAAGGGCAGTTGTTGTGGGAAGAGGTTCGGTGAACCAGATGACACTGAAGATAGCAAATGAAAAGGAATTGAAACATGCCAAGAGATAAAGCACCATAGTATTATCAAAGTTGAAATACCATTCAAACATCCATCAGTACAGTGACATTTCTGACATGGTATTGCTTGTATGTATTGTGAATATTGTAGCTCTAGATGTGATGCTCACTGTTTGGCTGGTATCAGAATTGGAATAGAAATTGCAACCAGTTGTTTCAGTTACATTTTTTGTATTCTGTAATCTCAGTTACACATCACCATACTCAGAGCAGATGTTTAGTCTGTTACTTTTCCTATTACATATACTATCAGAAAAAAAAATGCCAAATTGATTAATCTCATTTTGGGGTTATTTTTGCACGTTGGCAGGTGATTTCTTCTTGATGTTGAGAACTTGAGTGCACAGAAAGGATTTTTTTTTTTCCCTCATTTATTGTGACTTTGCCTGTTTGAATTCAGCTCTAGTTTAAAACAAAGCAAAACAATCAGGTCTGCAGAACAGTGCTTTGTTGCAATACAGAGGAAAAAGTAATTGTAAAGCAAGTGGCTTGATGCAAGTGTGTTTGGTTGGAGGTGCTGCTATAGCCTCCAGTCATCCAAATGTTGTCCTGAATTATTTTTGAATAAATTAAACCACTTCTTGCAGATGTCCTAATGGCAGCTACATTAATCATAACTACACTGAAAGAGTTGCAAGCTGGCAACAGTTTTTAATTTTTCTCCTAAATTTGTTTTCTTCTTAAATGGAAAGTTTGTTGAAAAACCTACTGTATAGCACAGTTCTTTGAATGTCTCTACATTATACAGTAGCTCATACACCCCTGGTTCACATCACTGCCTCTTGGATGGGACACAGTGGGCTTCCTACAAGGGAGACTGGTACCCAACACCTTCTGAGCTTCTGTGTTTGGTTTTGTTTTGTTTTTTAATCTCTTCAGTAATTTTGGTGACTTGAGCTTTTGAATGACTTTGTTTATTTTTCGATGTGTTAGAGTAGAAGGACTTCTGAATCATTAATGTAATTAATGGATAATTAATAGTTAAATATTAAGAAAGCTTAAAAACAGTGGAAATGGAATAATGACCTTACTTTAAGCTAAATATTAGGGTGAAGAAACATGAAGAACAAAACTGCAAATTTTAGAGCTTTGGGGAAGGGCTGAGATTGAGGTATTTCTATGGTATTTTCAATATCTTAGTAAGTCAAGTTGTTAAAATATGGAAATTGTGGAAGAAGATTGTAGCAAAATTCAGCCAGAGACCTTTATATAGGTTTAGGCTATTTTTCCTGCTGTCCTTCTGTAGACAAATCTTGTCTCTGTGTCGTGATCATCTTATTTCTGCTGCCATTTCTTACACTCACCAGCCCGAAGTTACCTCTGCTGCTGCCTTCTGGTACAATTGTGCAGTCATCCGATTTTAAAATACTTCCACTCATTTTTAATACAAGGTGATTTTTTTTCTCGTTTTAAATCACAGTCTGTTTAGTATAAAAGCGTAAACATTTAGACACCCCAAGGAAGCAAGACTCATGCTGAATGTGCGTTCAAAGCCAAGCTGGTGGTGGCATAGCCTGTCTCGGGTATTCCAGATGAGTTAGTTCAGTAATTTGAATGTATAGTTTTCCCCTCATCTCCCAGTAAGGAGACAGAAATGAAGAAAGTGACCTTGTGACTTTTGTAAACGAAGTGCATTTGCTAGTAGCTCATCATGCGTTAGACTGCACCTTGACTTCTAGGAATACAGCTACTTGTTTTCTTTAAACAAGTCAGTGTAAATATTATTTGCATTAAAGTAGCACCTTTATTTTATAGTGCTGCACTGTGTGTTTAGGAAAAAAGTGCTAAACTTGAACAGTTTGTGACTAATCAATGAAAAATTTCTTCGATCTTAAAAGTTACCTGCTAGTATTTAAGTAACTGTGAATGGCTGCATATTCTGCATATTCTGCTAATTAACATTTTATAATTAGAATTTATTTTAAAAGCATATATTGATTGAGGTAATTGGCTGAGTACAGTTGAGCCTAGTGTTCATTTGGGCTTCATCCAAGCTAGGATTAAATGCATGATGCTATAAATTACAATGGATTTTAAAATTTTACAGGCAGAACAATTTTACATGAATAGGCACTGAGCAAGTGTTCAGTTTTAGGCTGCTTCATGAGCTGGAATGTGGTCAGTGATCTGCATGCTAAAATGCAGTTGCTTTGTCTTGACTAGTATTTAGAAGCTTAGGTTGGAAATTTGAGCAGCTGTGTGTAATATCTGAGTGTTAATGTGCCAGCTTCAGCACTTAAAAATATCTGTGAGGCCCTGCCAGAAGTTCCTGCTCTAATGAGCTAACAGTATTTGCATGGATGTAATCAGGATTAGCTTCATCTACAAGAAAGTGGACACGGCTGTCTTATTTTGCAACCCATGGCTGAATTTTACGCTTTCACTTAGTGCAGATTAAACCAAATGTGCTTCCCCAACGCCAATCCTAACTGGAAATTGGCTGCTTTCTGTTTCTGTTGTGAATGTTAATTACTAATGGAGAGATGTCAGTCCATTTAATTAAGAATGAGTTGGTAGATATTTAATTAATCTTCTGACGTAGAACTGCTGCTGATCATCTCCATAGGAGTGCCAGACTGCAGCTGTGTGAAGAAAGTTCATCTATAGAGTAAAGGAGAATGATTCAGTAGCAAATTGTTCTGCTCTGGATCACAGGGGATCCCATCCTACTGTGGTTCTGGCAACTTCCACTAAGGTAAAGCTCTTGATGAAAAGATTATTTGCTTGTTGAAAATGATGTTTGCCCCTAGTTGGAAGTACTCCTGGAGAAATAAACATGCCTGATTTCAATTGCAGTGGATAATAGACTTAGTTTTGTTTCTTACGTAGAAATTCATTGACATAATCAGTCCTGCAGCCCTTCCAGTGGAGTCCATTGTATTTTCTTTGGTATATTTGTATTAAATAACGTAAATTCATGACTGCAGGAAAACATCTAATTGATGTTGCTGTCTAAATGTTCTCTAAATACCTGCTATATGACATAGTAAATCACTGCTGTTACTAACAGACGAAATAGAAATAAAATAAAAAGAATAATACAACCGGTAATGAAAAACCATAAAGAAATCTTGAGTGTGTGTACCAGCATGAATTATTTTTGTTAAATGAACAAGTGAATCATCAGTGACGATTTTTGAGAGGCTGGGGAGAAGTTTGTTAAACTACAAAAGCATGAAAGCTCTCAGTGTATGTGCTGCTCATTTTTTGTTAGTCACTTATTCTGGAAAATTGAGCCAGTCCATGTGCAGGGGAGGTGGGAACATCAGGCATCCATTTCCTTGTGATGACTTTTGCCATCAGAACAGCCCTGGCAGCCCATTTCTCAGTACTGGACTGTAATAGCTGCTCTTGCAATGCTTCTGACACATACAGGTGAGGATAGAAACATGAAAGCTTCAGGTTGAGGAAGGAGCAGTGGTGTGGTCCAGCTCCGATGCTGTTCGCAGCCAACATACAGCATATGTGGGAGACCAGTATGCTGCTTGAAACAGTGCGAACCTCCCCTGGCTCTTTGCCTCCGTGCTTCTTATTATTCTTAGCAATTCCATCCTGTATGATTCACATCGAGAAATTGCTGTTTAATAATTTGTTTGTACGAGTGAGAAAAATAATGAGCATTTAGGCTGTCTCCTTTTTAGAAGGAGATGGCTGCCGAGATTTCTTTTATTGATTCTCACTTTATATGTGAGAAGTGTCAAAGATACAACTGCAGTTTCAGAGATTTTTGTTTTTCAGACATCCTTGTCAGAAGAGTCAGGAAGTTGAGCAATAGCGTTTTATTTCCCTGAAAAAGTGTCTGATCTGCTGAAAACTGCATATATAGTACTATTCTTCATAACTTGTCTTGTAGATAAATATACTTTTAAATCACAATATCCATAAAGCACAGGGATTTGAACGTTGGGAAATACTAACTGCACTCAAGTTCACTGTTTGATTAAAAAAAAATGAATGTCAACATACTCCATTTTGGAAGGGTTCCAGAATAACTGCTTTCAGCTATTCCATGTGAATGTGCCACGATGACTCTATTTTTTTTTCCTGTTCTCAAAAACGCCAGTTTGTGCTATCTGTAGCATTACCTTATGTCTGTAGACCATTTGTTTAATTCTTTCACCTTTTGAAGAAATCACAGATTAAGGACTGAATACTTGTAACCTCTTCTGCCTTATTAGAGATTATGCAATACATTGTTTCTTGCCATTCTACCTATATTGGTAAGCAGATAAAATTCATAAAGTCTCTGCAAGGGGAGCACTTCGGAAAATCTCCTTTTCAATTTTGTCTTTATTCTGCTTCAGTGTAATGAGCCACATTTGTTCCAATTCAGAGATGTCAGTGGTGCAGCAGAAAGAACATTTTGGTGCAGTAGTTCCTGTATGTCTTGCAGTCAGTGGCTTTATTTAGCATGCAAGAGGTTTACTGTTGTTCACTTCTCATTCTCAGAAGCTATGGAGTATAATTTGGCGTTCTTTAACAAAAAGAAGATGACTGCTCTGTCATATCAAGCCATATCAAAATAGAAAAGGTCAGGAGGAGTAACAAAGTCAAATTTGAGAAACTGATTGTCCAGAATTCTCTCCAGAAAAATTCTGGATTGAAATTCTAGGATTTCACATTTGTAAAGTGAAATTAATTTATGTTGAAAATGCAGTACACTGCAATACCTCTAATAAAATGAATTTTGCATGTTAGTAACAAAGCACAAACAAAGCAAGAAGGAAAACAGGTTTTCAGTGTTTGATTTTATTCTGATACTGATTATCTAGTGTTAATTCTCATGTTATCCGCACACATCTTTAAGGCATTTTACATTCTCTTATTTGTGCTCTTCACTTGCAAACAGCATTTCATCAGCATGGACACAAAATTTGGTTGTCATAGGAATGGGATAGTGAAGAAACACTATGAAAAGATTTATCTTACAGCGTATTTTCTGTGCAAAATATAAACTTCTCTGAAACTTTTAATAAGTGCTGTATATTTTATTTAACTCTGTGATCTTTGCGAGATGCTTCTTTGAACACATGAAAGTGTTGGGAATTCTTTGCACCAATACATGGCTGTACACAGCCTCTGGTTTCCAGCCAGTCTGAGAATAAAAGAGGAAATACACATGAAAAATCAGAATTTTCTGGTGGTAGAGATTACTTTGGAGATAAAGAAAAGACAAGTTAAAGCACAGTTTGAAGATAATAGTATTGAAACATTAGGAGATGATGCATTCTAGCTGTCTGATTTCAAGGAAATGGAGTAAAGTTGCTCAGATAAATCAAGTTGTTGGTTTCTTTGCCTGAATACCAAGTAGTTTTCTCTCAAGCAGGAAAATAGCTTTCTGGTCTTTTAATAAAGGCATTTTTCTGAAAGAGTTACTTTCAGCTTCTATTTAACATCGGTTAGCCAGTAAGTCTGTTCGTGCATTTGGTTGGGATCAAAGAGAAAATGATTTAGGATTTCTAAGTATAAATAGGCTGATTGCAAGGAGTTTTAGTTTGAATTGCCTCGAGGAGGTGTTTATCCAGGTCAAAAACTGAATGCTGTAATGCTAGGCTCTATTAATGACAACTGTTTGACAAATACAGGGAGAATAACCTTTGAAGAAAGTGATTCTTAAGGGAATGCTATGGAGAAAAGTGTTCAATGTTAAAAACTCTTTTCTTGTGTCACAGGTCTTAGTTTATAGTCTGGGTAGATATCTTGAATCTCGAACATCTGACTCCTGAATGAAGGATGCTAAGCATCCTTTTTTGTTTAAGAAATACTGTTCTTAGGTAATCACATAATTATAGAAAGGTTGGGTTGAAGAGACTTCAAAAGCCCACTCAGTCCCAACCCCCTGCCATGGGCTGGTTGCCACCCATTCGATGAGGCTGCCTGGGGCCACATCCAACCTGGCCTTGAGCACCTCCAGGAGTGGGGCATCCACAGCTCTCTGGGCAGCTGTGCCGGTGCCTCACTGCCCTCTGAGTAAAGAATTTCCTCCTGACATCTAACCTAAATCTCCCTTCTTTTGGTTTAAAACCATTCCCCCTTGTCCTCTTACTATCAGACTATGAAAAGTCGGTCTCCCTCTGGCTTATAAGCTCCCTTTAAGTACTGGAAGGCCACAGTGATGTGGAGAGCCTTCTCTTCTCCAGGCTGAACAAGCCCAACTCCCTCAACCTTTCTACATAAGAGAGGTGTTCATCATCGTGGCCCTCCTCTGGACCTACTCCACCAGCTCCATGTCCTTCATGTGCTGGGGGCCCCATGCCTGGGCACTGTACTGCAGATGAGGCCTCAAAAGGGCAGAGCAGGAGGGTACAATATCTAATCTTGTTTCTTGCTTGAGACTCGCTTGAAACAGTTTATTTCTGTGGAGGGAGAGCAACTGATAAACTTGACACAATTTCTTATGGTTTGAATGCTCCTTTGTGCTCAGAAAGCTGAGATCCTGAGTGAACGTCTTTTCCTGTCTAGTGAAGGTTACAGGCATTTTTAGTGTGTGTCTGTACAAGCTAACATGGTGTGTAAAGCTCAGAACTCCGTGATCTGGATACCAGGCTGAGGTGTAGTTGACTGTGTTTGGATTAAATGGATTTGGTATATGTGAGGGACTCAGTAGTTATGCCATGAATTGCTTGTTGGAGAAAATGCATCAGGGGAGGTCTGGGAACATAGGTGGGATTGGTCTCCTGAAAGGATTTCTCCCTTCTGTGGCAACAGGACATCCACCTTTCCCTGGTAGCTCCTCCCTTCTGTGCTTTCTGAACTGCATTCCATGCACCTTTGCTCTGGAAGATGCAGCTCCTGAGGAAAGGGAGATGTTTGAGGCAGCTACCAGTTTAGCCTTTGGAGCTTCATCTGGGTGGATCTTTGTATTTATCTAACAGCAGGGAGTTATAGAAAATTATTTAAATGTGGCTGTTATGTGTGAAAATACTCAGAGAGCAAAAGCTCTCCTCCTTAGTGATGGGAGGTCCCCAGTACCAGAAGACAGGAATTAGGGAATCTGAGGGATACTCCGGTGCATCTAAGCAGTTAGGGAATCTCTTTGTTTTCATTTTTTGATGATTTACTTCCTGACAAAAATAGTAAACCATGCTGTGTATCATCCAAAGACCTCATCTATCAACTTGTCTGCATGGGAAATATTACTCCAGGTGGTTGATGCCCTGAGAGAGGTGCTGCATTATATTCAGTGGTGTTACCATTTCATTGTGGTTGTGAAGAGAAGTTATGGAACAATGCCTTGAATTATGATGTTGCTTTAAGAAAAGGCATTTACAAATAACTTCCTTATCTCTTTTTAGTTATGCATAATGTATAAAACATGATAGTGTGCCTACTTAATAAAAATAGATGTAATACAAAAAGTGAGGTTAATTAAAACTCATAACTGGAGATGTCAGAATGGTCATCACAGGTCTGGATGTACTTCTTTCTAATTTTAGTTATATATTCTGAATTTCATAATGGATATTTTGTACTCAGTGCTTTGGGGAGTCATGCATAATGTAACAAGGAATTTCGCTTAACAGTACCTCTAGCAAATGTTCTCTGTGATAGTATTGTATGCCAAGTAGAATGTGATATAACAAGTGATTTATTTAGTTGATACAGGTCATTAAATTTTACCCTCAAAATTTTGTGAAACTACAAGAACTTAAAAAAGAAGCATAACACGTTTATGTTAGGGGCGTGAGGAGATAGGTTTGTGGGTACAATCAAATCACGACTGGATTTTATGATCAGGTGGCTCTGTTGAGGCAGAAATAATTTCAGTGACTCCATAAAGCTGAAATCCTAAACTTGTCTTTTGCAAAGAGGACTAGTCATGAAGAAAGCCAGAAAGTGTATTTTCAAGATTAAGTATTCCCTGTGGAGAGATGTGACTTATGTAAGGAGCACCGGGCACTTTGTCTCTACCATTTCTCAGAAGGAGCAATAATACTGTGTTTTTAAAATTGCATTAGTGCTTAACACTGTTTAAAAGTTGCATTTGTTTTTTTGTTTATCTTTGCTTAATATAACAAATGAAAAAAAATTCTAAGCCAAAAAAGGATTGATTTTTATCTGTCTTTTTAGTATTAGGTCAAGAACGGAAGAAGTTTCACAAGTCCACGACATCATATGAGAGGTGTTAGAAAAAGTGGCAATTAATTTCTGCCAGTGGTAGAACGTACCTACAAATTTCAGTTTGTTAAAGTACCCACGTACAGTCTTGATGCATTGTCTGGATTACTGTTTATATTTTGGGATAAAGCCATGGTCTCCAGAACTTCCTGGTAACCTGAATCCTGGGTCTCCTTGCAGACTTTCCAAATTTGAGTGTGTGGTACAGTAACCAAATGTTAAAATCGTAATTGTGATTTGATTTTGCTCAAAATTCTTCTCAGACTGATCAGTCTGTAAATGTTTTTCTGCTGGTTGGGAACCAAACCAGCTGACGGATGGATCCTTTTTAACTGGAGACCCATTCAGAAAGTAGTCTTGCTGAGTCTTTTTTGCTCTAGAAACAGGACCAGCAGTGGCTCTGCATCTCAGCTTTCAGCAGGCCGAAAAAGTTTTCTTAAAAGCTGTACCCAGGCTGATGAGCTGCATGTTAGTTGGCAAGATCCTAGAGGAGAGAAATTGAGGAAATATTTCAAAAACTTGAACAGTAAATGAACAATCTGTTCTCAGGTTGGTGCAAAAAGTAACAGATTTCTGACTGGGAAATTAAGTACAGACACAGGAAAATATGTTCCAGTGGTGTGGTTACCTGAATAGTGGCATAAGTTTTTTGTGGGATTGTGGGTTCCTCATTGCTGAAGGCTTCAAAAATGAAGGTAGGAATGATGCAACTGCAGCTAATTCATTGTGGAAGGGGAGGGATGCAGCGTCCAGCAGCCCTGCTCTTCTGCAAGTCCTGCATGTTTTCTGCTGACACAGCTGTGCTGCAGTCTGTACTTGAGAGGCTTCTGTGTCAGAATTAGAAGTATTCCATCTAGGAAGCTGAGAGAGACAGATTTATGGAGCAAGTCCATTGATTGGATTTAGCTTGGAACCTGCTGTAAGAGAGCACTTAACTGTATTTTTCTGAGGGTTTTGAAATTATCACTGCACTGAGATTAACAGAGCCTTCAGCATTCAGTTGCCATCAGCCTTAAGAAGTTACTGTTACAGCAGTCCAGCTAGTTCTTGTCTTTGGCCTTCTTATGGCATTTCTGAAAACCAGAATTGAAGCAAAGGTTCTGGAGAATGAAGATATAAAGCCTAAGCTTCACAGAATAGCACCTCTGTGAACTCATGAATATTATGTAGTGTGTCAGGCTTATGCTTTTTTGTGCATTACTTTTTATTTGCAGTGAAGATGATGGTTTTCATTATGTGACCTATACAGAAAGTGTGTCATGGAGCTTGTACTAAATTCTTTTCCTGATGGAATTTCATCTGGGTAATAAAAGCTCACACTTCTGTTTCTGTTGTGGCTAATAAATTAATGAGAACTGGCAATAAGTCTATACTTAAGCCAGTTCCAGTTTGCTGTTTCTGTTTCCAGTATTTACTAATGTATGGCAAATCATTATTGCAAGATTACATAACACCAAGAAGTCAGTAGAGCAAGCGAGCTGTTTACACTGGAGTTTGTAATGAGCAGTAGAGTTAGGCTAAAATTACTTTCTCTGACACCTTCGTAAGGATGCTGGGATTTAAGTGAGCTTGACTAACATTTATCCTTGTTTTCCCTTTCCTTGACATTTTGTATATATTTTGCAAGTGTTTAGGAGAAGGAAGGGGTAAAAGCCCACCACTGCTTCAAACGCACTTTAAGAACATAATGGTTGAAAACCAGAAGTTCAGTAAAAAGACAAAAATAGTTGTTTAAATATGTATTTTAAATTAAATTGGGTGCATACTTTTTGAGAAGTTAAAAGAGAAATAGGTTAAATTAAGATAATAAAGACTATTTAATGTAAATCTATGAAAGTAATCTACCACAATTCAAGAAATGAAGTTATTGATATAGTTTCAAGAAGTGATGTGATTTTGAGAACAATCCAGCGCTGTGGATCAGTTAACCATGTTTTCATAAGAAGTTGTATGCTTCCCTAGTTCTGAAATAGCCTTTTCTTCATTTAGGTATATTTGGTATGTTCAAAGTGTAGTTAAAGGTTGAAAAACATACAGTATTTGAGGAACTGTGTATCTGTGTGTACTCTTCAGTTTGTTCTTTATCCTCTTTCAGTCTCAGAGTAGAAATTAGATCTGAAGCTGTTAACCGTATCAAAATCATGTAAGGTAGGACAAAGTGAATTTTATTTTTAGCAACAGAGAATGTATACATTGCTAAATGTCATTTTAGAACACAGCACTTGCTTGGATAAACTTAATTTTTCTTCCAAATATTTACTGTATTTAGAATGGTTTGATTTAAAATATTGATTTAAAATATAGTAATAACTTTTAAATAATATACACAAGCTATGTAACATATTTTATAATGTTATTTTATACATATTTTAATTAACGTTTTAGTTTAAGTCTGTTTCAGTTTTGGATGGAATGAGGCAGTAATCGCTATTACTAGTAATCATTTAGCAAATAGGTGGTGGCTCTTTTATCATTTGCTAATGTCACTATGGAGAAGGAAGATGAAAAAAGAAAAACAGAATTCAAATGGCAAAAAATAGTACAGAATTTCGTGTAAAACAATTTGTCTCAAAACACTGAAAAGAAAAACAAAAGCAGATTTTAATTGCTTGTGTATGCTACTGTGTGAATTAAATCTTTGCTGATTTTAATCGGAATTATAGTTAGTGATTTCAATTACTGATGTAAATTGATCCACCCACTCTGACAACAGATAATGTTGTTTTGGCGCAGTTTAAGAAGTTATAGTTTGTACCTGCCTGTGCAGTATTAATAACATGTCGAGCCATACCTAAGTTTGATAGTTCAGACAGTTTTGCCAAAATGTAATTTTCTGGGAACCAATAGAGCCATGTTTCACAAAAGCTATTCTCACAGGAGCTAAATGCCAAGGTAATCAATCATACCGTGTACTGTATCCTTTTGTTATGGATAGAATGCATTATTTATGGAGTATAAAGATTTTTCAGATGTTGTTGAAATGAACAAGCCAACAAATGAGCAACTGCAAGGGATAAGATGTCCTTAGCTGAAAATTGCAATGTCCTAGCTTAAAAATTCCTAGGCTAAATGATGTCTCCCTTGACTATAGCATGTTTGAAGCTGATTTGCTGTATTAGTGGGGGCTTCCAAGGAGCAGAAGTCCTTCATATCCTAATTGTACCTACAGATAGGTGACAGACCTTCTGCTCTCTCCTTTTTTATGCCACTTGTGTTTCAGTTACTAAAACCAAATGTTACTCAGTCACTGGAAGCACTCATTATGCTCTCTGGCTGTAAAGATTTGGACTTTCAAGGACAAAGACACAGCACAGTTGTACTTAATATCCCTTGATAGATTTTTCTTACTGTAACCTGTCTACCTATTTCCTGAGCCCATGTAAACTCCTAACACTTTGTCCGTGAATACGAATTCATGTGTGTACTAATGAGACTCAGCTCAGTCTCTGCTTCAGCTCTATTTTTCTGTCCAAATGAAAACGGTAGTCTGTTTCTCTGATGTTTCTTGGGTTAGGCAATTCTCAAGAGAAAAGTTCAGTCCTAGTGTCTTCTTTCATGATCACTGAGTGTACTGGCATCTTTCTCTTTAGGCTGTGCCTTTGTCACAGAATCATTTACACTGGAAAAGGCCTTCAAGATCAAGCTTAACTATTCACCTAACAATACAAGTCCACTACTAAACCACGTCCCTTCATTTTCTGCAAATGACACGTCATGCACTATCTTGTTTATGGAAGAGAATCATTGTGTAGCTTCTCTCTCTTCTACCCTTCTCCAGCTCTATTGCAGGCATATTTTATCTCTATTGACAATAACTCAGAAATTATCTCAAGTGACGGTAACTCAGAAATTATTCTTGTTTCCTGTTATTATTTTTATTTTTACTTCTTTTGCCTTGAAGTTGCTTGGATTTGGTTTAAACCTGAAAAAATGGTTTATTTCTTTCAATTAGTTGGAAGACATTACCTCCTATAAATGCAGAAGGTTATATTGTAGATCTTGCCTTGTACAGATCTTTCTCATTCTTCTTACTTGGCATTTCAGAGACGTAACTTTCCTATTTGTCTACATAGTTAACATTGTTATTGTTTTCTGTCTCAACTGCCATAGTGTCATCTCCACTTTGCTTTTGAATGCCTTTTTACTTCATTAGTATCTGTTCAAAATGCTGCTGCAAAATTACCTCTCTTCATGCATCTCTGCAGCCCTTAACTTTCAGCACCCGTCATGGCCATCAACCACGAAATGGTATGAAGAGTTCTCACTACTTACTGCTTGCATAGTTTTCCAGCACCACCTTGATTTTTTTTGTTCTTGTTTTTTCCTCTCACTTAACTAAGCTGTCCATGGGTGGCTGTGAGACCTCAAAAACTTTTTCAAGGCCTTTGTTCAAGGTCCCCTTTGCAGCAATGCCTGTGGGAATAGAGATGGGTAGGGCTCCTGCTGCCATGTGCCTGGTGCCAGAATGTGCCCCAGCCAGCTTGCTTCCTGGTTTGTCATTAGACTGTAGTTGTCTGTTCTTCTTTGTCTTTCACTTAACCCTTATGCTCTGCCAACAATTTGTCTTCTGCATTTTATTTTGCAATGTAAGGTTGCAATCTATGGCTTGGGAACATGGATTCAACAACAAAATTAATAATAAATGAGTCTACAGCATCATTGCTGACAGTATCACTTATTGGGTACTTCTGTGTGTATTTGAACAAATGTGATACTGCTGCTGATGTTGGATAAGTCCTGAAGGCAGACAATTTCTTGTTCTCACAGCAAGCAGCTGACTCAGTGCTTTAAGCAACAGTGCTTCTGTGATTCTTTTCCTTAGTTTTGTCTGTAAAGGCACCAGTAGTAGTTAGAATAAATTTCATGGCAAGAAGTTAATTTAATTCAGATTTTTCTCCCTTTGAACACACTGTTTTACATACTATTTTGTACAGGTGTTTAGAGTACGTGACTTAACCAGAACATTGAAGGCATGAAAGTTTTGTCTTATGAACTGTTACCCAGCACACGCTGCAAATGTTCTTCAGTTTCTCATTGACTGAATACAAATCCATTGTTTCACGGAAAAGAGCAAAACTAACCAGTTTACAGAATCACGTAGTTTACAAGGTTTCCATTCCGATTCTTCTGTGTTGCTGCTGCTGGTGACCTGTCTGTTTTGGAAAGATATACCAGCTGCCAAACCCAGAGGGGTCTTTGCTTTCAATCCCTTCTGTGATGTGGCCGTGGCTCTGCGGTACTTCTGCTGCATAACAAGAGGATTCAGTTTCTTCTGGCTCATTCAAAAAAGCCAGAAAGTGATGCAAAGAAAATTCTCTTGTGTAGGAACTGTCTCTGTGGGCGTATGTTGAGAAGACTGCTGTGTTGAAGTGTTTGAACACAGAGACTACTTTGGAGAAGTACTTTCCTGTGTTTGAGCTGACAGCTGTGGCTGCTGTGTACTTGCAAGTAGGGAGAGAAATTTAAGGACGCAAGGGTTATATGTGGAGAGCGTAAGTTTAAAAACTATGTTCTGAACTGTGATTTTCTGTTTTTTTGTGAGAGGACCTTAGACTTTTGGACCCGTTTATTGGCATGTTGTATTTTCCCAGACTTTTTCTTCTATAAGGCACAACAAATAACTGCACCCTCCCCTTCCTTTCTATTCCTGTAATATTTCCTCACTTGCAAGCAAAATGATACCTGGCCACCTAGCATTAGAAAGATTTTGAAATAGAATTAGTTTAGACTGTTCTGTTTTGAGGCTTTTGTGTTACCAGCTTTCTTTCAGACAAGGACTTAGTGTGCAGGGTGACATCTCTGTCCAACTGCTGGTGTGGCAGACACTGGAACCTGTATATTTAAGCAAAGGTTAAGCTACTATCATGTTAATTCAAATGCCAGAGATTTTGTTTATGGTACTGAAGATTGTAGTTTTGATCCTTTATGGCATCTAAAACAATTGTGTGCTCCTGGCTGTATTTCATTACACTGGGACTATTAGCTTGAGCTTCTGTGGAGTGCAGGTACGATCAATCTCTAAAATCAGCAATATGAGCAGTAGGTTAACCCTATTGCTTGTCAGCATTTCATATATTCCACACTGTATTTTACTTCCAGTGCTACCGACCTAGTAACTAAATATCTTTTAAGTTGCATTTTCATGTCAGTAGTATGAACTGTGTTTAAGTTAGCTGTATTGCTGTTTTATCCTGAGCTTTCACACATGAACTATAGTAGTCTGCCCTTTTGTTAAATCACGTTGGTAGCTGTGGCTAATAACAGCTTGAAAACTGTTGTATTTACTGTAAGAATTCTACATGGGCCTCCTAGGAGCAAATAGTAACTTAAAAGCGTAACGTCCATTGTGAGACGGAACCATTATAATTCACATAAAAATAAGAGCAAATACATTGAAATAAAAAACAGTCCTTGGGTAGATTCAGAAGTTCTCAGCATCACATTCTGACATTGAAG
The DNA here is from genome assembly GCA_024606505.1 of Aquila spilogaster. Taxonomy (NCBI): domain Eukaryota; kingdom Metazoa; phylum Chordata; class Aves; order Accipitriformes; family Accipitridae; genus Aquila; species Aquila spilogaster. Next base: position 13,304,414 of record JANHGO010000041.1, on the reverse strand, counting down.
AGTCAGTGGTTGTAAATTTAACAGATTGTCTTTCTCTATCTGCATTTGTTATGTTGCTGTTAACTCTGATATGGAATACCAGTACTTCATAGAGACCAAGTTTACAGATAAAATGTGTATTTATTGCTATGATCACTGCAGAAGCTTTACTAGTATCAAAAAGCCAGAAGTTGATGTGTGGAAATTTCTATGATCTTTGTGTTTACATCAGTTCTCAGCTGTGCCTGTGGCTAAGCTATGCTGGTTTGTTTTTTTTTTTATTAAGATGTCCGAATGCTTAAAAGAAATAATGACTAGATGAAATTGAACCTTGGTTGGTTCATGCTTGGCTGATAATTGGGAAGGGTGAATGTTTTGCAGATGAAGCTAAGAGCTGCCTATCCTTTCTACCAAAACACAACACTGATACTCCTTCCAGAAGTGGGAATGCAAGTTATATCATTGCAGTATTTATGTCTTCCTGACTAACCTGCAGCCTCAATTTTTCCAGTTTTTGGTTGCCAGCCTCTCTGGCCCATCCCATGGAATTTGGTCACTCATTCTGTTCATAACTTCTCCTTTCTGTCATGTGCCTTGAACCAGTCTGTGTGCTTCACACTAGACTGGTGTGAACAGAAAGCCCTTCAACAATGACCTGTTCTCTGCTCTTTCTACCCTTCTGTATACTGCTTCTAGTTATCCACAAGAACAAACTAGGCTAGAAGGATTTGCAAAACCAGTTTTGGAAGGGACAGATTACCTGTTAGAATCAGTGTTCAATGTTGATGTATGTGGTAGAGTAAAAGATAACAGGAAGAAAATTCATGTGACTTGGTCATAGTTTTCCCTCTTAGCTTGCAAGAAAAATTCATCTTAAACCAGATCCTTGTCTCAGTGGAAATGGTGCTTTGGATGTTTGTCACCTCCTGTTAGAGCTGTTGTCATTCAGTTTAGGTTTTGAAGGCTATTGGGGATCATCATTAGCCAGCAGTATATGTAGTTCTCCCATTTCAGAATGGTTTAAGCAACTCTTTCTATATCAGATCTGCACTTGATTTGCTCCACTGGCTCCCAATCAGTTTCCAGTATCATCTACGGCTTTGGTCTTGATCTTCAAAGCAACTATTGGATCAAACACCCCAGCTACATCAAAGACTGTATTTCTATTTGTGAACTACCAGAATATCTGTATTCCTTTGGGCAATGTAGATGATGCAATACCAGAGCAGCCACACGACATGTGGGGCACTGTGTTCTGGGTTAGGGGTTCAGGCTATGAATAAAGGTCCCCAAGGCAATCAGGTGAATGCAGAGTAAGAGATGGCTGAAAGGAGGCACTAGAAAACATCTCTGTGAATGTACTCCATTATAACTCATGGTGCAGAAGAAACTCCCATGTTTATCTGAAACATAATTGTCGAAAAGAAGAAAGTTAATGTACTTTGGAATGCTGTCAGGTCATGAAAGATATTGTATGTTTAAAAGTTGTGTACTTGTACCGAGTACCTACTGTGACAGTATTTAAAACTTACCTTTGAATTGCATTAAAATCACAAACTGCTTACTGGGACAGACCGCAATATTAACAAAAAACAAAGGTGACATACCTCTAAAGGAACTGAATGTTTTAGTAGGAATAATAAATATTGTAAAATTCGTTACTGTTGAAAGACAGGAATCAAGTCTGACCAGCTTCTAAACAAACCTTAAAACTCTTATTTTTAGTTGATTAGAAATATTCCACCACTGTGCGATATCTGAAGTGCTATGGACAGAATTGACACTGCTGAAACAATTTTCTCCCCCACTCAGTTTGGTTACCAGGGACTAATAAGTGGCTTAAAGGGTTGAAGATAAAAATTGCAACTCCAGATAGTTTAATCTAAAAAATAAATACCAGTTAAATTAGATACAAACTAAATACCTCAATAAATGCATTGTGTAATTTAAATCCTGGATAAAGCAACATCATCTGTATATCCACAGGTCTTCATAGCATTTTTTTCAGCTTTCCATTTTTTATCTATGGCAGTAGATAGTTCTCACTTGAATACCTGATGGGTGTCAGGCAGAAAGAAGATACCACTCTCCTGTTCAGAAAAACCTAATCCCTTGAGTGTCTGTTTCCTTGGAAAGTTACATCAGTTTCTTCATTTTAGGCTTCTCTCAGCCTGCCTAACAGATCTGCCTGATCTTCATGAATTCAGCTTTCTCTATAAAGAAACTCAGTTGCCATTGCATCTTGTAATAAAAACAACTGGGTGTTGTGTAGGAGGTACCATGTCTTGAAGCAGGGCAGCAGCTCTAGAGGAACCTGCCCTGTTTGCTTCACCTTATGCATCTCTCCAAATTGCCTGAAGTGAGTCATCATTGACTTGGTACAGTCTGTTGATGGCAGTGAGGTATCCAAACCTTGCATATTCCTGCATAGGAACTTTGCTGAATTTTTCTGTAGTGTTGTTTTGCAACAAGAAGTATCTCATAGGGAGATTGTCTGAATACAGAGATGTTTCCATCTCAGTGCCTTATTAAAACTGGAAGTTTTCACATGAAGTTTATATGTACTGGTACTAAACTGCTAATAGAAGGGGCCAGCCTTTCTGGTATTGTAAAAGACAGCTAGTTACCCTGTGGCAGAATGAAAATAGCAAGGTAAGGGCCACTGAATCCTGTTTTCCTGACTAGCCTCTGATTTGATGATTGAATAGGTTTCTGTCCACAGTAGAACTTTGTAATAAATCATTCTGCAAAGCAAACTGTCACCTAACCTTAGACATAAATTACAGACAGTACAGATCTGTTCTTTCGTTCATGTTGTCTTTGATAGTGCTTTCCCTTGGAAAGATCCAATTGCGATTCTCTAAATTGCATCCTATTTGTAAGTTTTATCTAAAGAATTTTTACAGGTGTTACCTCGTGCTGTGATTTGACATTTTTTCCTCCTGTTCTTGTGGTGAATAATGTGAAGTCAGAAGATTTCTTCTTCCTGACTGGTTGATAAAAATTTGAATAAAGAGTAAAAAATAATGAGTTTCTGTTGTTCAGCTGTGGATGATAAATGTTTGTGCTCAAGTTCTTAACAATTTCAGGGACTTAGAAATATTTTAATGAATATGTAACAGGCAACGCTTATAAGAAATATGACCTCGTGATTCATGATGAATTAGAAGCATCTTTGCCAATTATTTCTTTTGTAATAGTAAGCAATACTGTGAATACATCTCTGCAACATTTTTTTGCTGGAAAAGTGGATATGAAAGTATAATGAACGTGAAGGTTTGCTCTGAGTGTTTGTCTTACATATACATATATCATGAAATGGTTTCATGATAGAATGGTTTGGGTTTAAGATCAGCTATTTCCAATCCCCCTGCTATAGGCAGGGACACCTCCTTCTAGACCGGGTTGCTCACAGCCCCATCCAGCCTGGCCTTGAATGCCTCCAGGGTGGGAGCATCCACCACCTCACTGGGCAGCATGTTCCAGTGTCTCACCACCCTCACAGTAAAGGATTTCTTGCTAATAACCAGTCTAAATCTGCCCTCTTCCAATTTAAAGCCATTTCCCCTTGTCCTGTCACTGCATGCTCTTATAAAAAGTCCCTCCCCAGCTTTCCTGTAGGCCCCCTTCAGGTGCTGGAAGGCCACTATAAGGTCTTCCCAGAGCCTTCTGTTCTCCAGGCTGAAGAGCCCCAGCTCTCTCAGCCTGCCTTCATTGCTCCAGACAAAACTTAAGAACTGATGCGGTATCAACGTCTTGCTGACATAGTTGAGAAGATGCATGTTAACAGCACTCTTAAAAGATGTCTGCCAGTAAATGTTGGCTTTCTGTTGTGTAGTGTCACACAAACATGTTAGAAACATTTTATTTCATATCACAGCTTTGAATACTGTTTCTTTTTTGCTTTTTTTATATATGTATTTCTTATACATCACTTGTTATTGTAAGAACAGATGCAATGGCTCAAGTAAAGAACAAATACGGAATGTCTAAAAGAAATTGAAATAAGGAATAATTTAACACTTTTAAATACAGAAATTCTTCAGGAAAAATTAACCTTCAGAATAGTATTCTGTTGAGTTAATAGTGCTCTTTGATGTTGTACTAAAAGATGAACTGGAGGATATTGTTGCAAGGCAAAAGAAGTATTGTTTTTTTAAATTTTGTTGTGAACTCTTGTACCTGAAGTTGCTGCTAATCAGCATGCTTTTTCAGTCAGTGGCTGTGTTACTGCAGGTAGCTCACAGTGCTGCTGAGTCTGATGATGCCCTTAGTGATTTTATACACCCAGCTGTGCGATTACCTTTACTAGTATTTTGTAACAGTCAAGAACAAAATGCATGTTTCATATGTTTTTTCTTTTTCCTTTTAATAGCAAACCTGTCTTTTAGCCCTTTCTCCTTGCTTTCAGTGCACTGCAGAAGGGTTGCTGGATAGGCACTTGCAGTGGTGACTAATCTTACCCCTCAGCAGCTCATTTCCTTTTACTCATTGTATCTGCCGATATAAAAAAAGGCATTTGATACGGGTTTTGTTTGTGTTTATTGTGGTGAGATGCATGCATTTGAGGACAGTATTCTTCTAAAACTTTGGCCTGGAGATGGATGGAAGTAGTGAAAAATCAGGACAGTAATTAACTTTAAATATTCAATTATGTGAAGCTATTCATTGAATAAAGTATCATTTAAGTGAGTGCTGTTTTGAAGATTGAGCTGAGGGGGATATTGTTTAGAAATGTAAACAAAAGATAGTGATGTATTTATTACAGTTTCATTCTTTTTTGGTTCTTTTTGCTTTTCACTGTAAGAACGTGTGAATCTCAGATCTGTGTCGCTTAGAATTGCCTGTAAACTTTTTGTCTGTTTTTGTGCGCATATGCAATTGCATAAGCCCTCCAAACTGTCTGCTTTGTTAGTGCCTGTTCGCAATAGTAACGTTTAGAAATTGGTGCCGTTAGTTCAGGACTGCGTGCAGCAGAGCCTGTACTTGCACTGCAGTCAGATTCGTCATCCAAGACTATTATGGAGTAGCACCTTCTGCCCTTTTTGTTAAGGAATTAGTGGGGCATTCCCAAACCCCTGGGGAAACTTGCCTTCCAAAGAAGGGCTGCAAGACTGAGGGGAGATGGGGTGCCTCAAGGCTGCACATCACTTGTGGTGAATGGCAGAAACTCCCATAGGACAGTTAATTCCACTCAAATTCTAACACTTTTGTTTTAACTAGCATGGAAGACTGCCTAAGTTTTAAATCAGGGTGTTTTATATGTCCTCAAGCTCACATCTCTTTGCCAGTGTTTCTGTGAGACAGTGGAGTTTTGTCTTAAACACTTTGAGATGACTGTTGATAAGATGCTGCCAAAATCTTTTAGATTTGGTAGATTGAATATGAAAGTAGAATTTGAATGCAAATCCTTGAGCTTCCTTTTAAATAATATTCTTCAGCCTTTAACAGTCTTGAAAGAAGAGCACAGATGACAACAGAAATGATTCCATTTTCCTGGGTATACTAGTGATGCTCTTCAGGTGTGGTGAATGGGTTTTGTTATAGTGTCTCTGTTAATGGGGTCATGGATGTGTTTGCTTGTCTTGTAACTCTCCATTTGTCACCTGGCAGGCTGAAGGGGAAACGGTGGCTGTTCTTGCACACAGTGGAAGTGAAGATGAGTTTGATCCAAGTACTCTTCCAGATCCTGATAAATACAAAGATTCCGATGAAGAACAAGATACAGAAAGTGAAGACAGCTATAGGTATGTACATATCTTCCACATTGATTTTGAAGTGTTCATGTTTTTTTAGAAACTGATGTGTTTGCATATTAGGAACTCATTTTACAGTTGCCCTGTTGCTTCCACTACTTAATATGTAAGAGTTTGTTTGTGAGGTGGATACTGAACAGAAATGTGTGCTAAAGGCTATTACTTCCTTTAGTGAAGCTGTATGAGGAAGATACTTTCAGTCAGTGTTGAAGGAATCTTGGTAAGAACGTTCCACATGCAAAAAATCCTGACTAATTCCCTGTAGGTTTCATCTGTTTCAGAACTACATTTTTGTTTCATCGCATTGCAGGCTCTATTTGAAGAGAAAACACTGGAGACTTCTGAGGGTTTGGATGAGCCTTCTATACCAGTGTTAGACAAAATAAATTTGTGCGTGCTGAAACTTAAGTTGTATGGGTTAGTGCTGCTCAGACTTGTAATGCTGTGGAGGAAGTGGGATCTGAGTTACTGTAACAAAATTAACAATGTTAAACTTTTGTTTTTAATTTAAAACCATATTTTTAATTATATGAAACTGGAGATGTTGTTCGTTGTAATTAACAGAAAAGCACAGGGTGAGGATGAGGTGGTTCATTGCAATATGTTACATTTCTTCAGCATGTACTGCAGGAAGTCCAAAGGATACAGAGTGAAGTCCTGTGTGGTTTTTGTCATTGACTTCACAGCAACAAGTCCATTTGTGTGTTTCTGACAAACAGTATCAGAGATTCAGGAACATGTTATTGACACTCAGTGCTGTTAAATGAGAGTGTAGATCTTTACTTTGCCCTCTTCTAGATGCCTAGGTTTAGTAATCTCTAACTTCTCACATCTGAATCAGATATCTCAGCAACTACATGTTGTTGCTAGCCCTAGTGTGAGTGAACATTGTGGGGATGGTGTGTAGGACAGGGTGTTGGGACATGGATTTACAGACTGGATAACCCTAAGTAAACAGCTGGTGACCATACCCCCTGTAGATGCTTCACCAGTGTGTTGGTCAGTAGAACTGACAAGGATGGGTAAATGCAGTGGTTTTCCTGAGCAGCAGTAAACTGTTATTTTTTTTTGTGCAAGGAGTGAAGGAGGGTAAGTGTAACAAAATGGTAGTTCCTTCTGTGCTTTCACTTCCCTAACTTGATTCAGTATCTGTACTCCTTGTAGAATGAGTGAAAAGGCTGGGTGTAAAACATTAAAATAGCTTTCCAAAAACAGGCAGAAAACAAGAAACCAATGCTTAACAAGGTTCTTTTAGTTCCTACTGTATTTCTGACATCTTGACTCTGCCCATTAGCTTTTGCTGGGAGGAAGAAGCATAATTTGTTAAAAAGTTCTCCTGTGATGAGGTTTAAAATTCAGCATTTACTGAGGAGGTTTGTATAAGAGGATCTGTAGATTGCTTTTCATGTGTTACTAGAGTTTAAATGTATCTGTCCATACTTGATGGATGCATTCTCTAGTGGTATTTTTATATTGCATGGAGCAGAATCGGGTTAATATAATGAAATTGTATTCTCAACTTCCCCCAGATAATTTCAGAAATATGGTTAATTCTGTCTTTTTAATATACGAGACCCTGATGAGTAATACCTAGATATAAGATAGTGATTTGAGCTAGATGATGCCATGGAACCCCATTTTGTTGGAATGGACCATCTCTGTGCTGACATGAGCTGTAAGACAGGGACTAGAAGAGCAGTGTATTCAGGAATTTTGGTTTATGTAGAAGATTAATAAGGGAACCAGGAGAAGTATTTCAGGATACTAATGGGACTGTAGCAGTGCTCATTCTGTTGTTTTGCCTTTGAGAGCAAATTCTGAGCTGACTTCAGTAGTAATTCTTTGCTCCAGATTAAAAAATAAATAAATTAAAAAATAGTGGAGGGGTATCGTGAGATAAGAGATGGTTATTGATAGCTTGTTTCTTGGAAGAAGAAAAGAATAAGTTTATTGAAAAGTCTGAAGTAGAGCTTTGGTAAGAGGTTGGCCATTAAGCAATACTTGTTTATTAGTTAGTATGTTGCTTCTGAAGGGCAGATTCCTGGAATCCATTAAGAGATGTACCAGTGCAGTGGTGGGAAGGATTTATCAGCAACCAAGCATAGGAAAACTGATATCAAAATGTTACCTATTATACACTTCGTTACCTCAGGCGTTTCCTAATTACTCATAAGTTGTTGCATACATAGTGTAGGAAAAAGGTATTTTAATGCTGCATTTCATAAACGAGATTTAGCATTGTTTCATCTGATTGCCTTAGCTAGGAAAGGCTATCTCAACAAAACCATGTTTTGTAATGTAACTGTTCAATAAGTATTTTGAAGAAGTTATATGGACAGTCACACTAAAATTTGGAGGGTTTGTTAGTTTACTTTCAGTGTCATTAAATAACGATTTACTCAGGGAGATCTTTCTCTTACGCATTAATGCATCACTTTTTATATTAGTCCCTTCAGCAAGGTTATCAGCTAGACTAGATTTGCTACATTTTAAGAATAAAAGCTGATCGAGTTGGACAGATTCTTGGCAGTGCTAATCAGTGCATATTTTTTGGAATCAGCTGCTGACCTGGCCCTCTGGAATCAGAATGTCAGCTCACAGAAAGAAAGTCTTGGTCATTTCCCCTTCCCATGAAGTAGAATGGAAAAGAAAGTGCATGGAAAAAAGGAGTTAAATAATACCTTCTAATATATTTTCTTCAGCAAATCTCAAAACACTTTACAGAGGAGATGGGTATGGTTTTTGCAGAAAGGAATGTTGAGTCACCAAGTAACTTAAGACAAAGTTGATGACACAGATCTGGGAATAAAACTCATGTATCCTGAGGGCCAAGCGCTCTGTCCACTAGACGGCATTTCCTTGGTAACCGATTGTTTTGTGGGTTTTTTTGGTTATATTTTTCAGTATGCCAACTTTACACACGCATACTTAACACCACGTAGGTCATGCTTCAGACTTCACAACACATTTTTATATCAGATGATTTAAATCATAATTGAGAGCTGAAAATTGACTGTGGAACACACATTCAGTAATTTGTCTTAGTAAATGAGGTGTGTTGTGCTTGTATCCCTATTCAGAAGAGACACGGTATTTTTCTTACCACTGTATATAGAATACTGGTTTTTTTTAAAACGTGTTTCAGAAGAAGCCTTAATATAACTACTTACGTTATGTACTCACCAAAAATAAGTTTGTTCCACAGATTCAGTAAGAACACACATGTTCCTGTTGTGTTGAGTGATGACCTCCTGGCTATGAGCTCTACACATATGGCTGAAGAAGTAACAGTAACTTTTTAAAACATCTGTTGCAGTTTTCTTCAGAATCGAGTATTAATAGAATTAAAAAATCGTAGAATCATTGAGGTTGGAAAAGACCTCTAAGATTATCTATTCCAACTATTAACCCATCACCACCGTGTCCCTCAGTGCCACATATACACGTTTCTTGAACGCATAATTTTGATAAGAGATGTACAGAGAAGGAAAATAGGAGGCAGTTGCTCTAGAAAATAATTGCTCGAGTAAAGAAGAGGAAAATTAACAGTCCAGAAGAAGGGTTGGAGCACCTCCTCTATGGGAGCAGGCTGAGACAGTTGGGGCTCTTCAGCCTGGAGAAGAGGAGGGTCCAGGGGGGACCTTATGGCGGCCTTCCAGTACCTGAATGGGGCCTACAGGAAAGCTGGGGAGGGACTTTTTGTAAGTGACAGGATGAGGGGAAATGACATAAAACTGGAAGAGGGCAGATTTAGACTAGATAGTAGGAAGAGATTCTTTGCTGTGAGGGTGGTGAGACACTGGAACATGCTGCCCAGTGAGGTGGTGGATGCCCCCACCGTGGAGGCATTCAAGGCCAGGCTGGAATGGGGCTGTGAGCAACCCGGTCTAGAAGGAGGTGTCCCTGCCTATAGCAGGGGGGTTGGAACTAGGTTATCTTACAGGTCCCTTCCAACCCAAACCATTCTATGATTCTAAGATGAGAGGAAGGCTTGAAAACAGAATTTATGAAAAGGCAAAGTTCTCTATGCAGGCAACAGCTTTTTCTTGCTGAAACCAGGTAGAGAAAGTGAAGCCACTGCTGGGAGACTTACCAGTCTGTGGTGGTCATTGTTTTGAATGATTGATGCAAAATGGGAAACAGATCAATAAAAAGCTGAGAATAATGTGCAAGAACTGAAAGTTTGCTTCCTAGTGTGTTTTAAACTGTCATTTGTTCAGTTTGTCCAGGAGAATGTAAATATATTAAAAAAACTTCGGTGCCTGAACGTTGGATAAAATCAGATCAGAAATTAGGTTGTATCTCCAAAGGCAGCAGCACATTTGAGAGTGTTAAGACTCTGACAGATGGACATATAGCAAATCAAAATGGTTTGACTGATGCCACTGTCACCTCCGGCTGGAGCAGTTTCAACCTTGAGCAGTGATACTAGATGTTTTTGAGAATCAATCCCTGAATAATTCCAGTCTTCAAACTGTTGTATAGACTCAGATTGCTCTGCCTTGATTCACTGAGTGGAAACTCCAGTGGTCTGGGACTAGATTATCCTGCTGCTTTATGGTCAGCAATGCCCATGACAGGAATGGGCAAGACTAGGGCTGATACAGCTTCAGCTATCCAATTTGAATCCACTGCCACCTCTCTACTAGAACCTTTGGGAAGTAAAAGTGACCACAGAGTAGAAGCAAGACATTGATGATTTGCTTTGGGTGCTTTTGTCCTTTTTCCCATCAGATCCTGTATGTTTTCCATGCAGTAATAAAAAATAATAAGCTATTGTCTTCCTGATCTGATTTTGATTTGAATATTTTTTTCTTGTTCCAGACTGTAGTACTTTGGCTCCCATCTTTTGCTTTTAGTACAGTTACACTGCTATTTCATTACAAAGAGATTAATCTTCCTTTTTCCTGCAATTGTTTTTTTACAAATCTAGTTTGAGTGGTTTTGATTTACATCATTGGAATGGCCAGTGAATGGAATAACACTGTGCAATATATTTTCATTACCATTTCTCTGTACTGTAGCGTTCTTACAGCAAATAAGAAAGAAGCTGCACTGGGCTTTGTGGAAGGGACTGCAGTAATTAATCTTCATTAGGATTGCTGCCATGGCCTTGCGAATTAAAATTTATTACGTGGAAGGAAGTTTGTGGCACAACATGTTTGATTAGTAAAATGCCAATATTTAAGAGATAAATTATGGCTAACTTTTCTAAACTGTATTTTATTAACAGATTCATTCATTATTCACGTACGCTTCTTCAGGAAAGAATCTGTCTGCTGTGTTACAGTTTGGGACCTCAACTCATGGCCTGCAGTTTGGTGACAACAGCAGTTTGTTTTCAAGTGCTAGTAAACCTCAACTCCAAAGCAAGCTCTGATAAATGGTAACTGAAGCAGAGCTGGTCTAGAGAGCTTAGAGTTGCTGTTGTTTAATCACGGCTGCAAGGTCTCACGTAAAATGGCTGATTCAAAACCACAGAAACCTTGCAGAGCAGGGGTTGCCCAGATCTTGAATCATAGAACCATGGAATGGTTTGGGTTGGAAGGCACTTGTAAGGTCATCTAGTTCCAATTCCCCTACTGTAGGCAGGTTGCTCACAGCCCCATCCAGCCTGGCCTTGAATGCTCCCAGGGAGGGCGCATCCACAATCTCACTGGGCAACCTGTATCAGTGTCTCACCACCCTCACAGGAAAGAATCTCTTCTTACTATCTAGTCTAAATCTACCCTCTTTCAATTTAAAACCATTTCCCATATCCTGTTGCTGCATGCTCTCATTAAAAAGTAACCTCGTAGATTTCTTACAGGTCCCCTTCGGGTACTGGAAGGCCACTATAAGGTCCCCCCAGAGCCTTCTCTTCTCCAGGCTGAACAGCCCCAGCTCTCTCAGCCTGTCCTTGTAGAGGAGGTGCTCCAGCCTTCTGATCATCTTCATGGCCCTCCTCTGGACTTACTCCAACAGTCTAATGTCCTTCTTGTGCTGGGGGCTCCAGAACGGGATGCAGTACTCCAGGTGGGGTCTCATGAGAGCAGAGTAGAGGGGATGAGAGTCATCTCCCTCGACTTGCTGGTCACACTTCTCTTGATGCAGCCCAGAATACGGTTGGCCTTCTGGGTTGTAAGCGCACATTGTCAGCTCATGTTGAATCTTTCATCAACTGAAACTCACAAATCCATTCCCTCAGGGCTGCTCTCAAGCCATTCTCTGCCCAACATACATCTGTACTTGAGATTGCCCTGACTTAGGTCAGGGACCCTGCACTTGGCCTTGTTGAACTTTGTGAGGTTGGAATGGGCCCACCTCTCAAGCCTGTCCAGGTCTCTCTGGATGGCATCCCTTTCCTCTAGCATGTCAACTGCACCACTCAGCTTGGTGTCATCTGCAACTTTGCTGAGGGTGCACTTGATCCTACTGTCCATGTTGCCTACGAAGATGTTAAATAGTGTTGGTCCCAGCACTGATCCCTGAGGAATGCCACTCATCATCAGTCTCCACTTAGACATTGAGCCATTGACCACAACTCTCTGAGTGTGAACAGCCAGCCAATTCTTTATCCAGCGAGTGGTCCATCCATCTAATCTGATGTCTGGAGGCAAGTTGAATACCAGGAATTAATATTTTTTCCCTTGGAATGTCCTCAAAACACACTTGGGAGATTATTTGTTAGTAGTTAAATTAAGAGAATTCCCTGGTGTATTGCTGTCAGGGTCTTAGTTACAAGTAGATCCCTGTTGCCCAGATGCCACTCATCTATGTTGGTATTCATTTCAGGGGCTGGATTCATAAGGTGTGCTTTTAGTGCTTGTGTAATAACAGTTACCTGTCAAAGGACAGTACCTTCCTTTGTTGTTACAGCTGTGCAAATGGTGAGCGCAGAAATTACTATGCATGTTGACAGATCTGCTGTTGGTACCTCTTCGCTCCGTAAACACAGCCCAGCCCAGTAAATCTTTCCATTGGGAGCTTCAGCCCATGTGGGCAGCTCAGGCTGCTGCAGCAATGTAAAGCTAAATTGCACCAGATGGTGAAAGGAAGGGATTGTAATCCAGCTGTACGTGCCACTTTTTAAGTGTTGTGAATAGGAGACAAAGAGACACACTGGTTTTGGTCTGGATCTGAATTGTGAATTTGCTTTCTAACTACATTTTTATATCAGAAAATAACTCTCTTCAGAATCACTTTATTTTATTTTGGCTGTTGCAGTGGACGCCAGCTGGTAGTGCATCAGTGTGTGGGTGTGTGAGGAGTATGGGGCCATTTATGGCTGTGGAAAGTGACCAGTGATAAAAGATCAGCTCTGCAGGATGGGCTGTTGGCCCTGAAGGGACTGAAGGAAAGCCGCAAAGGAATTCATTTGACAACATGTGCATGAATTTGACAAGTGCACAAGTGCCTGTATAGTTGCTTTGACAAAACTGCACCTTTTACGTGTACGTCTGAGAATTACACTTGTTACACCTCATCCAAAGGGCTGAAGAGTTAAGGAGAAGCACCAAATGGATATGGGATGCAGCTTGGTGTAATGATGGCAGATACCTCTCCTGGTCATTTCCCAGCATTATTTTTCAGTTTGCCACTCTCACCCTTTCCAAAGCTCTGAGTGCTTAACCAGAGCATTTCCCAGCCCCTCTCCACACCATCCAGCTCACAGCTGACACAGCCCTGTCCTTCATCTCATGTCTCCAAATTATGAACTTCTTAGTAGTACATGTCACCTGTGGTGTTGTTCTCTGCTTTTTCTTCTAAGTATCCTTTATCACATTCTGTCTTGCTTCTACTTTTTGTACATCATGAAAACACAACCTTCCAGCTGTCTTCATCACTCAGTAGCTTCTCTGCCATTTTCCTGTGTTACGCATTTCTCCTTATTCACTTCTTGAGCTTACAGCCCAGTAGGGGTCAAATTAGTGTGAAAATACTCCTGGTGCTGATGTGTAGATACATATTTAGGATGCACTATTAATCCAGCACCACGACCCCTCAATAATAATAAGAAACAGCTTGACTCTGCACAACCTACCTTAAAGCTTACAATGAAAATTCTTGTCACTGTGCTTTTGTTTGTGTAAAAAATCAGAAGCCTCACAGTTGCTTTTGAATGTGTTTTATATTTAAATCTGACACCTTGCAAACATCTAAACTCCAAAGTGAAATGCCAGCTTTTTGGTGTTTAAAGTCTGTTTCATAACTTGCGAGATGTCTGTGTTGTTTTAATTGCTGAGATGTTTTGAACTGGTGTCCTAGATGAAGCATTAGTCAATTAGGAATGCAAAGCAGGCTTCAGAGTGGATTCAAATGCTGGAAATAATTGGCTCTTTTGCAAACAAGCTAGGATTGCTTTTACTTAATGGAGTTTCAGCCTTGCTGCTTTTAAAGCAAACCCCCATAATCTGTTCCAATCAAAGAGGGCACTATCCCAAACCCACAGTGGCCACTTGGAAGCAGCACTTGAGGGTCTTTTTGTATATGCTCCAGGTAGGTTTTGTACTTATGGAGTATCTTGAGCACTGCAGAGTGAGAAAGCTGTCCTTGTTTCAGAGAAGGAGTAAAATAAACATTGGTTGTGAGCACTGAAAAGCCACCCCCATGCAAATGAATGCTCAAAAATGACAAGTTGTTAAATCCTTTGAAATGTCCCAATTTCAGGAAAAGTATTCAGTTGCATCGTCGTCAGCTATTGCATTACACTGGTTCTTCTGGTTCGGAAGGGGAAGAGCCATGTGAATGTGGGCTGGATCATTTGTTCTAATTGTGAGAATGTAAGGTATTTCTCACAGATTTTTCTTCCTCGCTCTGTGTTGTGATGAGTGGGCTGGAGCTGGCACCTCCTTGGCAGCAGGTGGGATGGAGAGAGGGAGCAGCCTGCTGCATGGCCACCAGGTGCTCCTCCCCTGCTGTGATAGTGTGGGGCTACCAGGGTGCACCCAAGGTCCATCCAGAGTGTGGGATGCAAGGAGCTGAACCTACTGTAGGGAACCTGCTTAAGCAGGGGCTTGGACTCAGTGATCTCCAGAAGTTCTTTCCCACCTCTATAATTCTGTCATTCAGTGAAAGCTGCGTGCTTGGGCTTTCTTGTTGCTGCTGTCATCTGGCCATGTGACAGAAGTGGCAGTAGTAAAACATACACAGCTGTTTGGTCCAGATTGAAGGCTGTAAATGCCAGTTCATTCCTATCTTAGCAAAAGCAGCAGAAGGAACAGGAATTCACCAGGGAAAGGAACTGGGTTTGGGTATGTCTCTTCCTCATGCGGCAAAGGGGTGGTTAATAGCTTCCAAGGACTTATTCTCAAAGAATGGGCAAGAGGGGCTTGAATGAGATGGACTCAAATCAAAACTGCATTAAGTAAGGATAGGATTTGCCAATGAAATGACAATTCTCATATTTTTATAGTGGTTGCAGATTTATTATAGGCGATCCTGAACGCATGTCAAGGTCCCCTGACACATCGCTAAATCAGTTTTGTCAAGTTGTCTGTCGCTGTATAAGGCGGTAAATATTGGATAAGGCTGATGGTGATATCTTGATATATTGTAATCAATTAAGACAGCAGAGCGTTCACCACCACCTCGGTCTGAGAGCAGTTCTAATTTAGGCATGCAGAGTTCATCAGCTTCTGTTGCTTTACTCTTCTGAATTGTAATTTTGTTTGCTCTTATCTTGACATAAATTTGCCTTGTTTAAAATGAATTGTTTGATTACATGATGATATTGATTACCACAGTTGTTAAAAAAGAGTAATTGATTTTTTCTTTAGAGAACTTGAGGAGAAGAGTGGAAGAAAGAGAAGAAGCCACAGTGACAGTAAAGCAGCAGGAGAAATGCCACAGAAAAGAAAGAAGGCAAAATTCAGCCAAGAGGAGGATCCCTTTTTGCCGTTGGATACTGGGCTCTCTCTGGCAGAGGATGAAGAACTTGTACTACATCTGCTCAACAGCCACAGTTAATTATTTTCCTGAACATCTTCTTTTCTGGGACACATTCACAGTTTTGTTGGTAGTCTACACAAGGTGAATATGGCATCTGGGCAAATGGGTACCAGTGGATGAAGATGCACGTGGTCCACGCACAACGGGCTTGAATCATAGCACCTTGTCGATTGTAGACAAGGTCTGTTTGATTTATAAGACTTTCTAAACCAGTTTTCCAATCTAAATCTGCAGATGTCATCTCCTCATAACATGTTTATAATTTAAGATCTGCAGATTTTGAAGTTCTCTCTTTTTTTGTAATAAATCCTGCTTTCAATAAAAACACGAGGCTCCTTTCTTGACTGTGTCAGATTTGCTATTTTGGAAGATACAAAATTTCTAGATGTACTAAAATTTCTAAAGAAATACTGTAGGCAGCTCAAATCGTACTACTTAAAATGTTTTGTCTTATGTGTATCATGCGTATGTATTTAAAATACTTTATTAAAATTCCTGAGGCTTTGGTATAGACTTACGGTGTATCCTTTGGCTTTGTTATGAAAGCACTTATTCATCTGTCAGTTATCATTTCTCTTTGGTTCTGTCACTTGTGTTAGGCAATTCAGAAAACCGCTTTTAGAAGCTGAATTCTTGGGTTTGAGTCCCATCTGAGTGAGGACACTGTGATATCCCAAAAAGCAGAGTGTAACGCTGCCTGACGAAGTCAGTTCTGTGTTGCAGGTTGTGTGGCAGAAACACCTGAAAGACTGCAGCCTTAAATTAGGTTCTATTTTCTTTTTTTTTCTTTTTTTTTTTTTTTGGTAGACAAAATACAACAAATAAAAGATTATTTATTTTCCAGCCATGTTGAAGTCTCATCCCATCAAACCGTGGCTGTTTATTGCAGATTTTGTGCGTGGTTTGCCCCCAGCTGCATCATGATGAACAGCAACATGGCATCTGCTGTTGGTCCCTTCCCATGGAAGGGAAGCAGCAACCATTCTCCCCAGTGCAAAACAAGATATTAACACAATACCAAATGTTGAGTTATTCAGGTAGGTTTTCATCTCTTGCTTGCACCCACATGCCAGCTATGAGCCAAATTTGTTGCATTCGCATTCTTGTCTGCCTCCCTAACAGTACTGGCACATCATTCAGAAAAACAAAACAAAACATGGCGAATGCTTACAGACAATATGGAGAACGATCAAAACTGAATGTTGCACATTCCAGCAGTGAGCGAGGCAATGAGCTAGACAAAGGGAAGGCTGCTTTCTGAGAAAATGAGGGAGAGCAGGAAAAGTCAATGTTTAGTTTGTTGACAGTGTTTTTGACAGTGAAGAGGTATGTAAAGCGATGATTGTCTGTTTTCAGCAGACACGTCTTAGTGAAGTTTGCATGGCAAGCTACAGAATCGTGAGTAAAACACCGGGTAGGTACAATTGCCTGAGGGCTTTCGCCTATTGCTGCTCTTCAGTAAATCACAAAGTACTCGTTGTCTCCCAAAGCTGGCTATGTCTGGTCTTCCCATCACCTGTGTGAAGACACATGAAAGTAAACGCTCCTTTCTTCAATACCACTTTTTTTCCATTTTTTTTATTACAGAAATCTGCCAGCATCAATTCAGCAAAAGCCTTTGTTCTCTTACTGTACCCCGTTATCTTTTAGCTCGATTACTCAAAACTGAAAATACACTGCAAATTCTTGTCTTCAAATGTGGCATTTCCCATTCTGCCAGCAGGCAGGGTAGCATCACAACAATGTTATAGGCAGAGCACATCTGCCATCTGCTCTTTCCTGACAGTGTGGAACAAGAAGAAATGACCGAGTTTCACAAACACTAAACATGAAAGATGGGACCTGCTTGGCATCTGAGGCACAGTGTTTAGTCTATGGTCCCACAGTGGGCCTGGAAAATACTCTGCTAATAGCACTGCTGATGAATCTGTGGATGAAGAAGGATCTGTTGTGATGCTGCTGTGACTGTGCTTACGCTTCATCATGTGGACAGCTGCAGGGGTTGTGATGAACGTTGTCAGTAAATGCCTCTGCACTGAGCTAATAGAGGTCCTGCTTCTGCAACTGGAGACAATAAACACAGGATTGGAGCGAGGGACATCAACAGCAGACAGCTGTTCAAAGATGAGCTGCAAATAGATGGTAATACGGTGGCGTACACATCTTATTCTGATATGTTCATAGATTGAATGCACTTCTTAGTGATCCATTGGCTTGCACATCACCTGGTGTCTCTTCACTCAGATTATTGCACTGAGAAGGTTGAGCGTAGTTTGCTGGGAGTACGTGAGCTGAACAAACACAAGATTTACTGTTCCTTAATGGAGTGTGCCCATTCACATCTGCAAGTGTGAGAGAAGTATTCTTTCCCAGTGAACAGTAAGAATCAAAACAAACTACATATAGTGGAAGGATTGCAATTGTATTAGTGGTGTTTTCACTGTCTGCATACATTATTTCAAGTGCCCATTGTTTTATATATATATTGTACATATAATGGAGTTTTAAGTGTATTTGTATTATCTGATACAGAGCCATTGTTTCTTGAATTCTCACTGAATTTGCCTGCTTCAAATGCAGCTGTCCTTGAGAAGAGGTGTACACCTAGGGTGGAGTTCCCACAGGAATGGAGCCATATGAAAAAGAAGAGGGAAGGTCCTTAAGGCAAGTGCTCCATGTGAGTGCATCTAAGGGTGGGAACTAGAGAACAAAAGAAGACACTGCTTGGCATTTGATGGTGGCTTTGGGTTATCATTCCTGTGGACTGTAGATCTGGTCTGAAAGGCTTCTGACCAACCCTATTTTAACTGTGTTTTCTGCAACAAGTGAAAAAGCACAAAGCACGGAAGTTAATCTCAGAAGTGCAAGGATTGGCTTGACTGAGGGGTGTTTTCCAGTGAGCTCCTTTACATTTCACACCTGCGAACCTCTGCTGCTGAAAGACTGAACAGGTGACTGAAGGGCAGCTGGAGAGGGGCCAGCCCATCCCTGTGACGTGTCCCTGCTGGGGACAACACCCCTTGTCTCCCTTTCTGTTGGTGTGGAGAAGTGACGTGGTGCTATAGTACCAGAACAAATCCCAGCTTACCAGAGGAGCTGTGGGTGCCCCATCCTTGGAGGCACTTAAGGCTGGGTTGGACATCCTCAGCCGGTGGGGGGCAGTCCTGCCCATGGCAGGGAGTTGGAACTGGATAATCTCTAAGGTCCCTTCCAACCCAAGCTGTTCTGTGATTCCCTGATGCTTTTGCGAGTTTGTATTTCACATCACTGCTTTACGCAGGAGAAATGAAATCGTGGCTGTCATTTGGCTCATGTAATCAAAGACTTCATCAGTGCTTTATGTACTGAAATCCACATATCCTAAATCCCTTGTGCCTTAACAAACGCAGAGTCTGAACGGCGTTCTGTGTTGGCACTGGCCTTCAGGTGATGCTGTCAGAGCATCCTGGGGTGGGTCTGGGGTTTCCTGCAGCCCTCCTGGGAGGGCAGAGACAGCGGTACTGCTCCTGAGGACTGCATGAGGTAGCCAGGTCTAGCTATGGCAGCGAGCATCTCCCAAGAAATGGAAGGATAAATCCTTCCATTGCCAAGCAGGAAATGTTGTTTTAAATAATGATTTTTCGTATCAGTTTGCATTTGTACCTTACATTAACAGTGATCGATTTCCTTCTGCTGCTAGAACAATTCCAGCTTGTTGATATATAGCTAGGTGTAATGCTAAAACTAAGTCTGGTACATTTAGCTAATTCTGAGGCTATACATTACACGAATCCATATATATAATGGTATACGTTAGCAGGCTTTTGTTCAGCCTTCAATGTTTGGTTTGCTACATACAAAATAACAGCCATTTGTTTACTGGATAATTTATTACAATTTGTTTCAAGCCTCTTTTGGATGGAAACTGGAAAGTTACAGCATTGAGAAGGTGAAAGTCATGATAATGTTGAAGAGATTTTGTTTTGTTAATTAGTTAAATAGATGGACACAAAATGTGCTAGCAGCGGAGGGTGTCTGGCTTGCAGTATTTTCATGAGACGCATAAATGTGTCATTGCAAAGATACTGCTTTGCCTCAGTGTCATAGAAATCTCTGTTAGGTTTTTGCTTTGTAAAGAGCTCATTGAAGCAGCACATTAAATTGGGTGAAGGGTGTGAGAAATTTAGGCTGTGACCTAAGTGGTTGCAAATTAATTCTTACCATTTTAATGGGCATTTTCCTTTAAATAGGATATGAATGGAAATAAAAAGTAATTTTTGCAGCTGACTGAGTCCAACTGGAGCAGTGAGTGCCGTGTCCTGCTCTCTGGCCAGGCTCATAAAGAGAGAAATGCCTGAGGCAAAACATGAAAAACCAGAGAGCCATGGCAGAGAACATTCAATTCAGACCATAAAAAATAGTGCAAGATCTGAGGATACTGAAGTGACCCTGGGGGTTCCTATCATCCTGGATACGTGTGATAAAATCTGATATAAAACACAAGAAGAAAAGGAATCTTTGTAAAGGCTGCAAATGGATATTTTTCCTTATTGTGCTGCTCTGTAGTTTGACCTGATTGATGCTTGTTTCTTGTGAGATTGATCGTGCTTTGTAGCAAGGACGCTGAGCTGCTCTGTGTGCAGAAATGGCCTCCGTGGTTCCGGACATTGCTGCTGTTCTGCTGGAGGTCCCTGCTGCTGTGCTGAAATCAAGCTGGTTGCTTCTGCACTGACACAGAAGCCTGGTGCCATCTGGAGCATCACTTGTTGTTTCATTGGGACCTTGAGCAGAGCAGAGCTGAACCCTGCGCCCAGTGTGCTGCGAGCCGTGCGATCCAGACGGCAGCCCAACTCTACGGGAAATAACGTTTCTGATCAATAGCTTTAGTAAGAAAAGGCTGTTACCTTTCCTTTTTGACCATATTTTATTAGATTGCTTTGTTTTATTGCTCTCTTCTCTGGTGTTTGCAGCTCCTCTGAATTTAATCTCATCCTTTCAGATTAATTTTTTATTCTCGGAAGGATCAAGTTTTATCTTTAAAAGGTGGGACTAGATGCTAGAAAATTGCATTGTCGACATCCTTGTAAATCATAAGAATTGCTATCAAGGCTTTAGTCTGCACCACGTGCACACCTTTGTAATGAAGCGCTCCCCAAACCTTAAAGGCAAATGGGCCTGTTACAAGCATCAACAGAAGAGAAAGCCCAGTGCAGGAGCAAGACTCTTCCCAGGCCTGCCAGAGGTTCTGCTGTGATTAAAGCAGTAGAGAGAGGTTAATCCCATCCAAGGATGTGTTGTGTATTGCCTGCTTTTGTCCATGTCTGGCAGGAAGCCATTTTTTGCAAAGAAAAACTGTTCATCAGATTCAGTCATGTAAAAATGACTGCTTATATTACACGGGGCTATCAGCTGGCAGAGTTAACCAGGAGTGGAATCTCTTGGGTAGATGCTATGTCTAAGTTCTGCACACCATCTGAGATGTGTTTTGTCTATAAAACATAGATGGGTTTAATTAAAGTAAAATAGTTTTGTTGAGCAGTATCTAAAATCCATCAGAACTGAGAAGCGGCCGTGCTGAGGTTCCAGCTACGTTAAGAGGGATGCAATGAGCATTGCTGTAATCACATATGGGATGCTAATGGAAGGGAATCACAGAATCATTAAGGTTGGAAAAGACCACTAAGATCATGCAGTCCAACCGTCAGCCCATCCCCTCCATGCCCACTGACCACGTCCCTCAGTGCCACATCTCCACGGCTCTGGAACGCCTCCAGGGATAGTGACTGCACCACCTCCTTGGGCAGCCTGTGCCACTGCCTCACCACTCTTCCTTAGAAGAAAAGTTTCAACCTGAACCAGTATCCAACCTGAACCTCCCCTGGCACAACTTGAGGCCATTCCCTCTCATCCTATCGCTGTTACCTGGGAGAAGAGGCTGACCCTCACCTTGCCACAGTCTCCGTTCAGGTCATTGTAGAAAGCAATAATGACTGAGACTCCCTTTCTCCAGACTGTACCATCCCAGTTCTCTCATCTAAACATGGTGCTGCAATTGTGATCTGGTTCCTCTAGCCTGTGCCTTCTGTGGCCGTACTCATGTCCTCCCCACCAACTGCATTTGATGGGTTGCTGGTTGGGCTAGATGATCTTAGTGGTCTCTTCCAACTATAATGATTGCACGATTGTACTGAAATGCAGTTTGGTTTTATTCCACGAACTTAGTGAAAGTTAGCAGATGTAGCTTAGGAACTAATTAAGCTTCCTAGTCACCACAGTGAATTACATCTTGGCAGGGTCATGGCTTTTTTGATGCAACTTCCCAAAATATGGCTTCTAATTAATTGGAGATGTTGCCATGCCTTTGTTGAAAAGATCAGGACACAGCTTTGTTTTTAGAAGCTCCCTTCTCACAAGCACTCACTGATGTGCGAACCCTTTCCCCTAGCACTGAGGCGAGTCCATTCCAGCACACACTCATTTGCGCTGAAAAGCGTGCTGTCATACTTCAGTATGATGTCATACAGTCTGATGTGCTGCCATGGCAGTACAAGGGCTGCCTGCCTGATCCCAGCTCTCGCAGCAGCAGTGAGAGCTCTATCCTGGCCTCTTCATTCAGTGCTTGTTCACCAGAAGCCCTCTGGGTGGGAGTTCTGCACGGATGCAGATGTTTTCCCCAGCCAAGGTGCTGCTCTGCCTGGCCTAGGGCTGGGGATGATCATCCTGGGCAGTGCCCCAGACCTGATGGAGCTCCTGTGTGCTATTAGGACACGTGTAAACGCTCAGTAGAAATTGTTCTTGCAAAAAATGGTGACATGGGACAGACTTTTGTATGCAGTTAAGATATTTAAAGCATATTTGTTATGTAGTTCAGGTACAGTGATATCGCTGAGCTGAGTGTAGGACCAGGACTGGTTGGATGCTGAGCCCAGAGCAGGGCAGCTGTTCCTGATCCAGATGCAGCTGTGAGTCTCATTGCCATGGAGCATGTTGCTGCCACTGGCAAGCAGCTGATTGCCAAAGGGAGCTTGGTTCCTGTGGGAGGGGTACCACATACCAAGATGCAGTAATTGAGGTTCTTCCCTATGAGCAAACACTCTGAGTGTCTGTACAACAGTGACCTGGTGGGCTTTGGCATACGCAGTCATAAACGGGCGCAGGGAGATGCATGGAGCTCTGCAATGACGCAATGTCATCCTGCACAATATCGCATGCTGAAATGTTTGCAGGGCAGCTTGCAGATGTTCCCGAGGGAAAGCCTGATGCCCTGGTAACTGCCACCATTCCTAGCGGGGTGCTGCTAAACCTGTGGTGGGGTGGTGCGGGACCAGCTCGCAGGGCCAGCTCCCTATTGCCCGCTGCAGCTGTAGCTGCTGGGGCCAGCGGTCCTTGACCTGCCGAGCTGTGCAAATGTCTTTTTATAAATACAAGTTCTCCAGCAAGCGCGCTGGGGAGGATGAAGAGCTTGCATTTCTTAAATATATGTAAGAATGTGCTAATCTAGTTCCTTGTCTAGTGACTAATTAGGCCCATTTACTCTTTCTGCCGCTTGTAGCTGCTGGTGCGTTTTCTGCAAACTGATGTGCTTCTTCAGCACCTAATTACGGCATAAACAATACCAAGCTGTTAGCGATGCAGAACTGCCTGGCTCAGAGAGCAGCTCTCCTCCAGGAACTTGCTAAATAAAGTCAAGGAAGGGTAAAAACTCCTCATTAAGGTCTCTCTCTTTTTCTCCTTCTTTTTTTTTCCAGACTGAATATATCCTGCTAAATATCTGGGCCCTTTGTTTCCAACCTGCAAGGGAAGGCAGCCTGGGGCCGGGCCTGCCCCAAGCAGCCCGCAGATGAACACGGAGACATGGAATTGGATCACCTCCTCTCCATTTGCTTGAGAGCTGCGATCCGCCCAGCAATGCTGGTTTCTGAGGTTGTGTGTTTCATGTAAGCTCTTTCATTGCATTAGCTACACAGACAGTTATCTGGAATGTTCACAGTGTGACACTCGGTGATAATATGAGGTCTCAGACATTTAACGATTTCCACTCACACTTCTTACAGGTGATATTCAGTATCCCACCTAAATATTCTCCTCTGCGTTGTAAATATTCATCATTTTCCCATGTGCTGCTGTCTATCTGCGCCGCCACTGGAATTTCTCTCTGCCAACCAAGCCATAAAGCACTGAGAGGGGCAGTTTTTCTCAACTAAGTGAAAATATGAGCTTGTCTGCTTCGCTCTGCAGTGATCCTGCCATCCGTTCTGTGCTCACTTGATGCATGTGACTGCAGCAGCCTCCGCCTGCCCGGGAGCTGGTGACACCACACGATCTTCTCATGGCTTTTTTATTAGGGAAATACAAAGCTCCGTGGTTGCCGCTCTGTAGTAACCCACCTAAAGCCAGAGCCGTCCATCTGAAATGCTGTGCTGGGTATCCTCTGGTCACGGTGGGCATCCCAGCGTCGTTCGGACAGCCGGGTGCTGTGTGAGCGGTGGCTGTGTGAGCAGCAGGCCCTCAGCCCAGCACCCACACAATGGCAGCTTGTCTTTCTGTGCCTCACGAGAGTGATGGGAGGCAGAGCTGTGCCATAGCAGCACATGGAGTGGTTAACATAGGGGGAGGCTTGTATTTTTTTTTTCTCTTTCTATTCTTACGAAGAGTAATCCATCTTCTAAGCAAAATTCTGTGTAAGTGACACTTCTCTGTCTAATACGTAGCTCTGAGCAGCAAGCAGGTGGAGCTGGGCTGCACCATGGCTGCTGGAAACACACCCCTGTGCTGTGCAAATCAATCGCTGGGGAGCTGCACGTGCTTAGCTCAGGCTGTTTGCTGCAGTGCTTCAGCGTTTCCTATGGCGTTGCAAGAATTCAGCAATAATCAGCCACCAACAAAACAGAAATTTGCCAATTAGCATGGCAGGCACTGATCTCTCTCTCAATGACCGGTGGCCTTACAGAGGCACTTTCCGAGTCGGGAGGAGAAATGATTTTCAAAGGAGAGTAAAGTAGTGAGCTGTTTTCTGGCTATGTGTGTGCAGCTGTGAAGATGACCGGCTAATTTACCTGCTGGTACCTTTTGTTTAGGAGCAGTTTCCGTATCTGCTGTTCCTTCAGCTTCTTGCAGTTGATACACATGCAGTCCAACTGCAGGATCACAGAGTCACAGAATTGTAGGGGTTGGAAGGGACCTCCAGAGATCATCCAGTCCAACCCCCCTGCCAAAGCAGGCTCCCTAGACCAGGTTGCACAGGTAGGCATCCAGGATGAGTCAATAAAGGGTTATAATTCAATGCAGTGTTAAAACAAGAATATATTTATGGGTGAGGAGAGAAAACAGAAAGTTCCTTAATCTATGAAGCAGGTTTGGTCGTAGTCTGAACATTTCCAAGGCAGGATCTGGCTCTGGAGCTCCTGTAGGCAATAGCACCAGCAGCACGCACTGGTGTCAGGTGTACCCCTGAGCTCACCCCATTCATTTTGCATTTTCTCCTGAAGCAAACAACAGGTTTGGAGTTGGGGTGAGGTAAGAAAAGGGTGGAGAAACCCTTGGAATGGGACAAGGGACTGATTCTGCTTCCGCAAAATCTGAGCTCAGATGTGAAAAGCATCCTAATCTCTATGCTGTGGTGATGTTAATTATTATTTATTAAGAATGGGAGAGGCTCCAGCAGGAAGGTGTGGATCCTGACAGGTGTGTTTGGGCCCATCCATTCAGGAGATGTGTGGAGGTCACCATTCACCATGTCCCAGAGGAGATTCCCAGCTCCTCTGGTGAGCAGCTTGGCAGGATGGGCTCTTTGGAAAGCAGGAGGACGACCTATGGGTCAAGAGGAGGGCCATGAAGATGATCAGAGGACTGGAGCACCTCCCCTATGAAGACAGGCTGAGGGAGCTGGGTTTGTTCAGCCTGGAGAAGGCTGCAAGGAGACCTCACTGTGGCCTTCCAGTATTTAAAAGGGGATTATAAATGGGAGGGGTATCAACTTTTTACTTTTTAGTACCAGATCTGGAGGTTGGGGGCCCTGCCTGTGTCAGGGGGTTGGAACTTGGTGATCCTTGGGGTCCCTTCCAACCCAAGACATTCTATGATTCTCTGACTCTGTTTGCCTGCTCCAGGAGAGCCTGAACACAGACCTGGAGTACTCAGTGCAGGAGATGAAGGAGATGGATATGAGAACACCTCGACACCACCTGGGAGCAGGGGGCGGTGAGACCAGGGGGTCCTGCAGCATTTGTGATAGTGCTGCTGCCGCTCAAGTGTCATTTCTCTGCAGTGAGAAGTTCCAGCACTGACCAAGTTCGCAGCCATGGAAAAATGCCGCTCGGCTGTATACAGTCGGTTTTGTGTGGTTTGGGGTTTTCTTCAGGACTGATAACATTTATTTAATGATCGGTCCCATTAAAATGGCCATACTGATCCATTTGCCAGGAAAATAAATGGGTGGCTATCTGATACCATACGGTTGTATTGATCTTGTAGGAGCTGATGGGACGAAGGCTTTCATCGTTGGACAGCATGTTAACACCTTAATTGCTATATTCTGAAACCTAATTAGAGGCCAGCTGGGTTCCTTGTGGGAATAATATTTATTTTTGATGTTGACAAATGCTCCGCAGCACAAGTCATACGCTGTGATTTAACAGTGATTAAAACTTGGCTGCCGGCGCAGCAACTTGAGTGAGCTGCCGGCAGCTGGGACGGGCAGCGAGGACCGAGGTGTGTGCAATTACTTTGTGCTCTGCCACATCCACGTCTCCGCCGCTCTGTCAGTCAGTGAAATATCCGGAGAGCTGTTTTAGCACTTTAATTATTCGCTGTCAATCTCCCTCTAACCAGCGTGGACGTGTGCGCTGCGCGAGCTGAGCGGTGCTGTCTAAAGGCTCTTCGCAGAAGAGGGCATTGAGATCACGGTCAGTGCAGATGGGTTGGGAAACCCACGCTCTGCCCGCCACGGTGCCGAGCAGTGTGGCGGCCCTGCTCCGACCCATCTCCCCGCTGCAGCCAGCTCTCCCCGTGGCTCACGTGTCCCACCTCCCGTGCGTGCACTTCCCGCCGCTCACGGGCGTTCCATCTGACGGATCCCACAGCTGATTTTGTGCTGCAGCTGACGACGCTGCCGAGGGGCTCTTTCCAGATTTTTGTGGCAAGGAATCCCCTGCATCTTTGGATTGCTGGAGGGGCAGTGGCCGTGCCGACGCTGTTAGAGGGCCGCTCGGGCTTTGCTCCCCTCGTCCCTTCCCCCTTCCTTCTCCCAGAGTGCTTCCGCAGGAGCTGCTCCAGCCTCTCACCCGGAGCGAACCGCTTTCTTTTTATTACTACTGAAGGCTGTGGCCGTTTTTCAATTTTCTTCCATTTGCGGCAGGTACGAGCTCTATCTGCTTCTCTGTAATTGATTCCTGTTCTCATTTCTCTCCCACTGCCTTCAGAGCGACTCCGCAGAGCTCCGTCAATGTCTGCAGCTGCTGGAGCTCTGCCTCTGTAGCAGCTGCCCCTGCCCGGCTGCTGCATCTGCACCAGGCATCCGGTCCTGGTGGCCTTTCTGTGTGTTTTCGCGGTGCCGTGCCCTGCACCTGCGTGACTTCAGCCTCGGGAGCCTGCAAATGGTGGGGCTGGGCTTGAGCAGCCTGACAGGCTGGAGGGCGTCTCTGATGTGGGGTGGGTCAGTGGGCATGGTGGTGATGGGCTGGCGGTGACACTAGATGATCTTAGCAGTCTTCTCCAACCTTAATGGTTCTATGAATCTTGGTTTACAACCTGCAGCAGGTGGCTGCGGTCCCTCAGCCTGACCTTCTCTGGCTCTCTCCTCACTTCCTTTTGGTGTTGCTTCTGCTGTAGACACCTTGCTTTGGTCAAACCACAGCTGTGCCTCCAGGACCTCGTGTCAGATAGGGATCCAACTGCAGCATCATCCTCAGGCGATGTCACTGACCGCCAATGTCGGTCCCTGCTACGGCAGCTGCAGCTGCAGCATCTGCCTTGGATGAAGCCTCCTGTGAATGCATGGTTGCCCACAGGGTCAGACACACATGGCTATGAACAAGTTTCTCACAGACAGGTTCTGTGTAAAGAGAATGCCTGAAAAGTCTGCTTCTAATGAGCAATGGGCAGCGGGCGATGCCTGAATGAATGCTTTGATGCTCGTGGGCTCACTGGTGTGATTGAAAACTCACAGAAGTGGCCAGCCCAGGAGCAGCTGCAGGTTTCATACATCAGGTAATGAGATATCCTTGAACTGAAATGGCTGTTAGAAGCCTCAGAAAAGAGCCAGGCTCATATTGCTCACCTCGCTACAGGTATCATACATTTTGCAGTAACTATTCTCGATAAAGCTTTAATGCCAGCTGCCTTTCTGCACGCACCGCTGGTGGTGGCTGGGTCCCCTGGGCTGCACTGGGTGGTAGATGGGCTACATTGGCTGGTAGATGGGCTGAGTAAGAGTGCTACTCATGGTTTCCTCTTGGGATAGCAGCCATGCAGGAGACACGGCCTTGGGGCAGGGCAGCAGGCAGGACTGCAGCGTCTGCCCTGGTCTAACAATGGGGTTGGTCTCCCTTCCCCCTCAGATGAGTACTTGATCTACCTGTTCCTTATTTAGGGCAAATACAGTTATTTGGCACCTCTGGGCTTCATTTTTGAAGTGGTTGCCCATTGCCCATTGCTCTAGAGGACATTTCAGTGGCTTTGCAGGGCTGGCTGCCACCCCCTGCTTTAGCACACCAAGCTGTGGGGGACGGCTCTCAGACCCTGGAGAGCATCTGCTGGCTGCAGAAAGTTATCACTGCTTTGGTAGATGGTTTCTTTGCTCTCCAGACCTTTGAGAGTTGCACCACCATCCTGGGGATTTGGCAGCTAGCTGTGCTGGCTCTTGGTGGAAATTAAAATACTTACTGCCACAAGCAAGTTAGCTTTTTAGCACTGTTTCTTTTACATCTCTCTGGGATGACTTAAGGCTCTGGAGAGAGAAAGACATTTTGTGTTTTGTAAGTATGCAAAAGGATGTCTAGAAGATGAAAGAACTGGTGCTCCTGGCAGGAATTTGTCAGGTATTTGGAAACAGTTACACAGCTCTATAATGCTGCATGCCCTATAAAAATGGTCTTGTAATTATCATATTTGTTTTGTTCTGTTTTGCTTTGTTTTCTTCCTCCCACTGATTATTTTCATGTATATATAACAGAGTTTGGCAGTAACTTCTTCTTGGCTTACTGCAATGGCATGCCCCAGTCAGTAACCACCATGGTGTCAGGGTTGATTATAGGGTATAGGTTCTTTTTGAATAACAGACACTATGGCTACTTAATGAGCAGCAATGCATTAATTAGAATGTTTTAAAAACCATAAGAACTTGGATATAGTTCAGAGGAAGAGAAGACCTGACATTCAGCAGCTAAGGCAATTCAATTCTAATTTGGATTTTAAAATACTTGGAGCATTTATAATGATGCGTTTGAATAAGAGTAATAGTTATGTATTCCTATGAAAATCCATTTTCTTGCCTGGGGTATAAATGTCCAATGTGAAATCTCAGAGTGAGGAATATGGATTCCCGTGGTCAGAGTGTCTCAGTCTCAGTGTTGTATAACTCACGCTCTGCTCCCGGTGTGGCGGCACAGAAACTGCTCCTCATGCATAGCTTTATATAACTGCTGTATATAACCTGCTATCGCTTAACTGCATCCATTTAAACAAGCAATGACTGCTTATTCCCAAGTGTGGTCCCTGATCAAAGTTGGAGTCTCCATTTTGGGTGTTAAGTATTTATTCAAAGTGCAGATCACACATCTCTGGTGCTGCACAGGGAATTTGTGATAAAGCACGGTTCCACAGTGAAGACCAAAATGTCTCCTACCTCCTTCCTTTTTCTTCCTTTTTTTCTTCTTTGCTCCCCCTCCCCCTCCCCTTCTCCCTCCCCT